>CM032446.1:185408576-185423576 GCA_019049505.1 Pachyrhynchus sulphureomaculatus
ATACTGCATGTTTCTATATATAATTATTCTCCATTTTAACAGCCACGCAACACCCGTCCGTGCGAGTAAACTCTACGTGCCGAGAGTGCAGTCTTTGCAAGGTTATTAGTTTAAAGATATATGATAAGTTTATTTAAATTTAATTATTAATTTAATAATTGTTCTGAATTATTTGTATACGTTATGTTCCTTGGCGGCTACGATAGAGTAGTGGTTAAGGTGTCTGACTTCCACGCCGGAGGCCCGAGTTCGTATCTCAGCTCAGAAAAACAATTTAAAAAAATACACCGTAACGGTCGCCTCCATCGCGCAGGCAACGGCAAACCACCCGTAGTATTATGCCTAGTACAGCCCTCTCACTTTAGCCATTCGGAACCGGCATTAAACGTTAGGTCTTCTTTATCTGTAGAAACACTTAAAAAGGCACCAACCACAGGAAAAGGCGAGAGGATCGCCTACGTCCGTATCGGATATGGCACTTTAAGAAAATGTTCCTTGGATTTCTAACGTATATTTTTGTATAGTTGCAGATAATTTCACTAGTTTAAAACAGCGTATACACAGCATTTACAGCGTCGAGCATCAGTTTATTAACCGCACACCAAATATGAACTCTGTCGAGAGTGTTTTGTAATTTTTTGCAATCCTCAAATTTCTCCGCTAGTAAGTACAACTTTAAGTCATCGGCAAATATTTAATAACTGACATTTATAACTTCAGAAATTTCGACGTTTAAATGTACCAACGTGGTGAGCTATGGCGACAAAAAAGGCACTACCTACTTGTACTTTAGTCTTAACACTGTTATATTAATTTAGAAACCACAAATAAACAATTTGTCAACTAAGCATCGCCAAGAAAAAAACAACGTAATTATTAAAACTGATGTATTCATTATAAAATTTACCTTATCTATTACTTATATTAATAAATGTATACAAAGTAAACTACTGGGCTTAACAAATCTTAATTTATTTATGTATATAGAAGAATTATAAAATACACTCAGCATATTATACAAATATAAATAATATATTAACAATATAGAAATCTAGGTTTCTTCTTTAAATAAAATTTCTCCTGCTCTTTAAAAGGCAAAATTAAAGGGTAAATGTTTCGCTACTTACTATTTTTTTAGGCAAATAAAACTGCGTTGGTTACAAAAAGTGTAAGCTACAAATACTACCGAGCATATTTGATTAGCTAGAGTTTCATTAGAGATTCCTCAATTCTTAAGAAGGATATACGCTATGTATCAATCTATCAAATAGATATATATATATATATATATATATATATATATATATATATATATATATATATATATATATATATATATATATATGAAGGTAATATCGAAGGTTACGATCTCAACCAACCAAAATAATTTGCTTTAATTTTTTCTAATCAAGTACAAGTAAATGCATATAAATGATTTCAGAAGTGGACGACTTCTTGTGTAGTCTCTTCTTAACTTTCCATCGTTTGTACAATAGGGCGCTATCTATCTTAGTTCTATTTTTCAATAAGGCTGCAAGTAGAAAAGTGTATACGTTACAATGATTTTATTTGACACAATCGTAAAATGCATACCAAAAGAATGCACATTAAAGTCGGTTATTTATGAAGAGGGGTTTATTTTTGAGCAGCCAACAAGATTTAAACCTGTCTGAACCAATTAGTACATAAAAATATCTTATTTAGTTATATCTAATTCTACCATCAATAATAATGTTTTAGCGTGGCTTGTTTTTTTGGCAGTACCTTTTTTAACATTATCGTTTTTGATTCATTTCACTGTCTAAGAGATACGAATTAAAAAAAAAATAACTCGGGATTTCGGAAAAGTAGGTACGGTCAAATTTGCTGAAAATTTACTCTAATGTAGCTACCTCTCTACTTTCTAAACAAATGATTATAAACTCGTAGCAGAGTAAACGCTCGACAGATTTTTTTGCCTGTTATCTGTTTTTGTTCAGAAAATCAAGAACTACGTTATACCAAAGTTCAGTCAATTTGTCCGAAATCACTTTTCCGATCCTATACCTATATAATTCAATGGCTACTTTTTTAGTTACATTATAGCAAAGTTTCAACCAATCTCCACAAATTCACTTTCCGTGGGTTTCTTGCACAGTATTTACAAAGTAGCAAAGATTTTATTATCTCCTTTTAAAAAAGTTAAAGCTTTAATAAGCCACTATCAAACGTTTTACTGTATAATTTTCTCAGAGTGTTCAAAATTCAACATTTGTTTCTCTTTTTCGAACAATGAACTGGTCAGTTTTTTTTAACGCAAAAGCCCATGACAATTGCGTCAATAGCAGTAGAACTCAATTTTAGGCTCCTGGGGTACATAAAGTGATTTCAGTAGCATTTTTTGTAGAAATCTATTCCGTTTATGAAATTGCCCTATCTCGTCTGGTTCCAAATATTTTCTAAAAAAAAAAGCGCAAATTATATTATGTTTATAAAAAAAAAGTAAGACACCCGACATTATATGCAAGTTGAAGGTAAAATACTCAATATTAAAGAGAAATTGCTGGATTATATACTGCATGGTTCTATAATTACCGATTTTCCATTTTAACAGCCACCCAACAAGTGACCGTGCGCGTCAACCCTACATGTCGGGAGTGCAGTCTTTGCCCGGTTAATAGTTTAAATATATATGATAAATTTATTTAAATTTAATTGTTAATTTAATAATCAATTGTTCTGAATTATTTGTAAATGGATTCCTAACGTACATTATTGCATAGTTGCAGATAATTTAACTAGTTAAAAACAACGCATACGCAGCCGCTAAAAATAGGAATAGATAATTCTGGAAGTATGAAGTATTAAATTTAATAAACATGTAGTCGTTTACCATTCTTTACAGTGTGTGTTCAACCAGAGACTGACGTCACAACCTTTTCATGGATTGTAAAAATATGTAAATTATTAATTTATTAATTATTTCTTATTACTACGTAACATAGGTGTCACACAGAGGAAAAGCTGGCCAAAATATGAAGGTATTATTCGATTGGGATAAAACTTGGTATATAAGGATTTTCGCGATCGCTGTTCACGAATATGAAGTCAAATTTCAAAAAAACAAAATGGCGGCTCCAAAATGGCGAGCTATTTTTGGAAAAATGTGAGTTATTTTCATGAAACTCTGTATACATAGGTTTTTGGGGTCGCTGATTACGAATATGAAGTTCAAATTTCAAAAAAACAAAATAGCGGCTCCAAAATGGTAAGTTATTTTTGGAAAAACGTGAGTTATTTTTATGAAACTTTGTATACATGAATTTTTGGGGTCGCTGATTACGAATAAGAAGTTTAAATTTCAAAAAACAAAATGGTGGGCAATTCTTTGAAAAAACCGTAAGTTGTTTTTATGAAACCCTGTATACATGGGTTTTTGGGCTAGCTGATTACGAATATGATGATCAAATTTCAAAAAAACAAAATGGCGGCTTTAAAATGGCGAACTATTTTTGGAAAGAAAAACGTAAGTTATTTTTATAAAACTTTCGCAAAACAGTAAGTATCGGTATTTTGAAGGGTGCTGATCACGAATGAAAAACAAGTACAATATATCGAGTTTAATTTTTATTACAAAATTATGGAAAACGATTGTTACTATATACGATTTTATTCAAATTGACAATTTTTACTCATTGTCAGTTTCATGCTAAGTTGCATGGTTTTCTTTATCGCTGGAATTACTTACAATACTATTACTTAATTCAGCTACAGATGGTGAAGCTAACAATTCTATCGCGTGTGGGGACAAAGATTTCAGTTTCTTTGGTGGTAGTTTTGTTAAACTGGAGATCAACGGATCAAAGGATACTAATAATCTGTGGAAAACATCTTCTAAATTTTTGACGGGACTACACTTTCTGTCCTACCACAACTGCTTCATATGTTTGTTGCTCGATTCTTGACCTTCCTCTGACAATTGTCCGATGGGAAGGACTAATGACTCGATTATTTCGTGCCCGTAGATAAGCACTTTATGGACAGTTGTTAACATATCATACCACAAATACAATTCTACGAATTTACGAGCTGTATCTTCAGCGTATCTTTTGAACTTTTCGATGTCGATTTTAAAACCTCAGGAAATTGCTTGCAAAATAACGTGGAATCGATTGATGAGATCTTTGTCCACACCTGATATTTTTTCCGAAATTTCTGCGTTTTCAAAAAAAAACGTCGAGCTGTATTGCCATCATTAGCGCTTTTGTAATTTTGCTTTGGTTGATCGACGAGAAGCCCCAATTGATATCAAAAACTATCTTGTACTACTTTCTCCGTAGCTTCAACTACTTGTTTATTTGCTTCTTTGGACGTGTGCCACTTTTTGAGTGGCAATTTATAAGATAAGCGAATACAGCATTCGAAAGAACGTTTCCACGCATGCAGCGAAGATATACCATATTCTAAATTTTCTCCTTGAATTTGCATCTGTAAAATAGGTCTATGTCATTAAACTGCATGGACGTAGAATTGTAAATGTAACAACGAATTGTAGCCCTTACCACCTATCATTGTTATCGTTAGTTGGGAATTTGCAGTTATCTCTTTCCCGTCCATAACAGTTTTCTAAGAAACAATATTGTCCTCTTGATCTTTTATGTATTTCACTTCTTTTCTCGTTGTTTCGTGAGTTTCTTTATCAAATTTAATTTTTATTGCGCGACAATATCTCGGGGACGAAGGGAGCGGATTTTGCCAAATAATAACCTTGAAATATTTTTACTGCCGATTGTTACGAGTTGCAAAGGTACAAGAGAAACAAAGAAAATGCTAGCATCTGTTTGGTTGCCGCTTTCACTGCTAAACTATAGGTGCTTTGTCCAGAAGTGCCGTCGCATCCCCATTTGCATATCAATGTCATGTCGCGTGCTATTTCTTTGGAAAGACGTTTAATTACGTCAGTTTTTGTAATTAGTATCCTCTCGGATGTATGATTTAATAATGCTTGCAATGTTACAGTAGCTTCAAATTTCGTGTGGGTAACGCTTCGTCGCTTGAATACTTTTGCTGTGATGTCCCTTAGCACCTTCGTTGCATCAGATTGTCGAGAAGTTCGGAGTTCCATTTGAGTCGCATAACTCAGAGCTTCAATGCCAACCTCTTCCCGAATAGATGCCGTCCTCCTCCGTTTTGATCGCCCACTTAAATTTTCCCAACCCAATAAAGGACGCCCTTTTTTTATGGGTCTAGCACACGTGCTACAGGGAAGTCCCTAAAGCGCTCCAGGAGCGGCATGTGTGCGGAAAAAGCGGTTCACGTTGTTCTTGAATCGCTGTAAATTGAACTCGGTTGGAAGCACAGCCCTCGGCAAATTATTCCAAAGGGATAATGTTTTCTATATAAAAGACTGCTTGAAAAGCGTTGTACGCGGAGTAATAAGCTGAACCTCATACGGATGTGAAGTATTAGCGCGACGTGTATTTCTAACATGCACCGCTCTGGTAGGAATTAAGCGGACTACATCCTTAGATCACTTTCCATGAAAATACTTGTAGAACAGACTCAATTCGCCAACCGTTCTTCGATGGTCCAGCGAATCAAAGCCGTCGGTCAGTTCCGGGTCTCCAATCAGACAAACAGCTCTTCTCTGAACAGAATCCAACAAATGCAGTGTGTGTTTGGGAGCAGTATTCCATAGTTGGTCGAATTTGAGCTTTGTAAAGAACTAACAGTTGTTGTAGAGTGTAAAGCTTTCTGGTTCGAAATAATATTCCCAACTTTTGAGAAGCTCTCCTTGCTATGCCTACATGTTCATGTCAGGACATATTTGCTCCCAAATTAACGCGCAACAAATTGAGTGACGATGCTAGGGGAATGGAGTGCCCCGACATGATTATGTCGGGTTCAGCAACATTAACTTTTTTAGAAAAAACTGCCGCCTGGGTTTTTGTAGCGTTAAATTCCACCTGGTTGCGGATATTCGCCTGAGTAGCCGATGTCCGAGCGTTCAAAGTGAATAAAGAGATAAGCGTACTGCCATCTGCTGTAGATTGTATTCCCGGTCTTTTCCAGCAGATCGTTAATGTAAATGAGAAAGAGAGTAGGAGACAGTATGGAGCCTTGTGGTACACCGGCGTTAATAGTGAAGGTCCGTCGACCACCACTCGTAAAGAACGCTCTCTGAGGAAACATGAGAACCACAAACAGAACTTTTCAGACATACCATAAACCCATACCTTAGTCAACAGTCAATCGTGCCAAACACGGTCGAATGTCCTAGATATGTCAAAAGCAACCGCCCGAGATTCTACAAAGTGTTCAATTGCGTTGTTCCAAACATGTGTTACATAAGTCAGAAGAACTCCTGTTGATCTATGTTTACGAAAGCCATATTGGTGATCGCTAATAATGTTGAATTCTTCAAGATATTTTAAAAAATGCTGATTGATAACCTTTTCCATGACTTTGGATATTATTGAAAGCAGTGCGACTGGTCGGTAGTTATTTGGCAAGGTCTTCTTGCCTTTTTTAGATATAAACTCTGGTACAGGGAATGTTTCCTTCCTGCTGGATAGATTGAAAACTGGTGTTAGTTTTCTTGCACAGTTTTTGAGAACTATGGCAGGTATTCTGTCAGCACCAGAAGCCTTTTTGGTGTCTAACTTCATTAAAATACGCTTCATGATGCGCTGTCTGAAGACAACATCGGGCATCCTTGACTGCAACATGGGAAGAGTAGGTGGTGCTTTTCCTTGGAAATCGACAGTAGAATGTAAAGCAAAGAGTTCAGCCAACAAGTTCGCTTTCTCAGCAGTTGTCGTTGCAATAGAATTATCTGGCCGTATGAGTGGTGGTATGGTCGATTTGGTGAAATTTGGACTAACTGCTTTAGCGACTGCCCAAAAGGACCTGGAATTGCTGGGACAAGAGAGAAGTTTGTTTCTAATTCGTTGATTGTGTGCCTCCTTGGTTTCGTCGATAATTCCTTTACATCTGTTCAGGGCACGAACAAAGGTGTTACGATTTATGGTGTTAGGATTTTCACGCCATTGTCGGTAGGCAAAATGTTTAGAAACAACAGCTTCTTTGCATTTTCGGTCAAACTGAGGCTTGCCGTTGAAGGGGCCTTTCTGCGAAAAAGGGATGTAAGCTTCCATACCAGTCAAAATAACATCGGAGACCTCCCTGGCGCAGTCAGATGGGTTCTCGGATCGAAAACAAATATCTATCCAAGAAAAAGTTCGAAAATATTCCATGAGATCTTCCCATTTAGCAGATTTGTAGTGCCAAATCTTGCGCGGTTTAGGCGGCTCTCTGTCACTGATTGATAGGATATCGATGTCGAAAGAACCTAAAGGCGGATTTACGGTGACCGTGTAAATCTCCGGATTGGTGATTAAAAACAGATCAAGAAGACTGGCGAAGTCCCCGTCTCGATCAGGGATCCGTGTTGGTTCAATAAGCTGAGTTAAGCCACAACTGAATGAGAATGATTCAGCTTCACGACCTTGTTCGTTGGTAGTATTTGAATATTTAAGCCAGTTGATATTGTGGACATTAAAGTCGCCCAGGATGGCAATTTTAAACACTTGGACAGTTAGTTTGTAAATGATCGACAGTGTCTGCAAGAGAAGCGAAAAGTGTTCTAACGTTGGTATTCGATTGTATTGGTGGTCGATAGAGGATACAGATGAACCTTGTGGTTTGATGAGTCGTTATTTTTAACCACATAACATCAAAGTTTGGGGGCTCCAGAGCCACTTCTCCGTTGGCAAGAGAGATCGCTTCTGACAAAAAGACAGATTCCAAAGTTACGCCTAAATCGGGAATAGAAGTCGTACCCAGGATAAAGATAGTTGACTGAGAAAGATAGGTCCTGAGGTATTCATTCCTGTTGCTTCCGTGTTTTTCGTCTCATATTTATTTGTTAACGTTGAGCCAATTATGAAACTTTGCGAGGAATCTCGTTTGGATTCTGTGGACTTTTTGCCATTTATTTTGGAATTCTGTCATCAATTTGGCAATCGGTTTTTTTCAAATTTTCTGGCAAAATATGTATATATATATATATATATATATATATATATATATATATATATATATATATATATATATATATATATGCGAAGTTTAGTTGTCACGTCCGCTTCAATAGTGGCAATAATTACATTTATGTTATCATGTAATTAGTTTTTGACAAGTAGGAAAATATCTTTTCTTGTAAAATAAATTTCCATTTGGTCACACGCATTTTCTGTGAAAATAAAAAAAAGTTCAATATTTTCCATTAATTCTAAGTAATTGTTGTAAATAGTTAAATAAAATTGGAAAAATTTGCAACAATGTACTGAATTTTTTTTTCCATTCTGCAACTTTCTCCCGCATTTTTAAACAATTTTTCCCATTTTACCACAACTTCTAGAATTTTTAAACAATTTGCCATATCATGCAACAATTTCCAGAATTTTAAAACTGTTTTTTTTTCCAATTTAGTACCATTTTATTGAAATTTTCGAGTATTTTTCAATTTTAGCAACAATTTAGCAAAGTTGTAAACAATTTGCTACATGTTGCAACATTTTCCCCGAATTGTTTAACTAACTTTAATATTTTGCAACCATTTACAGAATTTTTAAAGTATTTTTTCCCATTTTGCAACATTTACCCGAATTTGTTAACTATTTTTTCACATTTTGCAACAATTTCCCAAATTTTCAAACAATTGGTTGAATTTTGTAACATTATTTCGAATTTTTTAACAATTTCTGCGACACGTAACACTCAATTTTACGATATTTTTGCAAAAAATGTCTAATAAACAACCTTCAATTCATATCACATTAGATTTCAATGAAGTTTTTAACTTATTGCTCGTTCTTTAAAGATTAATTACTCACTTAACATTAAGTAAATATGATTTTCCAGAAACACAATGAAATTGTACTCACCTTCAAGGACAAAATTAATTTTACACAATTAAAATTCGTTCACTTTTGCACTTTCTATAATAGTTTAAACTTGATGACTTCTGACGTGCTTCACGAAAGATGCTGCCTGCCACTCGACGCTTTGAAATAAAATTAAAAATATCAGACAAGTGTAAGCGAAAGATGCACCTGAGTGGTCATAAACTAAAGTAGATGAATTAGCAGAAGTATTCAAATAGGTAAAAATCCCTAAATAGAACCTTTTTTTACATTATGGCCAGGTTTTCGGGTTTTCCAACTACTTTGTGTCATAGAATATCTTACCTTATTTTAAACCTAGAAGTACTCTAAAAATCGTATTTTTTGCAATTTTCATCCGGAAAATCTCGGGAATTAAACGCCACAGAGCAATTCGGACTCGTTTTCTACAGAAAAAATTATCCCAAGAGAAACTAGGGAACAAGCAAAAAATTTGTTGTATTGTGTAATTTGGTGAAACTTTCCTTGAAATGTTTATTGTGTTTGTTTTCGTCCACAGTGTAATTAAATTTATTTAATCTCAAGAGAAAAAATAAAGCCAAATCCTTGAATACACTTTTTTACCTCAGCATGATTTATTGAGATCAACTGAATACTTGTGCCGGCTTGTAAAACGAAACATAATGAAAATAATAATTTATATTAAAAATAGCATAGTCTATTTACAAATGTATGTAACTAAAATTTTACACTACCTTAACTAACCTTATGTTGATTTTATCTTGACATACGAAAGAAGTAAATATGATTTAGGATTAAGATTTTGTATCGCATATTCCATCCCTAAAACAATAAATAAACATAGTTTGGAATAGTTTATACCTACAGTCCCTGGCCAAATTATTAGAGGCACTGTATTTTTTTAGTAATTTTGTGTTTCTTAAGAGTTTTTTATGCAATAATGGTATATTTAAACTACAATATTATTGATTTTTATTTAAAAGAATTATTGTAGACTACATATTTGTATTTATTTTTAACATATGGCAACACTGTGTTGACAAAGTGATACATGAACGTAAACAAGTACAAACCTGTATCAGTGGCGATCGGAATCGAGTCAGGTACGGACGTGTTTTCTGTGGCTTTATGGACTGTGATTGTTTGTTTAACAGTTTTAATACTACTCAGTTATTAGTTTATTTTGTATGCAGTGTTTTAAAAAAGTAATTGGACTATTTTCATTATGGGTAGAAAAGGCGATCTTTCACCACGTAAAAAAGCTGAAGTGAAGGCCCTTGTGATTGCGAAAACATTTACAAACCGAGAAATATCACGAAGATTGGAGGTTTCTGAAGCTAGTGTACGACGCATAAAAAAGAAAATTGAGTCAGGGAAGGAATTAAGCCCGAAAAGAAAGAAAAGATGCGGTAGAAAACCAATTTTCACTCCACGGTCAGAGAGATGTTTGAAGAAAATTTGTGTAGAAAACAGATTTACTACCACAAAGGTAATAAAATCACAACTCCAGGATGCTAGCGTAAATGCTTCTGAGCGCACTGTTCGAAGAAAATTGAAAGAATTAGATTTTAAGGCCTGTCGCCCCGCCAGGAAGCCCAAGTTAACAGCTGCAATGAAAGCAAAGCGCCTGAAGTGGGCCAAACAATGGCAAGACAAAGATGTGGACTTCTGGAGATCGGTAAGATACAGCAATTTAATCAATAATTGATACATTATTATCATTTTCAGTTAAATAAAGCAAATAAACATGGAAGTTTATATATTTTTTCCTATTTTTGACAGGTCTGCTTCAGTGACGAAAGCACATTCGAAATTTTGCAGAATAAAGCTCAGTATGTGCGTCGTCGTCATGGAGAAAAGTTTCATCCTGATTATGTCGTCCCAACGGTTAAACATCCCACCAAAGTGATGATTTGGTCAGTCATCAGCGGCAAGGGCACTGGACGTCTGTACGTCGTCAAAGGAATAATGAGGCAAGATCAGTACAAAGAAGTATTACAAAATCGGTTGATTCCGCAGCTCAGAGAATGGTTTCCAAATGGGGAACCATTCACTTTCATGCAAGATGGAGCTCCCTACCACACTGCTCGGTCTGTTAAAGCTTTTTTGGCAGAAAAAAATATCCCTCTGTTGGATTGGCCGGGTAATAGCCCTGATATGAACCCCATTGAAAATGTGTGGGAGCTGATGAAAAGAGAAGTGGCTAAAGATGTGATTACCAACAAAACCCAGCTACTAGAAAAAATTATTCATGTGTGGAATCATCATCCTCAAATGCAGGAGACAGTACAATCTTGCATTAATAGCATGCCGCGCAGAATTAAAGCTTTGATAGCGGCTAAAGGTGGCTCAACTAAATATTGACTTTTACTAACATTAATTTCACTTTTCTTTAAAACTTAATAAACTTATGCTTTTCTAAATTAATGCTGTTTTATTTATGTCAAATAAATAGGTAATTGATTGGATAATATAAAAATAAAAAACAAATCAATTTAAAATAATAAAACGGTACAATATCACTCGGTAATTAATATTTTACATGAAATCTTGCAGTGCGTCTAATAATTTGGCCAGGGACTGTATACATAGTTATAAAAGAAGCAAACAATATTAAAAAAAAGAAATGAAACGATTAAGAAGGGCAACTAATATATTAATAAAAGGGAGGAGAGAAAGAGCATATGATGCCATTGAAATATTATCTAAACAGACTCCAAAATAAAAAATATAGTACAGTTATATAGTTCCGCACTGAAAGACAAAAATTTTACCTATCGGTCTTCTGTTGGTGTTATATATATAAATTTGAAATTTAAAAATGGAACAATTTTTATTGCTTGGAATTTTGCAAGATTTCAAAATGGGGTACTAAAGTTTTTTTTCTCTGTTTTAAGCCAAAGAATAAATTGAGCTCTCAAAAACTACTTTTAATTAAATATTTAGTTCCCCCATATAATTGCTAGTAAAATTTAAAAAGCCGGGAATGTTCCATGGTACGTTACTATTATACGATAAGGTTTAGACATTTTGGCTCACAAACCTTACTAGCACTTGACAAGAATTATTCAAATTGCGTTAGTTAATATTTAAATAAATGTTAGTGCCAGATAATAAATTACAAGGAGTAACTCAAAAAAAAACTGTGATAATAAGACGATCCATATTTACTGAGATCATCGGCCACTTCTCGTCCACTCCTGGACATAGGCCTCTTCCAAGCTCCTCCATTCGTCCCTATTCCGAACCCTCTACCCCAAGATTTTCCCCCTACCCTGCGTACGTCATCTACCCATCTCGTTGGCGGTCTTCCTCGTCCTCATCTTGTTTGTCTAGGCCACCAAAATGTTATTTTTGATGTCCAATTATTACCGTTCTCACTAGCAATATGTCCTGACCAACTCCATTTCAATTTTGTAATATGTTCTATATCTTTTATACCCGTCCTGCGTCTTATCTCTTCATTTCTGATCTTATCTCCGAGAGAAACTTCCAGCATTGTTCTCTCCATGGCATGTGACTTTAACAATTGTTCCTATATTTCTGTACGATTTTCCATCTTACCACAAATCAATTATGATCGTTCGAACTTGAAAAACCCACTGCAAAATTACTAGCAACAAGTGACAGATTATAAAGTATGGCCGAAAATTATTCATTTATTTTCAGTTAAGCGAGCAACAGAGTTTGATAAAATGCGGCTGATTATAACGTCTTTTTTTTCAATGTTGTTTACATTTTTATAACAATGATGTAACTTCTAAATAAAACGTTCCATAGTTGTTTTTAATACTAATCCTCATTGGTTAAGTTTAAAATATTAATTTAAACATGTTTTCTCATAATTCCAATTAATTAGTTAAACATAACAGAAAAATAGTATAAAAAGTCGGTGGTGTATGGAGACTTTTTGGACTGACTGTATATATTTTTAAACTTGTGTTTTTACAAGCTTTCATTTGACACCCCACTCGATGACACGCTAAAAAAATTTTATTCACTGCCGATTTCACCCTCTTAAGTCAAAATTTAACTTTCAAACCTAAACGGCTATGACGAGGCCATTAATTCCTATATTGGTGTCAAATTTCAACTTTGTATGTCAAATAGTTTCGGAGACAATCGGGTGTGACAGATGCACAGACGGACAGACACCGAAGTGATATTAAAAGTGTTCCGTATGGAACACTAAAAAAAGCTTATTTTGTTACGAACCATGGGGAAACTCTGAACAAACAAAATATTTCTATATTGTGTATCATATTACATTATGCCATTTTATTATTTGACTAAGTTGGTGATAGTTAAAAATTATTCTTAAAATCCTAACAAACAGTGTCCTGAATAAATAATCTGCCCAAATCGGTATTTCTCACTAAAATTTCGCTACTTCAGTATACTCTTTTAGACATTTCAAAATTCCCAGCAGCTTGTGTAAGTAACAAATTACCCTTAAATTATTACAGACTTACAAACGTCAACGACCAGTGTTAGTATTCCGGGCGTGAATAGGCTTTTATAATTCGAAAGTTACTAACTTTCTTAAACTGTACTAGTGATATGTACCGCTATGGGAATAATTAAACGGGCTATATCCGTCCAACACTTTCCATGAAAGTACTTGTACAATAGACTCAAGTCGTCAACCGTTCTTCGATGTTCCAAGGAATCAAGATTGCTGGTGAGTTCTGGGTCTCCAATCAGGCGAAGGGCTTCTAAATACAATCCAATAAACGCAATGTATGTTTGATAGCAGAGCTTCAACCATGGGAGCAGTATTCCATCATTGGTTGAATTGGAGCTTCGTATAAAATCTAAAGTTGTTGTGGAGTGTAAAGGTATCTAGTTCGAAATAATATTCCCAGCTTTTGAGCTCTTTTTGCTATGCATGCAACATGTTCATGCCAAGACATACTTGCTCCCAGTTACTGCTCAGCAAACTGAGTGACCATGCTAGAGGAATGGGCCGTTCCGACATAACTATGTCGGGTTCCCCAACGTTAACCGTTTTAGAAAAAATGGAGGTCTGGATTTTTGCGGCGTTAAATTCTCTTTGGTTACTGTCATTCCAAGATAGAATTTCATCCAGGTCCCAGTTAAGTTAAACGATTACCTTCTGTCTGCGGATATTTGATGTTCAAGCTTTCAAAATAAATGAAGAAATAAGCGTAGTGTCATCTGCAAAGCTGTACACTGGATTCTTAATCCTTTCCAGCAGATCGTTAATGTAAAGGAAACAGAGAGTAGGAGAGAGTATGGAGCAATGGGCACACCAGGGTTGATACTGAAAGTATTAAAATAAAACCAGTCAACTGCAACTCATGAAGAAAGCGCTCTGAGGAAACAGGAGAGCCATAAACAAAGCTGTTGAGACATACCATAAGAGCGTAGCTTAGCCACCAATCCGTCATGGCAAACACGGCCAAATACATTGGATATGTCAAGTTCAACCGCGCAAGATTCTCCAAAAGGTTCAATGCCGTTGTTCCAAACATGTGTGACATTAGTTAGCAAGATCTCCTGTTAATCTTTGCTTGAGAAACCCATACTGATACTGTATTCTTCTAGAGATTTAGAAGATGCTGATTGATAGCTTTTTTCATAACGTTCGATATTCTTGAAAGCAGTGCGACTGGTCAGTAATTGTTTGAAAAGGTCTTCTTACCTTTCTCCAGTATCAACTGAACTGTAGCGCATTTTCAGCAGAAAGAAAATATTCCCTTTCTGTGTCTAGCTTCAATAAAATACGTTTGACACGCAGTCTGAAGGCAATATCGGACATCCTTGACCGCACATTGGTAATAGTGGGTGGCATTTTTCCTTGGAAATCGAGAGACGAATGTGAAGCAAAGAGTTCAGCTAACAAGTTGACAATGGCCTTAGCTACCGACCAAAAGGACCTGGAGTTGTTGTTAGGCAAGAAGTTTGTTTTTAATTCTTTGATTTTGTGCCTTCTTGGTTTCGTCCATAATTTCTCAACACGTGCTTCGTGTACAAACAAAGATTTTACGATTTATGACGTTAGAATCTTCAGATGTTTGGAAGCAACAGCATTTCTTCGAAAAAGGGATGTCAGCCAAAATGATATCAGAAA
>CM032446.1:185431076-185436076 GCA_019049505.1 Pachyrhynchus sulphureomaculatus
TTTATTGCGTCCCGGATTAAACTCAGCAGGAATATCTGGGGAATTTAATCTTCAATTTCGTTTACTCATCAGTCTGATGAACTGATCTTCTGCATTGGATGTTACTCGTAGTGGCCCAGGTCGACGGCAAACCCTAAGACTTCCTGCTTCTCTCTAGTGTTTTAATGAAAGATTCACCGTCGAAGCACAAACTCTTAATTTTTTCACCATGTTCGCACTGCTAATCTTTCTCGATGTAAAGTCAGAATGGCTGAACGAGTTTCTATGGAGAGAGGCTCACCACGGGCCCTTGAATGTGAAAATTCAAAACGATTCAAAAAGGAGACGTGAAAAGAAACGCAAGTGGGCAGAACAAAGGTCTGATGAAAAAATCTCGGAAAGACGGTGGACAGTTTTTCTTTTTAGTGTAAACCATAGGTTCCCAATGGAGGCGGTACCGCCCCCAGTGGGCGCTTCCATGAGGGCGGTAGTGGGTCCAGAATGGGGGGAGGGCTTTAAAACAGTCAAAGGGGGCGGCCGTAGTGTACCTACCTATTTAGGAAATTAATATAATAAAATACTTGGAAAATACCTAGTATTTTCATGAATAAATATTTTATCTAGCTATCTAAAATTTTTAAGTTATTTTTATAGCGTAAATAAGCATTAAGAAATTTAAATTAACACTAGGTATAGGTATACCTAATTCGGTTTAGTATTGTCGGTGACAAGTCTTTGGAAGTTGGTAAGCAAAGACGCGATTCACGCAATCAAGCATGTTTCGACAAAAATATGAGAGCTTGTAATGACTTGTTTACAGAGCAAGTGCATCGGCATCGCAAACAAGCAAAGGCATACAAGTTGAGGCGTACACGAAATAAAATCTATAAAAGGCAGGGATAGCTCTAGGAATGTCTTATTATTTTTGTTTGCTTCGCCAATAATCCAATCCGCCAATTATTTTTATAACTATCTATACATCTGTTGAAAAGTTAATTTATTTAAACCGTGGCAAATTTTGTATTTCAAAATGTCCGAATCTAAGAAGAAATGCCGGCAGTATAGTACCGAGTATCTGAAATATGGATTTACATACTCTCTCTATGTATTTAATTTGCCAAAAAGGTTTTTTAAATGAAACCATGAAGCCTTCTAGAATATAAGAGCATTTGAATAAAATGCATGCTGATAAAAAGGACAAAGATTTATCCTATTTTCAACGACTGGAAAAGAAATATTTTAAACAGTCTATATCAAACCTTTTTGCGTCGTCTTCTAAATAAGAAGATGGTGAACTACGAGCCTCATATAACATTTCAATGTCCATCGCAGAAGCGGGAAAACCACATACAATTGGCGAGGAATTAATCTTGCCCGGAGTCAAAGAGGTAATAAAAACTGGTCTTCAGTCATAAGACAACATCAGATATCATCAGAAAAATTCCTCTGAGTAATAAGACGTTGAAATATCATTATGTGATTACTTAAAGACTTGCAAATTCTCCATTCAACTCGATGAATCAACTCTATCAAATAATGAAGCACTACTTTTACCATACGTTCGATTCATAAAAGAAGAAAAAAATTGTCAAGTGAAACCGATACAAACGGAGAACAGATATTTAATACCATGAAAAAGTTTTTTCAAGAGAAAAAAAATTTCATATTCGTTATATTTTGTGAGCTGCTAGTGATGGAGCTCCAGCAATGACGGGGCGTCATAAGGGTTTTAAAGCGCATTTGAAAGAAGCAATGCCAAATGTACTCGCTGTACATTGTGTTATTCCTCGTCAGCATTTGGCTGCAAAAAATCAGAATGAACGCCTGCATACGTCGCTTCATTGCGTTATTAGAGCAGTCAATAAGATTAGAAGTAAGTCATTGCATGACAGATTTGGCCAACTTTGTAGTGAAAATAATGAAGATTACAATCGCTTGCTGGTGCACACAGAAGTTCGTTGGCTCTCAAAAAGTATTTGTTTGAATCGTTTTTTTAATCTATTTGACTCGGTACTGGACTTTCTTGAAAACAGAAAGAGAAACTGCGCGAAAAACCTGATTACATCCAAAAGTGACATCGATTATTTAACAGACCTGTTTAAAATATTTAATGAAGTCGATTTACAATTGCAAGGTTGAATTTAATTAAAACAAAAAACGTCATAACTGCTTTTGTGGGAAACCTTCTTCTATTCAAAGGAAATTTAGGTAGAGGTGAATACAGCCACTTTCCCTCATTATCAGCAGGCTCTGCAAAATAGGAAAATTGACTTACTTACTGCTAACCCTTGGATGTTCTTCATGCTGATTTTACGGAGCGATTCCAGGATATTTTAAACATGAATATACCGAGTTGGGTTTTAGAACCTTTCGCAAATGCAGATACAGCAGAATCATCAAATTTAGAAGAGGAACTCACAGAACTGACAACTAACGAAGAACTGGATACCAAGAGTTCTGGCTTCAAAAATCAATACCCGCTCCTACCATGGATCGTGAGCAAGAGTACAGAAGTTTTTAATTACTTTTCCTTCATCGTATCTGGCTAAGCGTGAGTTCAATTCAGTAGCTAATTTACTGTGTAAGAAAAGGAACAGACTGCACATCACTTAACGTGGCCATTTGCGACTGATGTTAACGAAATTGGAACCCGACATTAACAAATTGTTAAAACTTCACCAGTCTCAATCATCTCATTAATTTTTTTTTTATTTCATATTGATTTTGTGTTTATTTTTAAATTTTTAATAAACATTTTTTTACCACATTTGATGGTCGTTTTAATTAATTCCTACTTTGTGATTCTTAATAGATAGAGAGAGAGATAAACTAGGTATAGATAATACGCAGCAATATTTTAATATTTGGTACAATTAACTATTGTGGAAGCGTGTGGGGTGTTTTTTTTTTTGTAAAGGGGGCGATGGTCCAGAAAAGGGTGGGAACCTCTGATGTAAACAAATATTTAAACAAGGGATGGGTACAACGCAACAATACTGTATTTGGAAAATGCTAAACAGCCGAACAAAAAAAATTAATACGAAGTTATTCAATGTATAACTGAATTTTAACATATATATATATATATATATATATATATATATATATATATATATATATATATATATATATATATATATATATATATATAGGGTGGCGCATAAGTAACGTTATGATTTAATAAGTAAATAAATTTTTGTTAACATCTTTTTTTATTTTTTTTTTCAGAATTAACTTTGAAAATCTTGGGAAATTTATGATGCAAAGACTCAGCACAGAACAAAGAACCAAAGTTGTTCAATTTTATTATGAAAGTCAGCACTCGATTATTCAGACACAAAGATCATATCGAAATTTCTTTCATGTTCGAAATGCACCTAGCGCTCCAACAATTTACCGATTGGTTCAGCGTTTTCAGCAACAAGGGGCTGTCTATAAACTTCCGCGTGCTGGAAGACCGCGTGCAGTTCGAAATGATCTGACCATTGCTCGGGTGCAAGCAAGTATTGAGGAAAACCCCGAAACTTCCACCAGGCGACGTTCTCAGCAGTTGGTGATGTCTAGGCGGTCTTTGCAAAGAATTTTACATAATTTACACCTTTTCCCATATAAGATTCAATTGGTTCATGAGTTAAAACCAAATGATGCACAAAGACGCATTCAATATAATCGCCGTTTGCAAGAATTGTGCCTAGAAAACGAGTTTATTCACAAACTCATAATGAGCGATGAGGCCCATTTCCACCTCAATGGTCACGTGAATAAACAAAATTGCAGAATATGGGGCACCCAAAATCCAAGAATAATTGTTGAACATCAAATGCACCCACTTAAATGCACAGTATGGTGTGGAATAACTTCAGAAAAGATCCTTGGACCATATTTTTCGAAAAGGACGAACCAGTTGCGGTTAATGTGAATGGCATTCAATACCGGGCAATGATTGAAAATTTTTTAAGGCCCGAGGTAGAGAACAATCCAGAATTGTGGTTCCAACAAGATGGCGCCACAGCTCACACAGCTCGTCCAACTATGGCTCTCCTGCGCGAAATTTTTGCCGATCGAATAATATCGAGTTTTTTTTTTTTTCGATTTTAACTGGCCACCGCGTTCGCGCCCGATTTAACGGCTCCCGATTTTTTTCTTTGGGGTTACCTAAAAAGTAAGGTATATGCCAATAAGCCAAGAACCATCCAACAGCTTAAGGCGAATATCCGAGAAGAAGTGAGGGCGCTGGGACCTGAAATTCTAAGAAAAGTTATGGGAAATGCTCTGGAAAGAGCACGTCAGGTCGAAGCAAACAATGGGCACCATTTGAAAGATATTATCTTCAAAACATAATGTGAACATATTTCCAAACTATATTCTAAATTTTAATAAACGCCAACGTTAAATAAAATCAGAAAGAAAAAAGTTATTCATTAAATAAATCATAGCGTTACTTATGCGCCACCCGATATAAAGTATTATGAAAGTCATTAAATACAACTAAACCTTTGCGTCAAGAGCAACTGTGGAAAAATAGTAACAAATATAATAAATAATAACAGTTAATTTTATTGTATAACAATTTAAAGGAACTTTACCTCTTTTAGTTAAAAAAAAAACTGATGCTGAAAGAACAAACAATACTATCAATTTTCTATTCAGAGCTGAAATTTTTCACATTCAGTAATAATTACTAGATTTTCGTTAAAAATATTGTTTAACTTTATTGTAGTTTCATTACGGCGTAGTGTAGAACAATATAAAATATACTTTTTATCACTGTAATATAATAATGGCTATTTCAATAAATAAAACAGACTCGGAGACTCGCTCGTTTCTAGATGCTTGTTGGCAATTGGCGCTCTCGTTTCGGCTTAGTCGTTGCTAATCACATGATGCGCGATGTATGGTGCGATAATCTAAATGTTGCTACTACTTTAAAACCAGCATTAGCTGGGGGCCCCCTCTAGTGCATATGTAAGGACAAACAGAACGGTTTTGTTGTTTGGGTAGTATACCATGTATATCCTTAA
>CM032446.1:185441076-185456076 GCA_019049505.1 Pachyrhynchus sulphureomaculatus
GACCACCCACTTTGGAGGTCCACGATTTTGTGAATTTTTGCTCAAACAAAAATAATCGTAGTCTATACTGGGGTAATATTCTACTTTTTTTAAGGATATTTTTTCAGACATTCCAGTTAGCCGCAATCGTGTACGTCAGCAAATCGAAATTTTCAAAATGGCTTCCATGAGGCTGCAAAAAACCCTATAAAAAATTACGTATTTTTTTTGTATTTGAAGACTTAAAATATACGGACTCAAAAAAATGTTTTTTATTAATTTATCAGTCCCATTAAAAATTAATAAAGTTTTCGACCTAGAAAGTGTAATGTTCCCTTAAATTTTAAACTTATAAAGGTTTTAAAGTATCTAATTGCAGATGAAGTTTATACTAGTTCAGGGTAACATATTTTGAATAAAAACTTACTGAGAGTATGAATTTCGCCGCCCATCACGTACGTGACGCAATCTCTATTACTAAATTGAAAAGAAGTTGAAGTACGATTCGAACCATTAAAAACCAATCCATTACTTCGCTCAGAAAATCCTACCGATTGTTCGAGTTCCCTGTAAGAAATAAACAAAAAATAGTAAGAATAATAAATATAAGGTGAAGCAAAAAAGGTTTTCTTTCATTTTTTTTTAGTCGTATATGGGTAAAAGTTGCTATTTGTAGATAATAAATCATCTTCGGCCAGCCATTTTATATCAACAAAATAAAGAAAAAAAATTATAAATAATTAAAATTAATTTCTATATCTATTTACATACATTTACGTTAATAACTGCGAATATGTGAATGAATTTTATTTTTACAGCATATTTTTTATCACTGGACCCTTATAGTAACAACTAGTAATATATATATATATATATATATATATATATATATATATTATATATATATATATATATATATATATATATATATATATATATATTTATTACTTTTTGTTTTATAGAGATATATTTCACGTTTTCTTTAAATTGTGATATGAAATGACCAACCGAAGATCATAGATCATATTACAGATATACATACGCAGTGAAAAATGGCATATAAACGTTTTTTTCGCTCCACCCTAATTCATAACGTTAAAACATATTCTAATTGAAGAAATTAGTACAAAAAAGTCGCTAAGTCCACTTTTTAATGATTTTAAGCTTCAAGGTACCCTCTGCCTAATTTTACCCGACTTTCCACTGATATACCATGTTTTATGAAAGCAAGTGAGGAACAATTTCAACCTATTTCTAAATTTCCCTATTTCAATGTAAAAACTAACTATTAAAAAGAGCAAAATCTTTTTTTATCGATTTTCTTTTCTCTTTGTCAAAAATAGAACCATACAGTTGATGGCTTAGTAATCAAGAGCAGAAGCATTTCTAGTTTTATAGTTATGATTATGCAGGTTCTGTTTCACATGATGTTTGTTCCCATATAGGAAGGCGGCACATATAAAAAACCGGTCAAGTGCAAGTTGGTCTTGCGCAATTAGCGTTCCATACGGTGATTACCTTTAAAATATAAATAAAATTATATATCGGTACAAAAGTGACTCGCCACTCGGTAACAGTAATGTACTTAAAAGTATATTATAAAAACCTTCAGCAGTTGTCAATGTAGTTATCAAGATAGGGAGGAGCGATGTTCGGCAATTTTTTAAAAATAAAAAAGAAAAGTGTGCGCAAGTATTACATTATATATATTTTTGAACACAAGCTTTCATTTGACACCCCACTCGATGACCTGGTATTTTTTTTTTCTTAACTTCCAATATCATACCCCAAAGCTAACCCATTAAGTCAAAATTTAAGTCAAAACTACAAGACTTTGACCGGGCCATCAATTCCTATATTTGTGTCAAATATCAATTTTCTACGTCATATGGTTTTGGAAAAAATCGGGTGTGGCAGACAGACAGACACCAAAGTAATCCCATAAGTGTTCCGTATGGAACACAACAAAAATATTGAAGTGACGGTGAGTATTTTACTTTTCCTAAACGCCTCTCGACACAATTCAAGTTGTTTCAAACTAAATAACACGTAGATTGAAAAGCTTTTGGTCTGAGACATAGATGTCGCCTTTTTCAAAAAGTCTATATGATTTTTAGGAAGTACCACCCTTCAAACGATACGTTTCAAAATTTCATGACATTTCCACAATTACTTTACAAGTTACAGTGGTTTTAGTGACACTACTTTTGATACTTTCAAAACAATGGAAAAAATCGGATTTCATGTGTTGATTAAACACTGTTTTCTGATGGGAAAAAATATCGT
Source organism: Pachyrhynchus sulphureomaculatus (assembly GCA_019049505.1). NCBI lineage: Eukaryota > Metazoa > Arthropoda > Insecta > Coleoptera > Curculionidae > Pachyrhynchus > Pachyrhynchus sulphureomaculatus. Next base: position 185,443,342 of record CM032446.1, read on the forward strand.
TCAAGCAAAGCTATGGCTTGATAAGTATTACGGGAACTCTGCCTCTGGAAAATCACTCATCATTTACTAGTATACTGAATTTAAAACGCGGTCGTACAGATACAAATGATGCTGAACGCTTTTAACACAATAAGGTAGTTACACCGGAAAACATAAAAAATCCACAAAATTATTTTGGATGACCGTAAAGTGAAATTGCATGAGATAGTTTGACGCCCTAAAAATACAAGAACGTGTTTGTCATATTTTGCATGAACATTTGGGCATGAGAAAGCTCTGTTCCAAAGGGGGGGTACCGAGAGGTCATTTTCATTTGCAAATCAGTTTGCTCACAGTGGACCTATTATGCCTTAAAAACAACAACGGGCAAATTTTACATTAATTATAAACTTTAAAAAGTTGATTACTGAGCGCTGTTTTTTTATTATATAAGGAAAAATTCCTGTTTGCGCAATAAAAAACAAAGTATTGTTTTCAGCGACATGGATCCACCACTACACACCGAAATCAACGGCAGTTGATTACAGCCGGTTCTGAGTCGGCTGGGAAAATAAAAAAAGATTTGGCCTCTGTATTTTTACAGGGTATGTGCACGGAATAATAAAATTTATATAATTCGAAGTTTTGTGTTGATACTAGAAAAATTATACCTTAATCTGTATTCGTGGTACCTTAGATTGGACAACTCTCCGAAGAAGCCCAGGAGGCAAGAAATAAAGACTGTCGTAGATTCCGTGAACGGCACACCAGGAAGCGGCCACGTATTGCCAAAATACAGATCTTTGAGAATGCCGTCTATGTTTAAAACACCATCAGTAAGTCATCATCACGCGCTAATAAAAAGTATTGTTTCATGCGACAATGGTAAATCCTACACTACACAACCTTTTCCAAATCAAATCGCGCAATAGTCAGCTGAGTGCGCAACAGCTTAAGGTAAAAGAAATAAGTGCCCGAAGCGACCAAAAACACAACTGTCGGCTGGCTAGGAAGATTTTGGCCTCTGTATTTTGGGATGTGCACGGAATAATTTTCGTCGACTATGCTTAGAAGGTAAAAACCATAAATAGCGAATGTTATACAAAGTTATTGGTGCGTTTGAAGGCAGAAATCGCAAAGAAACGGCCCCAAAATGAACAAGAAAAAAAGAGATCTTTCATCAAGACAATGTACCGTGTCACAAGTCAATGGTTACGATGGCAAAATTGCATGAACTGATGTTCGAATTGCTTTCTCATCCATCGTATTCTCCAAATTTGGCCCGTAGCGACTATCATCTATTTGCAGACCTCAAAAAAATGCTCGTAGGAAAGACATGAAGAAGTTATCGTCGAAATTCAGGCCTCTTTTGAAGGCAAAAACAAATCCTTCTACAAGAAAGGTATATAAAGGTTAGAAAACCGTTGGGCAGATTGTATCGCTCTTGAAGGAGACTATATTGATGAATAAAACCGAATTTTGCAAAAAAAATTATTATTGGCCGTGGATGTGTTGTTGGAAAAGTGTACAGTCGCTATTTTACATTGGTTCAAAATAACTCTACTCGATGAGCTCCACTGACTTTTACTTTTGCAAACTATAGAAATATCACGATAGTAGCTAATACAGATACCGTGGTAGCTGAACATGAGGGTTGTTCCGGGCGGTTTTTTAAGATAAATGGCCAACAGAATAAATACTGGTGATGCCATGATCGAACCTGGAGCTGATCAAATACTGACGTCACAGTGGCTAGACTGAACGCTATTAGGTCCTATTTCCCGTTATACCTAGATAGTAGAGCTTTTGCTGGAAGAAACTATGATTTAGGGTTTCGAAGGCTCTAGGCAAATCAAAAGATATGCTGACAACAGCACATCCCGATTCAAGTTGCTAATGTATAAATTGTATAAATTCAACTGCAGCCATTTCAGTAGATTTTTCAGGTCTTTATACAGATATTTGTTGTAGAAATTGACTACGATCTCATAGAATAATCTTTCGAAAATCCTGGAGAAGACACTCAGAACAGGAATATTTTTATTTTTTGAAAATTTAAACAAGTTTTTAGAACTATTACTGCTTATTGCAACCGACCTATGGACATGTAAAATTAAAAATTGTATATCTCAATACATTCGAATAAGATGTAGGAAACATTTAAAGCACAATATCCTGAAATTATAAAAGTTACATTTCTGCACTGAATATGTTTTATAGACATTCATACCTAGAAGACTCGGACAATTTTTCCAGAACTCTGGAAACCTTATCAGCTACATCTTTAGCTACATTTTGTTTTTTGTGAGATTTTGTCACTCCTCCCGTTCTAATGGCTGTCAATGATTGTTCTGCTGCTGACACACGACTAGGAGAGCCAATATTTTCTTCATGAGTTTCGTGCCTATACTGCTCAGAAGGTTCTAATACTGACAACTCTTCTACTGCTTTGCCTGCAATAAACCATCGTAATATAATAAATTACATTATTATTCATAAAATTGTTAATATTCAACACATACCGGCAATACATAACTGCTAAAAAGCTTGTAAAAATAACTGCAGATCATAGTTGTGGTAGAAATGTAAAAAATACATAGTAAATACAATAACCAAAAAACCGATATATCACTGTAAATTAAATCTCGCTGGGTAAATACATGCAAGATAAGGTGGGTAGTCACACAATAGAGAGATTTTGCAACGCCTATTTTTCACATGCATTTGTCCTTATCGTTAACTCAACCATGCACAGTATTAACGCGAAGAAATTGCAAGGTTAGGTAGGTATTCATCTTCTATAAACTTCAACCTTCAATACTTCCAAGGTAATATGAATGTGCGATAAATAAAATTAGATTTGAATTAGCACTACACATACACTGTAATGCCATTGTTCCGAAGATTGCCAAATTCCAACATAATCTGAACAGTAACACAGGCCGACAAAATTGGGCGAAATTCCAGACCCTGGGACCAGAGTACACTTTCCCAAAGGTTTTTGGTGCGCTTAATCCGAATCCGACCCCAGAATTACTCCATCATATTAGGTTTTCGAGATATCCTAACCTAAAAATGCAAAAAACGCGGTTTTTTTCGCTATATTCGGGATTATATTACACCGCGAATTAATTTGCTCCCAAATTAACGCCCAACAAATTGAGTGACGATGCTAGGGGAATGGAGTGCCCCGACATAACTATGTCGGGTTCACCAACATTAACTCTTTTAGAAAAAACTGCCGCCTGGGTTTTTGTAGCGTTAAATTCCACTTGGTTACTGTCACCCAATGATAGAATTTCTTCTAGGTCTTTGTTAAGTTGAACGACCTCCTGCTGTCTGCGGATATTCGCCTGAGTAGCCAATGTCCGAGCGTGTGAAGGGATAAGCGTACTGTCATCTGCAAAGCTGTAGATTGGATTTCCGGTCTTTTCCAGTTCGTTAATGTAAATGAGAAAGAGAGTAGGAGACCCTTGGGGCCCATCGGCGTTGACAGCGAAGGTGTTAGAAAGAAATCCGTCGACCGCCACTCGTAAAGAACGCTCTCTGAGGAAACATGAGAGCCACAAACAGAACTTTTCAGACATACCACAAGAGCGTAGCTTAGCCAATAGTCCATCGTGCTAAACACGATCGAATGCCTTGAATATGTCAAGAGCAACCGCTCGAGACTCTCCAAAGTGTTAAACTGCGTTGTTCCAAATATGTGTTACATAAGTCAGAAGATCATCTATCGATCTATGTTTACGAAAGCCATATTGGTGATCGCTAATAATGTTGAATCCTTCAAGATATTTTAGAAGATGCTGATTGATAACCTTCTCCATGACTTTCGATATTATTGAAAGCAGTGCGACTGGTCGGTAGTTACTTAGCAAGGTCTTCTGACCTTTTTTAGGTATCGGCTGAACTGTGGCACATTCCAGCAGGAAGGAAATATTCCCTTTCTGTAGGATAGGTTGAAAAGTCTACAGAAAACTGGTGTTAGTTCCCTCGCACAGTTTTTGAGAACTATGGCAGGTATTCCGCCAACGCCAGAAGTCTTTTGGTGTCTAGCTTCATTAAAATACGCTATCCGAAGACAACATCAGGCATCCTGACTGCAATATGGGAATAGTAGGTGGTGTGTTTCCTTGGAAATTGACAGTAGAATGTAAAGCAAAGAGTTCAGCCAAGAAGTTCGCTTTCTCAACAGGTGTCGTTGCAATAGAATCATCTGGCCGTGTGAGTGGTGGTATGGTGGATTTGGTTAAATTTTGACCAACTGCCTTAGCGACTGCCCAAAAGGACCTGGAATTGTTGGGACAAGCGAGAAGTTTGTTTCTAATTTGTTGATTGTGTGCCTCCTTGGTTTCGTCAATAATTCCTTTGCATCTGTCCCGGGCACGAACAAAGGTTTTACGATTTATGGTAGGATTTTCACGCCATTGTCGGTAGACAAGATGTTTAGAAGCAACAGCTTCTTTGCATTTTCGGTCAAACCAAGGCTTGTCGTTGGAGGGGCATTTCTTCGAAAAAGGGATGTAAGCTTCCATACCAGCCAAAATAACATCGGAGACCACCCTGGTGCAGTCAGATGGGTTGTCAGATCGAAAACAAATGTTCAAATATTCACCTTAACTATTGTAACAATTTAACTTCTCTATTATGTTTTATGGTCTCTACGATCCCGGTGGAGGAAAGATCTACTTCAGGGACGCGACCCTGCTAACGCGAGCCTCGATTCTCTCCCAAGACCTACAACCATGGTTCTCCAGTAAACACCTACATATCCTGCACCCTTATATCCTGATATGATGGAGAGCAGCAGTGTCCATCATTATTGGCCTGAAGCGATGAGGGCATATTCTTCTGACCGATTCAGAATCAGGTTTCCACGGGCGTGAGGAACATATTTCCAAAACGGCTGTGAAACAGCGATGTAAAAGGAACCGGGAGTCCACTACAGTATAACATCCCATGAACACTGCCATGATAATTCGTAAGACAACTACTCTGGGCATTTGGAATGCCCGAGGTCCCGAATTGAAGCGTGCCAATATTAAAATGTGTGGATTAAGCGAAACCCACTGGAAAGATCGTGTCGATTTCGATATAATCGATAACAGAATTTATTTCTCTGGAGATCGGGACCCACCCTTCTGTGGAGTTGCTTGTGTAATACCCGAAAAACTAATCCCTATGGTCGTTGGATATAGGCCAATAAACGAACATATCATTTCTATAACACTAAATATAAAGCCGGTGACGGACGAGAATTATAGAAATATACGCGTCTACATCAGCAGCAATTGATGATATCGAAAGTTGGGACGGATAATGATAATGTTCATCTACGAAGTATGATAACAGAGGACAACGATTAATTCAATTCGCAAAGGAGCATAATTTAGTTATTGCAAACACTCTAGTCACACACCACCCGAGAAAATTATATACTTGGACATCACTCGATGGCAAATACCGCAGCCAGATGGACTATATTCTGATCAGGCGGCGAAGGCGTACAACACTATGGAATGCGAAAACACGCCCAGGAGCTATATGCTCATTCGATCACGAGCTTCTTTCTGCGCTAATTGAGATAAAGCTCCAAACTCCTAGAGTCACTCCTAAAAAAAGGTATACTCACTATTGACGAGCATTCAATAGTCAGTGCTCTCAACTCTACACCCCCACGTAATGCTCAAAACGCTAAGACCCCCCGATGAACTATGGAAGGCAGGAAAATACTAGATTCATCAAATCTGTCAACATATGCTAGAATATTAATAACTAAAGCACGCCACCGGATGACAAATGCAACACTCGATCTTGTAGAGCAACGCAGGAAGTTAAAAAAGTCTTCTGAATCATGCAAATCATCCAGTATAAAAGTGAGTGATTCAGACATACAGCGTTCTTGTAGGCAAGATAAAAACCTTCACATTCATAACATCTGCGGAGAAATTGAGGAACACAACAACAAACTAAAAATCTTTTCAACAATTCGCGATTTTAAACCCAAAAATATGACCATAAGGCATACTAATAATGAGATTTTTACAGAAACAGATCGTATTGCAGACGTTTGGAAATAACGCTGCCAGAATTTCGTTGCTGGTAACGCAGCTTCTGTCTGAATCTAGTCTAGTCTGAATTGTCTGAACTATTGAGTTTAAAGTCAGAAGTACAATATGCTATTTATAAATTTAGAAAAAGTAAAACCCCGGGGCCGAATGAAATACCTAGCAAAGTAATACGATATAAGGTTGAAGCAGGTGGGGAGCTGAGTGTACAAAACATCACTCATAAGTATGCAAGCAAAGTAATGTACATACTAAACGAGAGACTGAGACTCTACCTCTCCCCACAAATAGGCGAAGAATAAACGGGATTTGTAAGGGCAGCCGTAAGCATATTCTAAATTTACGTCAATTAATTAAAAAAACTAGAGAACTTAATTTTTCAATGTACATCTGCTTTGTGGATTATCAGCGTGCGTTTGACTCGATGAAGTAGTCTTGTCTTTAGGAGGTATTGAATAGTATGAGAGTTCCTATCTACGTTTCGTATATTATTAGGGAACTCTATAAGCACAGCACGGCGAAGGTCCAGGTGAATGACGTAGTATTGGAACCCTTACCTCTTTAACAACTATGGAAAATTTCAATGGAGAAATTTCAATAAATGGAAGGCGTATAAGCAACCTGAGGCACGCTGATGACACTGCTTTCTTCGCCGAAAACGTCGAAGACCTTCCTACAATTACAGCCGGAAAGCGAGTTGTTGGGTCTCCGGATAAATCAGGCCGAAATCAAGATGAGTCAGAAATATGCTGAAGGACAGAGATTACCTAATATTTCAATTCTAGAAAAATTAGAAGTAGATAAAAGAATAACTGACAGATAAAAGAATAACTAACACCACTAATGACAAATTTCTGCGATATTTTGGCCACATACTAGGCAGAATAACGATTTGGAGCTGCTAGGCATAGAAGGAAAAGTAAACTGCCGTAGACCCAGAGACCGGTCTCCACGTCGCTGGTTGGATCAGGTTCGAGCGATAACAAGAGTTAGAGTGCACAATGCTGTTCATCTTGCTGACGATAGGGACCAGTGGAAAAACTTGGAGGATTGTGTTCTATATAATGCAGGGTGGTTTAGTCCACAAGATCCAAAAAATAAATGGTGGCTCTGTGCTGTCAGGATTAAGATACAGGCAAGAGTCCGAACTTATTTAACAATGATAAATATATAATCAAACAAATATGTAAGCTTCCGCTTTATTCCATATAAAGCATCGATAAACTTACCGTTATCTTGATTCTGTACATTTTTCTTTTTTCTTCCCCTGGTTTTAGTGGCACTAGTAATTTTTGAATTATTTTCACTTGCACTTGTCGATTCAAAATTGTCTACGCCAGATAGTTTTCTTCTAGTTCGCGTTTTAATTCTACCTTGTCCTTTAGACGGGGGCACTATGTCATTATCTAAAGAGTGGTCACCTTGTGAATCACATGAAGTTGCACCATCATCTGAACAATTAAAAATAATATACAATATTGTCTACAGTTTTAATTTAACTGATATACTGCTAGGAAAAGACCACGTAATAGACGAGTTGGGTAATTCCTAAGCGAGTAAAGAAATGGCAGACTTGACATATGAGGCGATCTGCATAAAAAGGGTCCATATGCAAAAACCTTGCTTTGAGATAATCGCGTTTGAAGTTTTCTTTTACATTTTTAAAATAATTGTGTGGACTTCGAAAATATTATGCGTTAAAATTGAACATTATTATAAGATAAAAACAGTGCATTGGTTGAACGCTGTGATCTAATTTTTGTATTTTTTATCTCCATTAAAAATTTGCGGCTATAAACCCTTCTTCCAAAGATCGATTTCTGCCACCGAAAAGGTAAGGTAATTTGAATTAAAAGAACCAAATAAATATGTTGCAAAAAATGTAATAAAATATATTTTTTTTTTAAATTTTGCAAAGAAATATTAACCAGCAGTTGAGATTTTATTAAGGACTAAGGAAATCCAATCTTTGTCCTTCTGAGTCATTAGTGGGAATAGGTCCATTAAATTCTTTGTCTTTTCGGGTTTGGCACGACGAATGGTACATTTTAAGATAAATTTGAATGTTGACATTTTTCCAAACTTTAACAGGTATAAATGTGCCCACAAACTAACGTTCCATTTTTTTTTTAAATTTCATCCGAACGTACTTCTGAATTTGGAACACATTTTGTTTAGACTTGGGTCTTTTCAAAAAATAAGTCGCCCAAAGCGTCTGTCCGGTTTTTTCTTACTGTTCTATCTAGAATTACTTGAAATGGGCATGGACTGTTGCTATTGCTTCCAAATACGGTTTCGCTGTTCCTAAATTTTCTTCTTTTTTACTACAGTTTTGAATTGGCCAAAATTTCGATCACATTGGAAAAATGAATGGCCACGAACTCGGAATATATGCCTTTTAGCTATCCACAATCCACAACTGAAATATTTTTGTTCTGTCCGCCACATGCGTCCGACAGAAACACAACTTCTTTTACATTAGAATGAACTTTTTTCTCGAAATAGTCGTATAGGAAAGAAATCACTCCCCTTTTTAGCTTGATCTTGTATGAAAATGTACATAAATGAGGATCCATCATTATGCATGTGAACACTGAATACATATAACCATCGAAGACGTTTGTAAAACTGTAAAGTTACTTTTAATTTTGAACTTGATTGATTTTCTCCATAGTCAAATTCAACAAGTAGACAGCCATCCGTTTGACATTTTTCTATTAACTCATTCTTTGCAACTAAGTGACGTTTTACCTTGTTTTTATGAAGATTACATAGCGCAAGACAGAGATCATTGGAATCAACTACAAGTTTATTCTCGCATTCTGTACAATAATCGCACACACCAGTTTCTGACCTCCTGATACTGAGATCACGTTTCGCAAAGTATTCCCAATATGTTTTATAGTCCATTTTTTCCACGTAATATTCCTAGAACATAATATGCAACCCCTTTACAGTCAACTCAGAATTTTCAAAATATCTTTTTTTTTCTGTTTCATGTTGTGAAGAGTGACATTTTTTTTGTATGGGATAGTTTCTAAATGAGTCTGAAGTAAATCGTGCACATTTGCTGCCAACTTGTGAAGTCTGTTACTATAAGTTCCTCGCCTTTCTACAAATGTGAAGTTTCCAATAACCGTACTTTGCACCACATGTAAACGTTTGATACTCACTTGAAACAAATTAAGAATTAATGTTCGACAAGCCATTTTATTTTGATCGTTAACTTTGATAGTATAATTCCATTTATTATGGCGCATAATTTTCGAATTAAATTACGTCGTTTGTGTTCATCATCATCGTCAGAAAGTTTGGTCATACATTGAGGTTGTTCAGATTTTGTTTGAGTGTAAAAGTAATGGAACTACTCCTCTTGTCCATCTTAATGTAATGAATTAAAAAAATTCAATAAACAACACTTGTTTATTACCTTGAACTGTTTAGCTGCCACAACAATGCCTTTGGTAGAAACGTGTTCTCTTATCATTTTTTTGTTTTTTGAACTGCACGGCTAAATAATTTTTCATCTGAATGCATAATTTAATGTTTCCAAAATATCAATAAAAACTAGATATCAACACAATAATAACCTACTCTGGCCGATAAGAATTCATTCAGTGTTACCACCACTCAAATGATCATAAAATATCACAGGGCTGTCGCATCAGTTTGAAACTTTGTGGGCATCTAATTTAAGATATGGCGGATCGTTTAAAGCAATCGGTGGAAAAAAGGCCCATCCGCCAATTTTCCTAAGATAGGTTCAATTAGTAACATGTTCTTTTTATGTAACCCTCTTCGCTGAGCAATAACTATACTCGCTTAATATGTTGTACATTTTTTTAAATTTGTTTTTAAGGAGAAAAATGGATAACTTTTTCTAGCTACGTGTAACCCCTAGTGCGATCATAAGTACGATTCTTGAATGCCGCAATATCGCGAAGATCAAAGTCTTAATATCGGTCCAAACAGTTACTAGTGTTATTAGTATCTTATCTACCTATGGCGATAGCAGTACAGCATCATTTTCCCACATGACATGTTCTAGTTTAATGATTGATTGACAGTACGTCCGGGTTGTTCCTTGTTCTTGGACATATCGCATATTTGATGCAAGGGTAAGACTTGCTGACAGTTGTCCAACAAGCTACTGAACTTTCTAAATAATATTTAACTACACCTTCATATCATGTACATTTGTAAAAGTAAATGTTTATTACAGCCGGGATAAATATATAAAAAAATAAGATCAATTACTGCAGCTACAATCTCATTCTAAGCAAAATCAATACTACTGTTGTTACATCTATAAGGAAAATTCATTCAAATATCACGTAAAAAACTCAAAAAGTATAATTTACCAATTACAACCTTAAAAACATATACATTGAATTGTGTAATATTTCATTTTTATATCCTCCTCGCCTTTACAAAAATTAATAATCCTTTCTATAGCGTGGAAATCTCAGCGACAATGTTAGAAGACCCATCAACGCTACCCGCTTTTAAAGGAAACCATCAATGTCAGAGTTTGAAAAAATAGATTTTTTTACATAATTCGAAAGTATACGTCCTAAAATATTAAACTTCATGGCATGAAACGGAATACCTGACCGGGTGATGCAGGTATAAACAAGTTCCTATTTAAGGGGCCATACCAGGGTGATAATTTCAAAATATCGATTTTTTTACAGATTTCGATACTTCTAAATGTATAAAATAAGAGGTCGAAGTATCAAAGTCTGCCTAAGTCTATTTTTGAAAATACAACTGTCGCCAGGCACAGCTGCTTAGGGGGCCATGAAACGTTTTTGGAAGCGTAACGCGAACTGGAGCAGGTATTAAAATTCCAATTCCGTGACGTCATCACGTAAGTGAAAGTTAAACATCTAATATTTTAGTGAACTCAGAAGAGTCACAAAAGTAGGTACGTGACAAGAGATCATTATTCATGTGTTACATGTTAATTATTCTTTAAATGCATTTTTTCAAAACTGCATTTTTTAAATTTGTGGCCGCTGTAACTAGAAAACAATTTATTATATCGACTAAGTTTTTTTTGCATATTATGGACATGTTTGGTCGTACAATGAACCACAGATTTTTGGACTGGCATGCCAAAAGCGGACAGTTTTTTGGCAAAAATTTTATACTTTTTTTTTCTAAACGCCGCCATTCTCATAATTTTCAATATTTTTTAAAATCCATGATTGATGGTACGGAAAATTATATCTATTTTAATGATCATTTTGTTTGTTTTTTTTTGATTCCAGGCAATGTGGAGACGCCAATCACGGCAGCAGTGGAGCTACTTTTTTTCATCTGTCCCGTTACTGGGGCATACGTCTCGTAAATTTTAATATTTTGGTCGGAAAAAATTTGTGTGTATTTGTGAACAAATAATAAATATGTACCCAACCTTTTAAAACATTTGATGCAATAGTTTTCTTTAAAAAAATTCTAGAAAAATATCCTTATTTTTAAGTAGTTACACTGGTATAGCCCCTTAAGAACATTATTCCAAAGATTAAATAAAATTGTAAACTGACCTTTTATTAGGTTAGTTTCTGTTCTGTCGTCGTTTTACAATTTGAAACCTAACATACAATTAATTGAGCTTCAAATGCGATTTTTTTGAAACCATGTTTTTCAAACTAGTTCACTGTTTTCCTCTGCTTAAAAATGCTTAAACTACCCAAACTTTTCTTCAGTGAGGCGGAGGGAAAACTTTCTACATTAATACTCACTATTTTTTTGGTAGTCCGAAAAATTTCTTTTCTAGGATTCTTGGATGTTTTTCGTAAATATACTGCCATTTTTATATTCATTATTTTTTTTAATTAACTATTGTTAACTGAAGCCACTAGAACATGATTTAAAACCTCGCTTTGTTTTTTAAGGTATTACAAATAAAATTACATGAGACACCATAAAGAACCTTGTTTCATGAAGCGTCCTACAGCGACAATTACAGGGTGTCGCCAAAATCTGGAGAAATCTCAAAAAAAGCCATATGCTGCTAGCAAAACATAATAGCCTCAAAATGGCCGCGAAGTTGAAATCCAGTGCGGAGTATAATCGAAGAGCCGCGATCATTGAAAGTCTTTACGCTGAACGCTCAGCAACGGAAATAATTTCGTTCTTTGGATACCCGAGATTAACCGTCTATAAGATTATGGCAAAATATAAAGCTTCAATCCAACGAGGATTCCAGTATGCTACCAAGAAAGAGTCACTCGAAAGAATGCACCGCGAAGACTTTTGCAGTCGTTGAAAGGACCCAGAGCAATCGTTGTAAAAATTGGTATCAATTGTGGATGTAGGCGAGTCAACAACGCGTTGAAGAGAGCTTTTGATACAAATCGTACACACTAAGGAAGATTATATGTTTTTTAGCCCACACGAGCAATTTCAAAAACTGGAAGATACCGTCGAGTCCAGGGAATAGTAGCCTCATAAGTAAGTATTTGATTCCTTTGAACTACTACATATGAAGCGTGGTTGAAAGGGTCACATCTCAATGTGACGTCCTTGAAGCAGCATTCGTCGGCATGAACAGTGGCTGTATTAAACCATACGTGCGGACGCTTAATGCCGAGAATTGGTCTCGTCATTCAAGCTAATGGGAAATATCCTTAAAAACTATGATTTATAGGGATCCTCCAAATGTCATGTAAAAGAATTTATA
>CM032446.1:185463576-185492403 GCA_019049505.1 Pachyrhynchus sulphureomaculatus
AAGACTTACACTTGGGTATCCCGCAAGATAAACCTGAGCATATCGTGAGGAATCAAATCGATTATGTGTTGATAAACAAAAGATTCAGGAATTACATTTTATCAGTGAAAACATAGCCAAGCGCTGACATCGGACCTGACTATAAGGCACTCCTAGCTAACACTGAATTAAAATTAAAGAAAATAGTGAAACACAAACAAACACAAATATGGGATATGAAAAAATTAAAATATGAGACAAGTTGAAGAAAGTTTTAATGGGCGTCTCACATCTCTTTATAGAGAGCAAAATAATGATACCAATGAAGAACTGGGGAGGTTCAAGACAATAATAGAAGCTGGTAATACCTGAAACCAAATAGAACTAAAAAAGAATAACCGGTCAAGTTGGACTTGCGCAATTAGTGTTCTGTACGTTGATTGCTTCTGAAATAAAAAATTTTGTTACCGAGGTATAAAATGATCAATGACTTCACAAAACACACCCCAAATGAGTTTTCAACAAAGTATTTTTCCGATCTTTACTGAAAACTGATGACCATGAGATTTTTGCTTTTTTATTAAAGGTAACGCACTCGTGATAATTTTCGTTCGATCTACACTCTGTGGAGAATTTTTTCAAAATTTTTTGATCATTACTACAGCAGGGGGGGATAGCGATTTTTCGCGATTTTTTAAAAATAATATAAAGAAAGCTGTGCGCGAGTATTACATTATATTTATATATGTCTTTAAACTTGTGTTTTTACAAGCTTTCATTTGACACCCACTGGATGACCTGGTAAAAACAGAAATTGTTTACTTCCGATTTCACCCCCAAAAACTAACCCCTTAAGTCAAAATTTAACTTTCAAAACTACACGGCTCTAATGAGGCCATCAATTCATATATTAGTACCAAATTTCAACTTTCTGTGTCACTTAGTTTCGGAGAAAATCGGGTATGCCAGAGACGGGCAGACCAACAGACACTGAAGTGATCTTATAACAACAGTGGATGACGGATGAAATCCTAGACATGATGGATGAATTCAAAGAAGCAGCTAAAGAACGTTGGGCTGAAGAACGATACAATGAAACTGAGAATCTGGAAAGGAGACATGAGAGTTTTAACACGCACAAAAAAGTTAGAGAAGCTGCAGGCATATATAAACACGGATCAACCGGACGCCTGTTGGATGAGAAAGGGAACATGGTTATAGACAAGAGAAAAAGAATAGAGACTTGGAAGAATTATGTTGAACATCTTTTCGCAGATGAACAAAGACACTCTCCAAAACAACGAAAATCCGTTAGTGGCCCATCCATACCAGAAGATGAAGTGCGAATAACAAAACAAATAAAAGATGGTAAAATGTCAAGTCCAGATGGGATTCATTTCGAGTTTCTCAAACTTCTTGATGACGACTCTCTAACGTGGATAATGAGCGTCTAAGAGAATATATGAATCAAAACAATTATCAACTGAATAGCTCAAATCAACCTTTACTGCTTTACCGAAGAAAACTTGTGCTAAACTCTGTAGTGATTATCGTACGATCATCCTTATGTGCCATCTCCTTAAAGAATTTTTAGAAATAATACATGGACGCATTTATAAAATCTGTGAAGAACAACTAAATCAAACACAATTTGGATTTCGTAACGCTATGAGTACAAGGGAAGCCCTGTTTGCCGTCCAGATTTTGTTTCAGCGATGTAGAAATATTAACACAGATATCTACGCATGTTTTATAGATTACCATAAGGCGTTTGATACGGTTAAGCATGACGGGCTTATAAATGTTCCTAAGTTAACATCAAAACAGAAGGAGATTTATCTGATAAAATTGAAATCAAGCTCGGTGTGCGGCAGGGTTGCATCATATCACCCTTGATGTTCAACATATAGCAGGACGTAAATGCAGGCATCTCAGTTAATGGAGAATGGTTGAATAATATAGGTATGACGATGATACCGTCATATTCGCGGATAGCTTTCAAGGTACACAAGAGCTCATGAAAAATGTTTCGGTGATTAATCAACAGTATGGTTTAGATTTAAACGTCAAGAAAATCAAATATATAGTTATAAGTAAGAACATAATCAATAATACCTTGGATTGATCATATGACAAATGCTAAGATTCTGAGAAACTTTAATAAAACAACCGAAATCCTTAATGCCATAAAAATCAGGAAACTGCAATATCTGGGGCACATCATAAGAAATGAACAGCGATAGAAATTATTACAGCTGATATTGCAGGGTAAGGTGCTAGGAAAAAGAGGTCAAGGCCTAAGATCTTGGTTCTCGATGACAACAAGTGGTCTTTTCCGAACGGCTGTTAATAAAATTCAAATAGCCTCAATGATTGCGAACATCCGGAACAGATAACGCACCATAAGAAGAGCTAACGTCACTACATCTTACAATTGACATTAAAAACTATTTATACTAAAATTATGATTTACTTGAGCAGAACCGACCAGTTAGAGACGGTGGATTAGTTCGAGTCGAAGAACCAATACAGAGAACTGTAAGGACTAGTTACTCATTTAGACTATTTCAACATTTTATAATATTTTCCTATGCATCCAATATTCTCCTATCAGATACATTTTTAATTAACTTAAAATTATCTAATGTTATTTTGTTCAAGGGCATGCCTAATTTTTCTGATCTACCATTCCTTTAATGAGCTAAATCTTCTTTAAATCTTTTTTGGATTCACCTTCTAGTTTACTCAACATACCTCTTGTCACAATCAGTACAACTTAGCTTAAATATTCTTTCACGTTTGTGGATTTTATCTTTCGCACTTCCTAAGATATTTTTCAAATTGTCTACTGACTTACAGAATAACGTGAGGTTTACCTTAATTTACACGTGAGCAAAGAACATTAATATGTTTCAATACCATATAATCAAAAGTATAGCAGAGGACTCAATAAGGTATTTAATAAAGGGGGTCTCATATTAGTCTGTAAGTCAGTCATTAAATATAATCTTACAGTAATATTAAATAATTTAAGGGTAATTAAAAATAAATCCTATAGTAAATTATTAGACTCATAAAAAAGTATTGAAATTAAAAAAAGGAAAATTAGTCCAAATAAGGACATAGAAATAATTCCTTACAATTCTTTGTACTGATTACTCGACCGGGACTAAAGCGCCGTCTTTGATTTTGATTAATTCCCCTCGAACAAAACACAATTTTAGTATAAATAGTCTAATTTCTAATCTTAGGTTTAGTCAATTATGGTTCCTAATAGCGTTAGCAACAAGCGCATCTAATGTAAAAATAAAGTATTTGGTGTTATGATAACTATTGTGTATTATCAATGTGCCAAAGATTAAAAAATTTCAATGACATATACATTGCTCTATCGATATTTCGATGTGCATGTATATGGATATTAACTCCGCCTGGGGCGGATGTAGGTGGATTGAGTAGCTTACAGTTGTCACTGCCGGTCCCAAGCCCGGACAAAGGAAGAGGGTTGTAGCGGTAGGTCAGCTCCCTACCCTATGTAAAAAAAGCCTCTGCTAAAAAACCTAATCCAAAGCCTCGGAATCGAACGGATATACGAAGACGAAAACAGCAAAGAAGAAGGACAACGATATGTGGTACATGGAACATACAAGGTCTCTCCAGGAAAGTGAATGAAGTTGTAAATGAATTAGAAAATCTTCGAGTCGAAATTGCAGTACTGACGGAAACAAAGAAAAAAGGAAAAGGCTCCGAAAGTTGGGGGCATTACGATCACTTTTATAGTGGAGTGCCCAAAGAAGATAGAGCAAAACAAGGCGTATCCATACTAATACACAGAAAACTGAGGAAATTCATAACCACCTGGGAACCGATTAGTGAAAGAATCATAAAGATGAATCTCAAAATACTAGGTAATAACACAACCTTACTGGGGGTATACGCTGTCAACGACGACGATCTGGCTAATAACAAGGATTCATTTTTTGAACAACTAAATGAGGAAATACGCAAAATTGGAACATCAAGAGAGATATTACTTTTGGGTGATCTAAATGGAAGAATGGGAAGGAAAGAACACGATAAAGTGGTAGGAAAATATGGCGAAGAAGTTACTAACGACAACGGAAGAAGAATTATAGAGATATGTGAACAAAACAACCTTACAATATTAAACGGACACTACCAGCATAGGGATATTCATAAATATACGTGGAGACAAACAACAAGAGATTTAAAAAGTATTATCGACTATATGATAATACGATAGAGATCTAGATTAAACTTCCTAAATGTAAGAGTCCAAAGAGGGGCTTCATGTGGCAGCGACCACTACCTTGTGAAAGAAAAGATAACCTCACGAACAACACGGAAAAGCAAACTGGAAGATATAAGTACACAGCACACAACAAGTAAAACAACAATAAGATATAATACAGACAGCTTACAAAATGAAAGTATCAGAAATCTATACAAGAGTAGACTGGACCAAAAGATACAACGGACGGGATTTGTTAATATAGAAGAAGAATATAAGTATATAAAGGAATGCCTACACGCAGCCGCACTGGAAGCATTAGGGTACCAAGAGAAAAGGGGGAAAACAGCAAAAAACCATATTGGTGGGATGAAGAAATTAAATACGAAATTGAAGAAAAACGGAAAAGCTATCACAAATACTTAAGTTCAAAGAGCACAAACGACAAAGTAAAATACAAAGAATCCCAAGCTAGAGTACGCAAAATGATTAGTGACAAAACCAATGGGAAAAGACATGCTCAAGACTCAACACTTACATAGGAGGAAGAAAAAGCACAGAAAGCTGGAGACTTCTTAAAAATATGAGAACAGAACGGAAAAGAGAAATCTTCTCACCAATAACACCAGAAAAATGGAACCAATATTTTACAAATATGCTAACAGAAGATAGACCAGAGTTCAAAAGTACCCAACATGGAAACCCAAATATAGTTATACGAGGATCCCCAATAAGGATAACAACATCAGAAGTTAAAGTATGTAAAAACGCTAAAAAATGGTAGAGCTCCAGGACCAGGAAACATCCCAGGAGAGATAGTAAAATACGAAACTGAAAAGCTATTTAGCGCTTTGAGGAACTTATTCCAAAGATGCATTAACACATCAGAAGTACCTGAGGAATGGAAAATATCATACATATCAACAATTCATAAGAAAGGAGACAAAAATAATTGCGATAACTATAGGGGAATAACGGTTACAGGATCTATTAGCAGAATATACGGAAAAATACTTAAAAATAGAATAGAAACGGAATACGCGGACGTAGAAGCTGAAGAACAGGCAGGCTTTTAGAGCAGGAAGATCCACAATAGACCATCTCTTCTCACTGACACAAATCCTAGAAAAGAAAACCGCATTTGATCAGGAAGTCCATGTCTTGTTTGTTGATTTAAAAAAGGCCTACGACAGCGTGCCCCTAATGAGATTGTGGGAAACACTACAACAGAGTAATGTAAGCACCGAAATAATTAAAGCCGTAAAATCCTTATACCAAGACGCAAGAAGTAGTGTGAAAACCAAATGTGGTATAACAACAGGGTTCCAAGTCACAAAGGGTCTCAAACAGGGCTGCTGTATATCCCCAACGCTATTTAAAATCTATTTGGAGAGTGCACTGAAGAACTGGAAAAGGAAATGCAGCAGTATGGGATTACCACTGGATGACGATACTACATTGTACACGCTGTCATTCGCAGACGAC
The DNA here is from genome assembly GCA_019049505.1 of Pachyrhynchus sulphureomaculatus. Lineage (NCBI taxonomy): Eukaryota > Metazoa > Arthropoda > Insecta > Coleoptera > Curculionidae > Pachyrhynchus > Pachyrhynchus sulphureomaculatus. The sequence continues at coordinate 185,469,293 of CM032446.1, forward strand.
CAGGTAGTAGTCGCTCAGGAGATCGATGATATGGAATACATGACACGAAAACTTATGGAGGAATATGAAAAATGGGGCCTAGAAGTCAATATTAAAAAGACCGAGTACATGTGCGTCGGAGGACAACAGCAGGACTTAAAACTGGTCACAGGACACACCATCAAACACTGTGCCAGTTATAAGTATTTGGGAACGAGAATATCTAGGGACGGAACACTGGAAGAAGCAATATTCGAGAGGAATATCCAAGGAAGAAAAGCGATTGCAATGCTTAATAGTATACTATGGGACAAAAACATAACCATTGAAAATAAGAAGAGAATTTACAACTCAATAGTGAAAAGTATAATAACTTACAGCTCCCAGGTGTGGCCATTGAAGGAAAGAACAGAAAAAATACTAAAAGCTACAGAAATTTCTGGAGACAAGCAGCCGGAAAATCCAGAAAAGACCGCATACCAAATGACACGATAAGACGAGCTTTAGAAATAAAGCACGATATAGTGGACGAAATCAGAACCCAACAGTTGGTATGGTACGGACATGTACAGAGAATGTCACAAGACCGACTACCTAAAAAGATTTTAAATTGGAACCCTCATGGAAAAAGAAAGCGAGGAAGACCACGCCAAAGCTGGAGAGCAGGAATCAACAAGGAAGTACTAGAGAGAGATCTGGAGGAGGAGGAGGGATGGAGAAACCGGGAGGAGTGAAAATTAGGCATCGGAAGACGTTATAAAACCGACTATATATATATATATATATATATATATATATATATATATATATATATATATATATATATATATATATATATATATATATATTATTTATAATTTCTTTAGGCAGCACTAATATTTATTGAATTGAAAGAACTTTACCAACTTTCTAATGCTACTGTTTGAAAATAAATATCTAATGCAGATGCCAGCAACATCACCAAATTTACGGTTATTTTAGTGATCACTACACGGTATATTATTAGCACATTACACCGCCCTTCTCCATCAAACTTTTCTAGGGTAACCAATTAAAATATATATTGTTATAAGATACAGATGACAGTACGCTTATCCCTTCATTCACTTTGAACGCTCGGACATCGGCTGCTCAGCCGGCCGCAGACAGCGGTAAGTTGTTCAACTTAACAAAAACCTGAGAGAAATTCTATCTTGGGGTGACAGTTACCAAGTGGAATTTAACGCTACAAAAACCCAGGCAGCAGTTTTTTCTAAAAAAGTTAACGTTGCTAAACCCGAAATAGTTATGGCGGGGCACTCCATTCCTCTAACATCGTCACTCAATTTGTTGGGCGTTAATTTGGGAGCAAATATGTCCTGGCATGAGCATGTTGCAGGCATAGCAAGGAGAGCGTTTCAAAAGTTGGGAATATTATTTCGAACCAGAAAGCTTTACACTCCACAACAACTGTTATTCTTTACAAAACTCAAATTCGACCAACTATGGAATACTGCTTCCATGTTTGGGGCTCCGCTCCCAAACATACACTACATTTGTTGGATTCTATTCAGAGAAGAGCTGTTCGTCTGATTGGAGACCCGGAACTGACCGGCGGCCTTGATTCGCTGGAACATCGAAGAACGGTTGGCAGCTTGAGCCTATTCTACAAGTATTTCTATGGAAAGTGTTCGGCACTAACATGCACCCAGAGCGGTGCATGTTAGAAATACACGTCGCGCTGTTACTTCACATCCGTATGAGGTTCAGCTTGTTACTCCTCGTACAACGCCTTTTAAGCAGTCTTTTATACGGAGAACATCATCCCTTTGGAATAATTAGCCCAGGACTGTGTTTCCCACTAAGTACAATTTACAGCGATTCAAGAGCAACGTGAATCGCTTTTTCCGCACACGTGCTGTAGCGCTTTAGGGACCAAAAAAAAAGATACGGTAAACACAGATATTATCTTTCTGATGCTATTTCTTTAAAATTAAACATCTTGTGTAAACACTACGTTACATTATTACTCTCTGGAGAATACAATACCAGTACGGCAGACTTTAAGGGGTATTTATTTACTCTAAACTAGGTGGCCACTCTTTATCTGTATCAAGGTTTCTCGACTTTTTCCAGCAAAATAGATACAGTCATAAGAAACGCAAGATATAGAGGATCTCCAACCGCCAACAGTTAAACATTCTTGGGGGGGGGGGGGGGGCGGTACGAAGGAGAACTGACAAAATATTTCAGAGGTTGTGTAAAAAATAGAAAAAGAATTAGCAGACTACGGTTTTTTTTTTTTTTTTTTTTTTTGCAAACCCTCGTTTAAAAATACAAAAATTGCTCTCATCTCTTAGATTATCACGTTTATCGACGAAGATAAGCCGTTTTACTAGAATTGTCATTAAAACACATACAGCATACAAAAAATTACTAGGTTATTATATATATATATATATATATATATATATATATATATATATATATATATATATATATATATATATATATATATATATATAATAATTACATATAATAAACATTATACTTACCAACATCTAGCAAAATATTACTTCGATCTATTTCAGTTCTTGTTAGCCTCAGGCTTGGTTTATTGGACTTCTTCTTTCGTCCTCGTTTTTTGGTCATTTTTGTTCTACTACCTTGCTGATTAACCTCAGCTGCACCTTCGTTAAGGTTCTGCTGTTGTTCGATATTATTCTCGTCGCTGCTGCGATCTGAATTCATGTTAGGAACATCCTGAATCGATTGTAAAGAGTTACGTTCTTCATTCAAATTTTCAACTTCTTCAAAATTGGACTCTATTTCTTTGTTACTGATTCGATTTTTACTTGCATACGTTTGTTTGTTCCGAGTAGTAACATCTTCATGTAGATTTACGCTGTACTGCTGCGATTCCACATTGTATGTCCGTTTATTATTTGGCGACGTATCTAATAAGGGTTTAACTCCTAATAGTTTTTGGTCAGCCGATGATAATGACACAACTATATCTTTAGAGGATTCAAAACTAGACCTCGCCGTAGACACATTTCTGTTATTCGTTTTTAGTCTCTTTGATGCTTTCGATGCAAAAGTAGTTTCGAGGGCAGTGTTCTCCGGAGAGGTAACGATCTCATTTTGTTGACAAACTTGTTTTTCTGTTGTTTGTTGCATAGTGTTGCCGACCCTTATAGATATATTATTGTCCACGGATGTGGTGTGGTTTTTAGTCATCCTCGCACTTCCTGGTCCCGTTCTCGCAGAAGCAACATCACGTGAACGCGTTGCTCGTGGAGGAGGTTTTAATGTATCTGCAGTTGCTTGACCCTTCTTATTATATTGCCTTCTTCGAAACTTGGATGAGACCGTAGTATCACGATTTAAATTGTAAGCTTCCGTCATAATAGTATCAGCTGTAGCATTAGCCCGATTTGACCTTAGAGTATTATTTTTTGGACTGGAGCTAGAATGACCAGAATCATCACTATCACAAGAATGCCCTAATAAATTTTCGTGATTCTGAACAAACTTTAACGTTCGATCACCAGATTGTCGTGCGCTTATTTGATTCTCAGTAGAAATAAAACTTAAATTAACGCTATCCGATTTTTCAGGTACTAGACCATCATTTACAAATCTCCAAGGGTTGTTTGGTTTAGATAAATCATTAAAAACGGATACTTCAGCAGCGTCAGATTCACTAAAACCCAATGCGTCCAGTTCATTTCCTTCTTCTAAACTTTCAAAAATGTTGTGTTTCATATGAGAATATAGTGGATCAAAATTATAACTACTTTGAATAATGTCGTTCCCGCAACCATTAGATGAACCTCTAGACAAGCTAAAAATAATAGAAACAATATTTAACTACCTACACAAATTTTTATTTGTATGTAGTATACAACTACACAGGACCACAAAAAAAGTGTTGTTTTTGGACAAAGACCATATGGAAGGCATGTATTCTGATATTCTGAAACGTACCTTACCACCAGAATGCTTAAATGTCCTCAATTTTTTTTTTTTCGTTCGTATCTTTAGACACTCAAGTCTCACGAAAAAAAAATGAGGACATTTAAGCATTCTGGTGATAAGGTAGGTTCCAGCATGTCAGAATCCATGTCTTCCATATGGTTTTTGTCCAAGAACAGCACCTTTTTAGTTAACTTGGTGCACTCAAGTCTCATAAAAAAAAAAAATTGAGGACATTTGAGCATTCTGGTGATAAGGTAGATTTCAGAACATCAGAATACATGTCAAGATGTGAAAAAAAAGCTTGCGTTAAATCGATTACGGCCATTTTTTCTCTATTGAATGATCTAAAAATATATTTTTGGTGCAGTGACCGGCAAAGAGCTCGTAACATATGGGAACATTTTTTGTTATTAAAATATCCAAATTTCTGCTACGGGTAATGAGTTCTGCACGTCCGATAAACGAAAAATTAATTTTGACATATGTCACATGACCGTTATTATGGCGGGAAATTTGAATAAACTGTTATGGAATTATAAAAAGTCGGGTTGACAGAATATCGAAAAAAACTCAAACAGTACTAAAAAGTACTTAGAATTTGATATAATCCCTACTTGCAAAGTTTTGAGCATCTACATAAAAAAAAAATTTAATCGCATTTTTAATCATACGAGGCTGGTTTGAAAAGTACGTGCAAAGTCCGAGAGATGGCACCACCGGCGCGTATTGAGGTCATGTTTAGTTAGTAGCATCTCTTGAATGAACGCACACCAAGTTTCAGCCATATTGGTCTATTTCTTTGTGTTTGGCATTCGTGTGAATCAAGGAAGTCGAGTGATTTTCAAGAAATGGACGAAAACGCCTCAGGAGACTAAAGAGAAGCTTGATAAACATTATGGTGACTCTGCACCTTCGATTAGAACAGTTTATAAGTGGTTTCAAAATTTTCGGACTGGCCATATGGGCACAAGTGACGCTGAACGTTCTGGACGGCCTGTGGAGGTTACGACTCCAGAAATCAATGATCAAATCCATGATATGGTGATGGATGACAGAAGAGTTAAGGTGCGTGAGATTGCTAGTGCTGTGGGCATCTCGACTGAACGGGTACATAATATTTTGCATAAATATTTTGGACATGAGAAAGCTATCCGCAAGATGGGTGCCGCGATTGCTCACGCTTGACCAAAAACGGAATCGTGTGAAGTGTTGCAAGGATGGTTTGCAGCTGTTCCAGAAGAATCCGGAGGACTTTAAGCGTCGTTTCGTCACTGTGGATGAAACATGGATACATTACTATACTCCTGAGACCAAACAACAATCTAAACAATGGGTTACCAAGGGGGAATCTGCACCAAAAAAGGCGAAAGACCGTTCCTTCGGCCGGAAAGGTTATGGCGACTGTCTTTTGGGATTCGCAAGGGATAATCCTCATCGACTATCTGGAAAAGGGTAAAAAACTATTACAGGTGAATATTATTCATCGTTATTGGACCGTTTGAAAGCCGAGCTGCAAGAAAAACGCCCGCGATTGGCCCACAAGAAAGTCCTTTTCCATCACGACAACGCACCAGCACACTCCTCAGCAGTTGTGGTCGCAAAATTAATGGAAATAGGATTCCAACTCGTTTCACATCCCCCTATTCTCCAGACTTGGCTCCCTCGGACTACTATTTGTTCCCCAATTTGAAGAAATGGCTGGCGGGACAAAGATTTTATTCAAACGAGGAGGTGATTGCAGACACTAATGGATATTTTGCAGACTTGGACAAAATCCTATTATTTGGAAGGGATCAACAAACTAGAACATCGTTGGACGAAGTGTATAAGCCTAAAAGGAGACTAAAAATAAAAAAGGTTTACCCCAAACACATAAGTAGTTTTTTATTTTTGCACGGACTTTTCAAACCAGCCTTGTAATTAGAAACTTTCCTTTGTTTTTTTTACAACTGAGAGAAATAATTTAAAAAATGAGATTACGCTTGAACGCGAGTTGTTGAAATGTTTGATATCTAATTGCTGTTTCGGTGTTTTACAATAAAAAAAATACCCTCAAGTGTTTTAAAATGTATAATTTTTCTGATCTTTGTCAAGTTTTACTTAAGTTTAAGGGGGTTTCTCGGTGTGACGGCTTCAAAAAATCGATTTTTTTCTTACATATTTCTAAAGTAAAATATATTGGGAGTATAGTGTAAAAATTTCAGACCGAAATTCAAAATATTTACGAAGTTGTAACATATAGAAGTAAGCGCGTCGCAGTAGCCTGCCACTGGACCCACGGCAGCTGCAACGATCTGGCCTGCTCTATTGCTCTTTCGGTACCCTTATACCTACCCTGAAAATGAAAGCTTTGAAGAAATGGAAGGTATACTATATGCAACAGGCATAGCTGACTAATGTAAGTATAAGTTTTCTATAAAAAATCAGTTAGAAAAACTTTAAACTAGTTTTTCTCGAAACCACTTTTTTTCGGTTCGTGGAAAGCAGAGACAAAATTCTGTCTATCCGATCAAGCTAAAATTTTTACACGTTGTTCTACATATAATTAGTTATCGGATCACGTAGAATCAAATTTATTTTTATTAATAATTTCTTAATTAGTTCTTGATTTTCAACGAAAATAAACACGATTTTTGAATTTTTTTTTTACATAAATGTCTAATCCCACATAACCCGATAAAGATATGTTTATTGAATAATAGTTAATTTGGATATGTTGTTAAAGATCATTATAAATGGAGATGTGTTTCCCACCACTCACCCACCTTTTTTTTGAGATCACTTTGACTGCAAACAACATGAACAAAATATTATTAAATAAACTAAAAAACAATTTTTTGTATAGTTTAAGATGTCAATAATAACATATAAAAAATTGAAAAGATTGTATTTTATTTTGTTACGAAAAAAAATTCCTTAAATAAGCTTCAAATTTTAGCCGACACACATAAATTTTGCAATTGCCGTTGCAATGATTTGTATTTTAAAACTATTATCAATATTTCATAAATCAAAATACTATTTTAACGCTTTGTTAGAACATTTAATTTTATCCTTTCAAATAAGGGGGGTTGTAGGTACCCCTGGGCTACGGCCCAAAAACTTAGTGAGGGCACCTCACACGTTACATACAAATCCATCGAATATGGAATGTGCTGGTAAAAAATGAAATCGAATGAGGACGTTGAACCGTAAGCACTTGCTTGGAAAGTTATTTTCAAGCTTCTTTTTTTTACGCGAGAAGGGGCACCGCCGGAGTACCCTTCAGGAACCGGCGGTGGAAGTGGGAGGTGGGACCCCTCCTTCGATTTTTTTTTTTTTTTTTTTATCCTTTCAAAAAGTACTTATTAACTACTAAACAATTTCGTTAATAATAATAAAACAAAATTAATTTAAAATAACCGGCAAGTCGGACTTGCGCAATTAGTGTTCAGTACGTTGACTGCTTTTAAAACAAAAAAATTTGTTACGGGTATAAAATGTCGAATGACTTCACAAAAACACACCCCAAATGAATTTTCAAGAAAGTTTGTTTCCGATTTTTCCTAAAACTGAAATTTTTGTTTTTTTAGATACCAAATAAAATTATTAAAAGTATTGCACTCGTGATAATTTTCGTTCGATCTACACCCTGTGGAGAATATTCCAGAATTTTTTCAAAAATTTTTTGTCGAGGTAAGGGGGATGATGACAGCTATTTTTTGCAATTTTTTAGAAATAATACAGATAAAAGTGCTTGCAAGTATTACATTATATATATTTTTACAAGCTTTCATGTGACACGACACTCGATGACCCAGTAATTTTTTTTTTTTCACTTTCGATTTCACCCGCTAAACCTAACCCTCTACGTTAAAATTTAACTTTCAAAACTACACCGCGCTGATGAGGCCATCAATTCCTTTATTAATGTCAAATTTCAGACAGACCGACGGACAGACAAACACCGAAATGATCGTATAAACACACTAAAACGGATATTAAAACTCCGTATATCCGCCATTTCACCCCATACATAATTTTGGTCGCGATATCATTTCTCTGGCAAGACTTCTAAGTATTTCGGGAGTTATTTGGCTTACACAGTTTCTAATAACTTATTCCAAATGTTCATGATTTCTAAAAGGCCGTCTTTATAAACGGCATGTTTTAAGTATCCTCACAAAAAAGTCCAGGCCAGGGATTTTCTGCGAACCCGCCTATCCACTGATTGCCAAACTCCTAGTGCCAGTTGCTTACATCAATGATGGAGTGAAGATTAGCGTCATCCTGCTAAAAGTACACATGCCTTTTTTTTCCATTAAAGAGAGATTATCTAGAAAGTCTGAAAAATATGTCTGTAATAATAATAAGTATTCAGCAACATTTAAATTATCTCTTAGAAAAAATGGTCCTACAATTTTTGTATCTGAAATTCCACAACGCACATTCACTTTATTTTCAAATAATAAATTCTGGGTTTTCAGTGGCTCACTACCTCCAATTTTGCGGACTTACGGTCCCGTTTAAAGTGAATGTTGCTTCATCTGAAAATAAAATTTTTCTTAGGAAATTTTAGCCTTAATCGATCATGCTCTAAAATCTTGCACAGAAATCAAAGCGGGCATCGTAATTCCGGTACAAAAAAAAAACTTATTTCGTTTTAACATCCTTTGTACCGATCGATCTTCAATATCTGTCACCTCCGAAATATGAGCAACTGACATTTGCGGTGTGTTTCTGAAACTATCAGTAGTACATTCAAATTATTTTCATCATAAGTCACTATTTTGTCATGAGAAATTTTGTACTGATTTTCTACGCTACTAGTTTCTTCAAATTTTTTCAGTAAGCGCGTAACTGTAGAATAATGTAGAGTTTTATCAGGGTGCCTTCGTTCAATGAATATTGCTGCTGCCTCTGGAGCACTCTTTTAGTTATCCCCACAAATTTTAATAATTTCTATTTTTTTGCGAAAAATAATGATGGGAGCATTTTAAACACATACTCTTAATAATTAAATGTTTTCTTTTATTTCAATTTCAAAGCCTACCTCGTTGTTTTACAGTCTACAAGCCAACTGCGGTGTTTGGGCGTTTTCACATCTACAGACAACGGTACCGACACGACGCCGGCCGACGGCCCCGACACGACACCGAAGGAACGTTTTCCACACTTGCACGGCACCTCCTCGACACGACACCGACAAGGTGATATAAAACCGTGTCCCTTGAGTGCCATGGCAGCTATTAACAAGTTATATTTGCGTTATTTGTTACATCGTAACGTAAAGGGCTAAAATATAGTCAAAGTCTGCCAACTTTCTTCTCGTAGAATTCTATTTTTATTATTATCGTTGGTTTTATCCCAAAGACAGGGTTTAAGTTTCCACAAGTTCAATTAATGTGACAATATGAAACTTGAAGACCATGGTAGCACTTTAATGAAATTTATAAAAATTGGGACGACACGAGTGGAGAGACTGCCGGCGACTGCAACGACACGTCACCGACATGTCGTTAAGTGTGAAACCGCTCCCATTTATTTAAATGTTATTTCTATTCCATCGGCATCGTTGTCTCTGCTGTGTCGGTGTCGTATCGGTAGATGTGAAAATGCCCTTTGGATTTTAAAACTGGCTTGTTTATATATGTGAATTTCCTTCCAGAGAAATATAAAACAATAAATGAGGAATGTGAATTTTAATTTAAATTGCTGTATTGGCTAACTAACCTAATAAATACAAAAAAAAACAAACATTCAGTTGTTTGTTTTCTTTTAAGTTTGTTTGCAAATTGCAAACTTATTTTTTAAATTTAAGTAAAACTTTAGAAGAATCAGAAAATATACCCATTTAAAAACATTTGAGTTCATTATTTTGTTGTAAAACATCGAAAAATGAATTAGATATAGGTAAACCATTGCAACAGCTGGTGTTCAAGCGTAAATTCATTTTTAGTGTTCCGTACGGAACACTTACAAGATCACTTCGGTGTCCATCCGTCTGTCACCCAATTTTCTCCAAAACTCTTTCACATAGAAAGTTGAAATTTGGCACTAATATAGGAATTGATGGCCTCAGCAGAGCCGTGTAGTTTTGAAAGTTAAATTTTGACTTAAAGTTTTGGGGGGGTGGTGAAAATGGAAGTGAAAAAAAAAAATACCATGTCATCGAGTGGGGTGTCAAATGAAAGCTTGTGAAAACACGAGTTCAAAAAAATAAATAAATAAATAATAAATAAATAAAAAATAAATAAATAAATATATAAATAAATAAATAAAAATATATATATATATATATATATATATATATATATATATATATATATAATGTAATACTTTCGAGCACTTTTCTTTGTATTATTATTAAAAATTGCCAAAAATCGCTTATCTCGAAAGTACTGATCAAAAAACTTTTAAAAAAATTCTGGACTATTGTCCATAGGGTGTAGATTGAACAAAAATTATCACCAGTGAAGGTAATTTATAGGTATAAATACAAAAATTCCAAGATTTTTAGTTTTCAACAAAAATTGGAAAGCAAACTTTGTTGAAAAACTCATTGGGGGTGTGTTTGCGAAGTCATTGATCATTTTATACCTCCGTAATGAAAATTTTTATTTTGAAACCACTCAACGTACGAAACACTAATTACGCAATTCCGACTTGCACTTGGCCGGTTTTTTAATTATTTCTCCGTTGCCAAAAAAAAAACAAAAGAATATTTCTAATTATGATCAAAGCAAGAAAAAGTTATCTCCATTAAACTAGTTAGACAAAAAAAAAATTTAAAATTTTGAGCTAGATAATTTTTTTTGTAGCTGATCAAAACTGTGTAAATAGGGTTTAAATCGAATTTAAACACTTTTTACTCTTTGAGTTTTTTTAATATTCAGTCATTAACCCGACTCTTTACGATTATATATCGGTTCATTCGAATTATCCGCCATACCACGTGACTTATGTTAAAATCAATTTTTAATAATAAATAATTTTCCCATATGTTGCGAACCCTGGTGGTCACTATATGGAACTCTTCATATCACGGTTTGAAAGTTGCCTTTTCAATATACACATAATTAAAATAAAATACACTAAATAAAAATAAAGTTCGTAAGTATCAATTAAAACATACACCTATTATAGAAAAAAAAAATACGAGGCTGTTATCTACGTATAGACTAGGAGTCACGGGAAAAAAAGTGGCGTGGGGAGTAGCAACTTGCCCCTAGGATCATCTGGCACAGAATCTGTTCACCTTTCAGATATTTTGGGCCGTCGCTACTGGTCACGGGTGACACCTGCCAACCTTATTTTTACTATATTCTAATCAAAATGAAATAAATGAAAAAAAATACGAGCTGCTACCATACGCGCCATTTTTGGAGTCAAGAAAAAAAAAGCCTCTCGACCCCTGCCAATGGCATATTCGAATTGGGCCTTATTGGCTAATGGGCAAGTAGCGAGGCCCAAAATATCTGAAAGATGAACAGTTTGTGTGCCAGAATGAACCTGTCAAAGGAGCAAGTTGCTTCTGCTCACGCTACTATTTTTTCCGTAGCTCTTGGTCTACTAGCTTTAAAAGACAACTTACAGGGCTTAAAATATGTTTCTGCATAACTACCGTCTATACTAAAATACTTAACTTAGCGTTTATCGATATGTTTCATTTTATCTAAAAAAAAACTCTTGTTTTCACCTTAAAAAACGACGCTGTACAAAAAGAAGTCGCGAGGCGCTAAGTTGGGGTTACAAGGTAATTGTCCTAGATCGATGTTGTGGAACAGCAAAGTTTTGGTTATATATATATATATATATATATATATATATTATATATATATATATATATATATATATTATATACTTATTTATTTATTTAATAAGCAAAATTCCTTCGTAGTCTGAAAAAACGGTCGCATCAACTGTCCAGAAGACTACTTGTTGTTTTCTCCTTCTCTGGAGGTGGGCAGACATCTACTTCGTGGAAGGATCCCAACAAAACACCAAGTCTCGGCGCCTGTGACAACTCGAAAAAAATAATTCTCATCAGGTTTTGGCTTTAAAGCAGCCAAATCTTTTAAGATTGATTCTTTGCTCACCAGTTTCTGCCCTGATGTAAGGTATCAATCGTGCAGAAGCTTTTTGCATCCCTCAATTTTCGTGTACAATAGAGTATATACTAACAAGTAAAAGTGATATCTTGTGGAATGGTGCCCGAAAAGTTGTTACTTTTTCCTTTACGCCTGAAGTTTCAACAGTTTTTAAAAATCAAGTAATTGTGCAGCAGGTAAATGTAATTTTATTAATACCGTTTTGAGAAAAATATTGCAAAAAAAAATAGAGATATTATTAGCAAAACACAATCTCCAGATGTTACTCTGAACGAAAAGCGCAAGAAGTATAAGCAATATTGAAATCATACTTAAAGTAAAGTAAAAGTAAACACAAAAAATAAAGAAAAAAATTTTGAAGTTGGTGCAAGTCGCGCATATCAACGCATAATACTATTGCAACACCTGTTGAGAAAAGCAACTTGTCAGCGGAACTATCTGCTTCACTCTACTGTTAATTTCCAGGGACAACCCACCCATCATCCACTATTCCCAATGTGCTTCTAGCGCTGATGGAATACCTGCCATAGTACTCAAGAAATGCGCAAACGTACTAACACCAGATTTACGTAAACTTTTTAACCTGCCCAAACAAAGCTTCTCAAAAGCTAAGAATATAACGCACTAGAAATCTTTACACTCCACAATTTTTATTCCTGTACAAAGCTCAAAATCGACTCGCCGATAGAATACTGTTCCCATATTTGGTGGGGCTCTGCTCCAAAACATTTTCTGATTCAATTTAGAATACTATTGTGAATCGCAGCGATTGAAGACCAATCGCTTATTCCGCACACGCGTAGCCCCTGTAGCGTCTTAGGAATTTCCTTGCAGCAAATGTAATGCTCCGAAAAAAAAAAAGATCACCACGGACGGAGGTTACGAAAAAAAAACCAATAGTATTGTCATAATACTGCACGCGCACCCCACCCGCAGTCCCCCTCTGAGGTGCGCAACGGTTTACTTAAGTGGCTGCGTTCATTGCTATTTCATATTTAATTTTTCTAGTTTAAAGAGAAATTTGGCGGTTTGCGTGCTTCTCGTGATTGACACGATTTTTCGGTGTTAAATTTTATACAATTAATAATTATTAACATTAAGTGCAAGATACGTGCGGACCTGTGCTTTTTGCTTAATTGTGTGTACTAAGTTAGGATCTTTCGCTCCTAACGATGCTAAAATGGTTAGCCAAACACGCGTCGAGTGCAATATTAAAGGTTTTAGTGTAGTAATGATAACTGTTTTGAGTTAATCGTTTGTATTTCCGTATTATATTTTGTGTATCGACTATTAATAACATATTGCTTACATTTCTTGACTTTTTCATTTAGTGTGACAACAGAGAAGATTTCTTTTGCAGGCAGAAATAAGATTAAGAGAAGATATTATTCTGAATGAAGGAAAAATATATAAGGTGATAAGAAACACCACATCGTCATACAAGTTTGCACCGAATTGAGTTCCTGATTATACATGAAATTCATATTTTTAGTGTGTTCAAATAAATAACCGGTCAAGTGCAAGTTGGGCTTGCGCAGTTAGTGTTCCGTACGTTCATTACTTTAAAATAAAAAATTTTGTTAGAGGTATAAAATGATCAATGACTTCACAAAATACATCCCAAATGAGTTTTCAACAAAGTTTTTTTTTCCAAACTTTATTGAAAACTGATGACCTTGAAATTTTTGTTTTTTTATATACCAAATAAATTATCGAAGGTAATGCACTCGTGATAATTTTTCATTCTGAAAAATATTCCAAGATTGTTTCAATATTTTTTGATCAGTACTTTTCGAGATAATGGGGGGACAGCGATTTTTCGCTATTTTTTAAAAATAATACAAAGGAAAAAATGTTCGCAAGTATTACATTATACATATTTTTGAACTCGGGTTGAACAAGCTAACATCCCACTGATGACCTAGTAATTATTTTTTACTATCGATATCAGCCCCCAAAACTAACCCCTTAAGTCAAAAATTAACTTTCAAAACTACACGGCTCTGATGAGGCCATCAGTTCCCATATTAGTGCCGAATTTCAACTTTCTAGTCAAATAGTTTCGGAGAAAATCGTTGTGTGACAGACAGACGGGCACGTGGCCAAGTGATCTTATAAGTGTTCCGTGAGGAACCCTAAAATATATCAGTATCAAACAACCTATAATACCAATTACAAACCATATTGGTTACACGACTTTTTGAGTATCCGCATTATTAATTATATTACTAAAAATAAAGACTTTCTGCAGCAGTATCAAATTATAAACACACTGTTTCTTTCATGATTTTAAAAGTATTACATAGTCTTTAAACAAATTACCTCTGGTTGTCGTCTGAAACATCTTTTTCTACATATGCCTGTTCTTTATATCTTGAAGTAGCCTGCCGTCTGGTCCTCGTTGTCCTTACATTTGCATTATTGTATGTAAAGCTGTCTATTATTGATGTTTGAACTTCTCTATTAACAGTACGACGAATTCTTCCTGATGTACGTGGTAACTTATTTTTTTTAGCCGAAATTTCGACAAGTAATTGACTTAAACGATTGTTATTTTCTGTTTCTTTAGGTACTTCATTGCTTTCTGTTGTTGGGACTGCATTCGACATCAGTCTAGTAATGGATTTATTAAGTGCTTTCCCAGGTGTCCTAGGGCTTTTTGAAATATCCGGAGGATCCTCAGCAAACTGGAAACTTTTTTCCAGTCTTGTATTTTGGAGTATTTGAGTTTCTTGACGTTCTTGTCCTCCTATTAACAGAAATAAATATTTCATGACGACACAAAGTGATAGAATATTTATTAAAAATAGACATGTTAATTGATTAAATAAGTACAAATTTAAAAAGATGAGATGTAAATTAAGTGCGAAGCTTATTTAACCATGCTTGGGCAAGGAAATAATGGTTTCAGTTATTGATCTAACCATCTCATACACTGATGAATGGGTCAATAACACAGTCACACAAAAAAAGCTCATTACCACGAACCAAAATATAAGAATCTAGTGTATTTTTTGACACTGAATTCGAATTCGTAGTTAAAAAAAGATTTATCACGTCATTGTTTTTCTTTTGTCAAAAACATGTCTTGAAATGGGCGAAAACTATAGTAATAATGTAATGACTCTTAATGAAGTGTGAAAAATGGTAGATATTTTATAGTCTAGAGAAGAGTATATGCATTCAAACCACAGCAAGCTCTTGTAGTCTCAGGCAAGATGGACCAATACAGCCTCAGATGCTAGAACTTCTAAGATCCATCAATCCTAGGGGGTAGTTCCCTCTCCCCTCCTAGAGATTTTTCGAATTTATTAGGAAGATGATCTAGTTGTCTTGAATGTTTGACACAATGAAGGTAAAAGTACTTGATCCTTTTAGAGTTTTAATAACATCCATGTACATCATTAGAGCATACGGATAGTTTCTACCATCGTCTAAGGGTAGCTTATAGTCTTGGATCGGTGGTTCAAGAGAAACTACTTCATATTTGTTCACCCTGTCTAAAACTACAAAAGCCTAAACTTTTTTCGTCGTTATTAAAACTTATGAGATACCTCCGTAGGTGGGGGTGGATTTTACACCCTATAGGGGTAAATTTCAATCCTTTAAAAGTAATGTCTGGTTGTCACACCGGATTCAGATATTTTATCCTAAGAGCTACAAGAATGTGTCCTTTGTACATGTTATTTAAACTCACATACGTCATTTGAGTTTTAGAGGTACTTTACACCCCCTATAAGGGTGGATTTTGGTTTAATTAATAGAAATAGCTTGGTGTGGTTTGAATGCATATTCTCTTCACTAGACTATAAAATATCTACCATTTTTCACACTTCATTAAGAGTCATTACATTATTACTATAGTTTTAGCCATTTCAAGGGATGTTTTTGACTTAAAAAAAAATGACACGATAAATCCTTTTTTAACTAACGGATGCGAATTCAGCGTCGAAAAATACTGAATGAACTTTTTTTTGTGTGGCTGTGTAATTAGCAGAGTCTAAAAAAGTTATTGAATTTGGGGCCCGATAAATTTCCTCAAATTTGTTATTCTTAATAAAAAAAACTAGACATTTCCTTTCATTAAAAAACTATCTACCATTTGCCTAATACAAGCTAGTAAATATTGAATTATTTGGCAACTGAAGCGACATGGACGGTAATCTGGTTACTTTGCATACTTTCGGCTCAAATAAATTTACTCGAAATACTATTTCAGAAATTAAGTGAACAATATAAACAGGTTAATATAAAATATAAAACAAATTTGAAATAAAACAAGAAATCAATGAAATGAAAGTTAGGCTACTAAAAAAAGATTTAAATGTAATATCCAATTTTTTATAAAATTATTAATTTCATTTTATTTATATACAGGGTGTCCCTGTATCCCGTGTACATAGGGTTACCGTGGATTTCTCGGATGAAATGATGAGCATTTAACCCAACTTACCTTAGTTTAAAAATTCGTAATTTTTTGAGATAGAGGGTGTCAAAGTTATACTTTTATTTTAGTTTTTCTTAAGGAGCTTTCTTAATAATTGTACTATTTACACAAGATTCGGTGCTTAGGGGTTTTCTGAGATGAGAAATCGAAATCAACTCGCAGTTTTGTTGTAAATTGGAGGGGGCGCCACTTATTGCACTGTGTATACTTTTAAATTGTAATAAATTTTTAATACCATTCCTCTGCCTTCTCCCGTCTAAAAAAGCTCTCTTGGTAAATGCTGCTCGGAGTAACAGTTTCTGAGATAATGGGATGTTTGTTTCCATTTTTTAATTCCATTATCAGATTCGCAAATGCGTTCCTTCACACTTCATCCAGGCTTAGGACAGGTCCAAAAAGTCTTTGAAATTTGGAGCATGCTTAAAGGCAAACAGGCTAACAACAATAATAAACTTAAAGACCAACAGGCCAACAACAGTAAGAATGTGAAAACCAACTAGCTAAGGGCATAAAAGATTACCCACAAATTGATAATTTCGAAAAAAAGTTTAATCGCTCAACTAAGAAGGTATTGGTTTCACAATAAATGTTCAATATGGCCGCCACCTTCGTTAATGCATAAATTAATACGTCGTAGGGAATTTAAATGTACTCTTCTTACAATGTTTTCATCTTGTAAAGCGTTAGCAGCATTTTGAATCCTACTCCACAATTGCTCAATGTTGTCGATTTGAACTTGATAAACTTTCGATTTCAATCCACCCCAAAGAAAAAAATCGCATAGATTTAAGTCTAGAGAACGAGATGACCAGTGAATAGGAGCATTTTCACCTCTTCCGATCCATTTATCTGGGTAACTTTGGTTCAAAAAAATTTTCACATTACGCGTAAAATGGGATGGTGCAGCATCGTGCATGAAAAAACATGTCGCGACGTAAATTAATGGGTAAGTTTCTCAATAATTCAGGAAGTTTCACGGATGAAATTCAAGTAAATATCACCATCAAGTCGATCTAGTAATCTAAACGGACCGATCAAATAGTTCGCGACAAATTCCATCCAGACATTAATACTGAATTCGCGTTGAAACTATCTTTGTTGCACAGCATGTGGGTTTTCTTCAGCGTAAACATGATTATTATGCATATTTGTTATACGACGTCGAGTGAAGTGAGCTTCATCTGTAAACAGGATTTTAGTGTGAAAAGCCGGAACAGTCGCTACGCGTGCTCGAATGATTTGTAAAGAATGCAAACGGGATCCAAAATCTGGACGGACTGTATATGAAAGGGCTGAATAATTTGTTGTCTAATGATCCGGTTAGTTATACTTTTTGATATCCCCGTTTGTTTGACGTTCAATTAAACGAGGGCTGATTCCAGGATTATCATGTACAATTCAAGGATTTCCTCTTCAACATCACGTGCTCTAGCTTGTGAAGGGTGCACAGCGTTATTCCCGATCGGCTTAAATTGTCCAGTTTCTCGAAGTTGCCTCTCAATATTGGCAAAATCTGATGGTCCAACGATGCAGAAATCTTTCGTGATATACGCGAGCACTTTTGCGACCGTTGCCATTACAAAAACCAAAAACTAAAATCATATCAGTTTGCTCACAAAAAGTGTACTCCATAATAATCTAGATTGAAAACACTGTTGAGCTTGAGAAGGGATTAATTCTCGTTAATACTCGTAAAACTTGTTTGATATCTATAAAAAATTGCTTTCTGTCAGTATTACTACAAGCCCATTAAGTTACAGAACATATGATATCTTACATCATTGTCAGAGTGATTTTTGAGCGTTGCCAAGTAACTATACAATGTGAAGAAACGTGTGAAGGAACGGATTTGCGAATTTACCAATGAATTTAAAAAAATGAAAACAAACATCCCACTATCTCAGAAAACTGTTGCTCGGAACAAACGTTTACCAAGAAAGCTTCATTAGACAGGAGAAGGTAAAGAATAAATTTTGGAAAAATATCATACAAGTGGTATAAAAAAGTTATGACAATTTAAAAGTATACACAGTGCAATAAGTGGCGCCCCCTCTCAATTTTACCACAAAACTGTGAGCCGAGTCCGATTTCTCATCTCAGAAAACCCCTTAGAATCGAATCTTGTACAAATAGTACGATTATTAAGAAAGCTACTTAAAAAAAAAAATAAAATAAAAGTATAACTTTGACACCCTGTATCTCAAAAATGCGAATTTTTGGATTAGGGTAGGCAAGTTGGGTTAAATGGTCATATTTTCATCTCAGAAATCCACAGTTACTCTATGTACATACTGGGACACCCCTATATATATATATATACTATATATATAATATATATATATATATATATATATATATAATATATATATATATAGTAGAACCCCGGTTATCCGGGGTAACGTCGGGGGCACCCTCCTCGGATAATCCGGATTTGTTTTTTATTCATTCAAAAAATAAACACCAATACTTTAAACCGATGTATTAATGTTTTTAACATATAAATATGTACATGCATTATAAAACAGTGAAATAGGTATCTATGCGCTTCTGTTTCATTTTGCATCTTCTTTTTCTCGCTGCGATGTTTCTCCATCTATTAAGAAGAAGTAAACTCCGCTGGGGTTGCCTCTGGTTGTTGTTCGATATACCTCAAAGCTTTTTCCAAAGAAGCAAAACCTTCTTGATGAGAGATCTTAGTGGGGAGACTGTTCATCCACCGCCGCTTCGTCATCGTCATTTGATTTTTTTCGGTTTCCTGAAAGGCATTCGTTTTTTCTTCAATACTCATTTCTTCTTCTAAATCATCTGCTGTAATCCATTCACCAACATCTTCTCTTGTCACATTTTCGCAACCTTTTAATTTTTACATTAATTCAAATAAACTTTTTTCTTTTTCTTCTATCTCGCTCTCAAAATTTGAACAGGACATTTCTCCATGGCTTCTCAAATTCAAAGCTAATTCATTTAATGGAGTATCATCTTCACTGTCATTATAGTCCTCAAAATCAATAACTTTTGACCAAGATTTTTGAATAGTGGTAGTACGCCCAAAATCATCATTTTTCAGTGTAACCTTTCTCATCCCTTTGTTAAAATCCTCCTTTTCTGTGTATTCTAACAGATGTTCAAGATATAAACGTCTATAATTTTTTGTAATGTTTTCGAGGATGCCTTGATCCATTGGTTGCATTATGCTGGTTACATTTGGAGGAAAAAATTTTACAACAATTTCGCCTACATGAAGTCCTTCTCCAGGGTGAGAGGGGGAAATTATCCATTAACAAAATTGCTTTAATAGGAAGACGGTTTCTGTTCAAAAATTTAGTCACAGATGGCTCGAACTCTTCTTCAAACCAGTTAGTAAATAACGTCGCATCCATCCATGCGCTCTTCTGACTTTTGTAATAGACTGGTAGAGCTTTGGGTGAGATGTCTTTTAAAGCTCTTAGACGTGCAGACTTGCCAATCACCATCAGTGGGATTTTGTGCTTGCCAGATGCATTGAAACATACCATTATAGTTTAATCTTTTCCTTACTTCGGTTTGTGCCCAGGAGCTGATTTTTCCTGTCGAGATGCCAATGTTTTTGATGGAAGTATTTTATAATTCAGACCAGTTTCGTCACAGTTGTAAATTTGATCACATGTGTATCCACAATCTTCGATTTGCTTTTTAAAGTTCTGCTTAAAACTTCTCAATTGATGACACATCAGCAGAAAGTTTTTCACCACATACAGTCAGTTGTCGTACACCGTACCGTTTTTTTCCAGCGGTTAAGCCATCCAGAACTGGCGGTAAACTGATCTATCTCTGGGAATTGTCTACCTAATCATTATTGCTTTCTGTTGTAAAATTGCGACCTGACAAAGGCACACCTTTTGATCTCTGTTGGTTAAACCACATGAATAAAGCTTCGTTAACCTTTGCTTAGTCGCCGGTTTTCATTTAATTTTCTTCCTGAGGACGAGGAGGCTTGATTTTATACACCACTCTTCTATTTTTGTGCGGTTTCCAATCTCCAACCTGTTACCTCACCTACTCCCATAATCTCGTGCATACAACTTTAATTGTCTCTCCTGCTTTAATTCTTCTGAGGGCTTTTAGTTTTTCTTCAATAGGAACGAGGATTCTTTTACGCTTGTTTTGCTCCATTATAATACGATAAACAAAAAATCCAAACCAAAGCAGTTCGTATTACTTAACTATCAGAACTCCAACTAAATAAATTATGTGAATATACTCGTACTTCTCCGTAGGTAAACGCTATAACGCACTGCATTCACGCAAATTTACATGCTGAAAGAGTCCAAAAACATAAAAGGGGAACCCTCACAGGGGCCAGGGGATTCCCGAAGGCCCCGACGATTTTAAATCGAAATATGTACATACATATTGTAAAAGCTCTGTTAATACGCAGCATAGACGAGCGTATTACCTCGGATAAATTCAGGTTCTTAGATTAGCTCAGTTAATCCCGGAATCGGATAATCCGCGATTCGGTTAATCGGAATTCTACTGTATGTATATATATATATATATATATATATATATATATTATATATATATATATATATATATATATATATATATATATATATATATATATATACAGTAGCTATTGTTTGATTTTTGACATAATGATTATTTACAGGCTAAAAAATTTGTATATATACATATATATATATTTGATATCTATATATATATATATATAATATAATATATATTTATACATTTTTTAAAGCATATTATCAGACTTGGAACCCTCTATACCCAAAATTGAATATTGACTAGGAATATTTAAAACAACTGGAAGCTATACTATCTGTACAGACATTCAACTAACTCCCTTACTATCTAAAACAGACTGAAACTTAGAACTTAGACATGTTCCTACCTTTACTAGGTGTAACACAAAGCGGATGTTTTTATCTATTATAGGAGATAAACCAATATTTTTTTGCGAAACATCTCGCTTTTTTCGGACGGCCTTTCTTTAAAACGTACTGCAACTAGGCCTGGATCTATTAATATGATCAGTCCGACTGTACTGAAGGGGCTTCGACAATAATTACAGGAAAATCAGCTTCGGTAATTTAAGAATAACGGGAGGACAAACTAACATGTTCTTGATTATTATCATTTTTTATCGTGAATTGGACTTCGTTTTTTTAAGCGACGGAGATTTCCATCTTCACTGTTTTGAACTGACGTATTATTGTCAGGCGGTATATTATTACCTTTAGATAATCTAAAATTTTTATTTGATGAATCCTTTATCATATATGTTTCACGTCTTTTACTCAATTTATTTTTATTAACTTCGGTGTTTTGTTCAAAAATTAAACTGTTATTTTGTTGCCTTGAACTTTTAGTAGGTGTACTAGAACTACGTCTCTTTTCCCTTGCCTTAGTTCTTTTGTTTGTTGGCGTGTTATTTTCCTTCTTCTGTGTTTATATCATTAGTAAGACTTATTCGTTTTTTGGTGTTTCTGCTACAATTCTTGTTATCGGTTTAGTTTGTTCAATGGCTTTTTCTTTTTCTTGTGAAGCTGTTCGAATTGGAATTCTACTTTTTTTAACACTGTTTGTTCTGTTGGTAATTTTAGAACTGGCGATTCTTCTAGGACTTTTAATCGATTCCTCTTTACAGGCGAATTTTCGGCGTTGAAACCCAAAACTTTATTATGTTGAGATTATTCAGATCTTTGTCCTGGTACAATTTATTTAACGTTTCCTCCAATGTTTAACTTCTGTTTGTTGCTTGATTCCTTTTTAGATTTTCGTAAAGACGTTCGTCGTTCCTCTTGGATCATTATCAGAGCTATGCAAAATGACTGATTAAACTGTGTTTTTGCAGTGAACTTTAATTTAGAACTATTTCTTTTATCTATATTATTTAATATTTCAGATGTACTGCTGTTTGTGCTCTTCCAAAACCAAATTTTGTTTTTCTCGTTATTTTTGTCATTATTAATAAGTTCGATGTTTTCATTGTTACTACGTCTACCTACAGAAATAGGTGACAAAATAACAGAAAAGTTATTCCCAAAAAACTGATCGTTTTGGGTTTTTGTGGGATGTGGAGTACTACTATAATATAAAATTTTTCTCAGATTCTTTAAATGCTCGAACTGAACATAGATTTCCTCTAAGTCTAGATTGAATTCTTTCTTCACGAAGAAACTTCTGTGCTGGTTTTATTTCCTAAAAAAAACAAATTGACTAAAATTAGAACACCGTCCTTTAATGGTTTATTAATTCTAGGGGAAAGTCTTTATTAATCACTATATTATGTTAGAAAAAGGAAAATATGTTCCTGTTATTATATTATTATATATATTTAATATATTATAATAATTTTTTATATATCTATATATTATAATATCTCTATATATATATATATATATATATATATATATATATCTAATATATATAATATATATATATATATATTAATCTATAATATATATTATAATTATATATTTTTTTTTTTATATATATAATATATCTATATTATATATATATAATATATATATATATATATATATATATATATATATATATATATATATATATTATATATTATATATAATATTACTATATATATATATTATCTATATATATATAATCTATAT
>CM032446.1:185492503-185547503 GCA_019049505.1 Pachyrhynchus sulphureomaculatus
CTCCAGGTCCAAAAATGATTTGATAATGAGTTAAATCCTAAAGACTGGGGGTGAACGATTAACAACAATAGATTAGAACCAATTCAAAATTTTTTACCGACTCCGGATGAATTAACTAAAAATATACTTTGCAATTGTACTAAAAGCTGCAATGCGATTTGTAGTTGCAGAAAAATTGGTCTCCGCTGTTCTTTAGTATGCGGGCATTGCCATGGGCAATCATATTCAAACGCCAATACTGAAGCAAGGAAAATAATGGAGACATCGATGAAGAAACAGATCCGACGGCTTTAGGTCAAGAAAGGATAGAATCAACAGATGAACGTGTTGATGAAGTCGTTGAAAATGATGAGGAAGTTTTAATGGACATACATCAGGAGGATAAAGCTGAATAATTTAAACCGATTCTTTTCTACTTCGAGGTGGAATAGACTTATTAGGGATACCACCATATAAGTTCTGTTTATGGCTTTCATGTTTCCTCAAAGAGCGTTCTTTACGAGTTACAGTCGACGAATTTCTTTCTAACACCTTCACTATCAACGGCAGTTTTTTTCTAAAAAAGTGAACGTTGCTGAACCTGACAGTTATATCGGGGCATTCCGTTCCTCTACCATCGTCACTCAATTTGCTGGGCGTTAATTTGAGAGCAAATATGTCTTGGCATGAACATGTTGCACGTATAGCAAAGAGAGCTTCTCAAAACCTGAGATTATTATTTTGAACGAGAAAGTTTTACACTCCACAACAACTGTTAATTCTGTAGAAAGCTCAAATTCGACGAACGATAGAATACTGCTCCTATGTTTGGGGCTCTGCTCTAAATCATACACTGCATTTGTCGGATTCTATTCAGAAGAGAACTGTTCACCTAATTGGAGACCCGGAACTCGTCAGCAACCTTGACTCATTGGAACATCGAAGAACGGTTGGCGACTTGAGTGTACTCTACAACTATTTTCATGAAAAGTTGGATGGATGGATGGATGTAGCCCGCTTAATTCCTCCCAGAGCGGTGCATGCTAGAAATACACGTCGCGCTAAGACTTCACGTTCGTATAAGGTTCAGCTTGTTACTCCTCGTATTCCTTTACAAGCAATCTTCTATATGGAGAACCTCATCCTCATCATTTGGAATAATTTGCTCAGGACTATGGTTCCGACCGAGTACAATTTACAGCGATTCAAGACCAACGTGAATCGATTTTTTCGCACACGTGCCGCTCCTGTCGCGCTCTAAGGATTTCCCTGCAGCACGAGTGCTAGGCCCATAAAAAAAAACACATTTACTCGAAAACAGTCTAAGGACCTTTGTTTATGTAGAATTTTATAAGCTACAAGTTTTCTAATAATTTAACGAAAATTCATCACCTTTCACCCCCTAAAAAAAACCCACGGCTGAAATCAAGAATACTTTTCAGGATATGTTGTTCAGGACATTAAAATAAAGGTCTCCACAAAAATTCAGCTTTGTCGGAATTTTTTAGAAGTCAAAGTCTAAATTTGACTGGACTAGAACAATTAACGTAAAAAAATCACTGAAACGGACAAGGCCAAATTTTTCAGCAGTTTACCCACCGTTCTCTTATTCGTCAAATCTATCCCATTTCATCGTATCAGGGCTAGAATTAACAAACAAGAGAACAGGATTTACGGGTACTTAAAATTTGTATGATGCTAGTCAACTTCCATATTTAACTTCAATGGTAAGGTAAAAAAAACAATAAACTTTACTTTAGAGAAACTACACAGTAACCACACATACTAGATCAGAAAACTTGTGATACATTCATTTGTTTCATAGTAAATATCCTGTTCATATTACAAATTTTACCCTTTAGATGAAGAAATTACTAGAGGCAATGTATGTATATATATATAATATATATATATATATATATATATATATATATATATATATATATATATATATATATATATATATATATATACTAAGGATGAATGTAAAGTAAGAATAAGCGAAAGCATGAGTGAACTCGAAGAATGGTTTATAAAAAATAAGTTGCTCTTAAATGTTGATAAAACTCAATTGATAAATTTCAATAGGAGAAATGACATCAGTGAGTTGTACTTTTATTCATCTAGCAAAGTAAAATTATGCCTTAAATGTTTTGTCCCGTGTGAATGAAAAGTCTGTCTTGAAGTCATTTCATGCCTTTGTGCAGTCTCAGAAGTCATATGGGGTTATATTTTGGGGTAATACTTCTCATATAAATAAGACTTTAATATTTCAAAGAGATGTCTAAGGAGTGTGTGAGTGATCTTCCTCCTAGAGATAGTTGTAGGCTGTTATTAACCAGGAATAAGGTTTTTTAACGTTATGTAACTGTATACCTTGGAATCATGTTTATAATAAAACCGGTCAAGTGCAAGTTGAACTTGCGCAATTAGTGTTCCGTACGTTGATTGCTTTTAAAATACAAAAATTTTGTTACAGAGGTATAAAATGGTCAGTGACTTCACAAAATATACCCCAAATAAGTTTTCAACAAAGTTTGTTTTCAATCTTTACTGAAATCTGATGACCTTGAAATTTTTTTTTTTTTTTTATATATCATATAAATTATTAAAAGTAATGCACTCGTGATAATTTTCGTTCAATCTACACCCCGTGGAGAATATTCCAGAATTTTTTCGAAATCTTTTGATAAGTACTTTTCGAGATAAGGCCCGGGACAGCGATTTTTCGCGAATTTTTAAAAATAATACACAGAAAAGTGCGCGCAAGTATAATATTATATATATTTTTTTTACTCGTGTTTTCACAAGCTTTCATTTGACACCACACTCGATGACCTAGTAAAAAAATTTTTTTTTTCACTTCCGACTTCACCCCCCAAAACTAACCCCTTAAGTCAAAATTTAATTTTCAAAACTACATGGCTCTGATGGGGCAATCAATTCCTATATTATTACCAAATTTCACCTTTCTATGTCAAATAGTTTCGGAGAAAATCGGGTGTGACAGACAGACAGACAGACCGACAGACAGACACCGAAGTGATCTTATAAGTGTTCCGTACGGAACACTAAAAAAGCACCCAGTTTTGTTCTTAGATAGTTCTTTAACTCACAATTACGACACTAGAAACAAAAATGATCCTCGTCACTCGATTAACAAATACCAGTTACGTTGTCTACCCGATAATATGCTTCAAAAAACATCTGAAAGCATTCCTAGTCTCCAGAGCATATTACACACTTGAATTCTATGATGATATGATAACATAGTCTGTGATATATATATACTAAACCATCTCATCACTTATGGTAATTTTTGAAAACATACCCGATCGAAATTATCCCATAATGAATCCTCTGTAGGAATAGTTTTTAAATTTCCCCTCGCTGGTAACGGAGCAGGAGAATGTACTCTATCCACAGCTCCATCTACACTAGGTGAACCTGTCAAACTGATAAGGTTTCTATGGTCCACATCTTTGCCTCCTAAACTACCTAACGAATCCTCTAAAAGATATTACATAAATTAGTAAACTTATTGTAAGTGCAATGATAACACAATATCAAGAAATAATTTAAGTTTCTTATTCTGTAACATGAGATTTAGAAAAATACTCCAAATAAGTTTGTACCTTTACTCCCTTATATGATTGATTATAAAAAATTATACTTAGAATTAGTTCATTATTAAAAATAAAAAAAAATTCTCATAATTATATTGAAAGTATCTCCCCCTTCCTCTGAACCAATATCGTCCAAAAACTATGGGTTTCACTTCTATTTCAAGTATTATTTGTGTATCGAATTTGAAATGGATATCGCATTTAGTTCGAGAATTATCGTACCAACAGACAGGCATACCGACGGAAAAGTAGGACTCTATTTTTCGTGACCTACGGACCATAAAACGTAAACAAATGCATAAATTTCGAAGAGTGATGCATGATATAATACTTCCCTTTAGCAAGTGAAGTAAAAAGGTCATGTTAAACAAAATTATATAAAATATGTTTGTAAAACATTATTTTCAATGGAGAAATGTAATTTTTTACGGGACACACAACAGATGTCCTCAACAATCTAAAATTAGCTAGGCGGCAATTAAATCTTTATAGGGAAGGGTAAAAATTATGCAGCATCATAAATAAACTATATCTTTCTTTTTAACAATTTTTATTTAAAGTACTCCCGGAACGCATTCCGTGGCACAGATAAGCAGAGTTTTCACTGTTTACTATGCCAAAAACATAAAATTAACAATAATGTCTTACCTAAATCGCCCATACCAGGTATTACCCTTTGATCTATATCCACCGCTCCGCTTCTTAAAGAAGTGTCATGGTATTCAACTGGATCCCCATATCCTTGCAATTATAAAAAAGTGATGTCAAGGCATGAAGAAGAAAAGAAACATAAATTGTTAACCATAGTATGTTAATATGTCACGTAATATCAAAAATAAAGTCAAATTGCAAACATAAAAGGCAAAAATTATTCCTAACTTGCCCACCTACCCAAGTTACTATTAAATGTATAAAATTATTTAACAAAGATTGGACCGTCCATTTTTTTCAGTTTTTAATATTACTTATAATACAATTCGATTGTTCTCATCTCTAACATAATATTTTTTTATTTGTTTATTTACTTGTTCTATTCGTTGTTCATTGTGAGGATATACGAGGCGTATTCGAAGAGCAAGAGCCGTTTGCTTATATTTAAATATTCGCGGGTCTGAACAAAGCTGTACACATGCAGTAGTCGTTTGCCTGTCGGTGAATGCAGACAACAATGTCCGCGAAAATCGCTGCTCCCGCCAGTTGCGAAGTGGGTGCTGTGATTAAATTTTTGTGTGTAGAAGGATCATGAGCTGCTCAGATTTATCGGAAGTTGTGCCTAGTTTACGGACCTACAGTAATAAGTGAAGGAAAGGTTAGACAATAGTGCCGCGACTTTAAAAATAGCGGAGTGGCAGGCCCAGTAGCCAGATCGATGAAATCGTTCAACAAGTAGACCAAAAGCTGCGATATGATCGATAATTGCACTTGAAACAGTGGCTTGGTGGACAACGGTTTAAAGACGACGAGGAACCCAAGATCACCGTTCAACTGGTTCAATTCCCACGCGGAGAATTTCTATGCAGAGGGATTAAAGAAGCTGGTGCAGCGTTACGAAAAGTGCTTAGAAGTGAACAGCGATTATATGGAAAAGTGAAGTAGGTTTGTAGGAAACTAAAACCGTCAATAAAAACTTTTTCTAATGAATATATTTTTTTTTGTGACCAAATGGCCCTTACTTTTCGAACGCCTCGTACAAATAGATATAAATTGATATAACAAATAACTACTAAATTAATTAAAATATTTCGGAGCATCCCTACCTTCTTTCTCAAACATAGGCGGACTTTCAGGCGTATCTGCATCATTCATCTCATTCCATGGTGGGTTTTCAATATTCTCCCAAGAGTTGGTCGCTTCAGACGGATCGTACTGTTCATTTGACGTCGGTGGATATGGATTGGCACCCGAGATGTAGTCGTATGAGGGTGAAGTCTCCGTTAAACTACTACCCATGGCGGTTTCTGTTGTGTATGCAGGCTCTGTATACGATGTTTGATGTTGGTATGATGGAGCTTAGAAAATATTGTGTTTTTTGAGATGCATATTATTTAAACACCAATATATATATATATATATATATATATATATATATATATATATATATATATATATATATATATATATATACGAGGTTGGTTTGAAAAGTTCGTGCAAAAATAAAAACTACTTATGTGTTTGGGGTAAACCTTTTTTATTTTTCGACATAGTCTCCTTTTAGGCTTATACACTTCGTCCAACGATGTTCTAGTTTGTTGATCCCTTCCGAATAATAGGATTTGTCCAAGTCTGCAAAATATCCATTAGTATCTGCAATCACCTCCTCGTTTGAATAAAATCTTTGTCCCGCCAGCCATTTCTTCAAATTGGGGAACAAATAGTAGTCCGAGGGAGCCAAGTCTGGAGAATAGGAGGGATGTGAAACGAGTTGGAATCCTATTTCCATTAATTTTGCGACCACAACTGCTGAGGTGTGTGCTGGTGCGTTGTCGTGATGGAAAAGGACTTTCTTGTGGGCCAATCGTGGACGTTTTTTCTTGCAGCTCGGTTTTTTAAACGGTCCAATAACGATGAATAATATTCACCTGTAATAGTTTTACCCTTTTCCAGATAGTCGATGAGGATTATCCCTTGCGAATCCCAAAAGACAGTCGCCATAACCTTTCCGGCCGAAGGAACGGTCTTCGACTTTTTTGGTGCAGATTCCCCCTTGGTAACCCATTGTTTAGATTGTTGTTTGGTCTCAGGAGTATAGTAATGTATCCATGTTTCATCCACAGTGACGAAACGACGCTTAAAGTCCTCCGGATTCTTCTGGAACAGCTGCAAACCATCCTTGCAACACTTCACACGATTCCGTTTTTGGTCAAGCGTGAGCAATCGCGGCACCCATCTTGCGGATAGCTTTCTCATGTTCAAATGTTTATGCAAAATATTATGTACCCGTTCAGTCGAGATGCCCACAGCACTAGCAATCTCACGCACCTTAACTCTTCTGTCATCCATCACCATATCATGGATTTGATCAATGATTTCTGGAGTCGTAACCTCCACAGGCCGTCCAGAACGTTCAGCGTCACTTGTGCCCATATGGCCAGTCCGAAAATTTTGAAACCACTTATAAACTGTTCTAATCGAAGGTGCAGAGTCACCATAATGTTTATCAAGCTTCTCTTTAGTCTCCTGAGGCGTTTTGCCTTTCATAAAGTAATGTTTAATCACCACACGAAATCCTTTTTCGTCCATTTCTTGAAAAATCACTCGACTTCCTTGATTCACACGAATGCCAAACACAAAGAAATAGACCAATATGGCTGAAACTTGGTGTGCGTTCATTCAAGAGATGCTACTAACTAAACATGACCTCGATACGCGCCGGTGGTACCATCTCTCGGACTTTGCACGGACTTTTCAAACCAGCCTTGTATATATATATATATATATATATATATATATATATATATATATATATATATATATATATATATATATATATATATGTATATATATATATATATATATATATATATATATATATATATATATATATATATATATAATCGAATATCAAGCAGTTTCGTTAAATATTAAAGTCATGGCCGATCGATATCGCCTTACCCATTACCTTTCTTTTCCCCTACATAAAAATGAAACGCAGAGCTTAGTAACTTTCATTTATATATTATTACAATATACACACCTAACTTGTATCGGGGACAAAGATAATTTAGATTTCAGATGGTGTTTGGAAGAGGAAACAGCTCTTCAGCTGATGTCTTCCTCGGCAATTACACGAGCCAGACAAACTTACTTAGGATTTACAATAATTTTGGACTAGGAGTGTATTAAGTGGATTTAACCTGAAAGATTGCTGCCGTTAAAGGTCGTTAAATAACTCTAAAATGAGTCACGTGCACAACGTCCTCTTAAAAAGCCTCAGTGCTCTAGGCATTCAAGCAATCTGTTAGCCTTATATCTAGTGTTATAAACCAGTCGAGTGAAATGATAGCAAGATTTTTATTTAGTATAAATCACAGCATTGTATTCCTTTATCCAATAACAGAGTTGTTGGTAACTACCGCACCTACTTAACCAAATAAAATATATTTTGTCATAATCGAACTTAAATAAAAGAACTTTTAGATAACAAATTTTAGCCGATGAATCGGAACGGATGAAAAACCCACACTATTACGTTTTTCACCTTCATCCTAAAAAAATAATATTCCTGATAATGCAAGACGTCTTATCTGACATTAACAAAAATAATATTCTAGTCCATTACTTCACTAGATAACAACTCTTCAAACATGACGTTTTGCCTGCTACGTTTTAATTGATTTAGTAAATGTAATCTCAAATGGACTGAACTTGCTGTAAAAAAAACTCCAGCATTCAGTGTCTTCACCATATTTAGCTGACGTCTCGGTCAACTTTGTTCGTAAACTATAAAAACAGCATATACAACTGTCAATTCTTCTTTTTATTCCTGTTTCATGTATTCACATACGTCGGGGTCTCTGTATCATTTCTTCAGTTTATATAGTGTTCTGTCCAAGAAATTCGTAGCAAACATCGCAGTATTCATAGCTCGAAAGCTTCGAATATGATTCACTGATCTCACTTTTAACGACCATATCTCTACACCATCTAAGAGGACCGGCCAGACATAGCATTTTATTACTCGTAGGCGCAGGGCGAGTGGCAATTGCCTTTGAAGCAGCATATTTTTTAACATTAGAAAGGTATCCTTTGCAATGCTAATCTGCAGTTTAACTTCCCCATCACAATCCCATCGTTCATTGACAACAAAGCCAAGATATCTCAATTTCTTGATCCTTTTTAAAGAGAGATGCATCCTCTTGGGGATGTTTACTAATCACCATCATTTTGGTTTTCCCAATATTATATTTTATCATTCAGCTTATTGATTAGAATTTGTAGATCTTCCATGTTATTGACAACTATTGGGGTATCGTCTGCATACCGAATATTATTTATAGGCTTTCCATTAACTTTTATCCCTCCACATTCATCTTCTAGAGCAAGTTGAAATATTTTCTCTAAATAGATATTAAATAATACTGACGACAGTATGCACCTCTGCCTAACACCCTTTTAGACACTGAAAGGTTTTGTTGAAATGTCCTAGGATTAGGATTTTAGAAGATGTCAATTAGTATAAAGTAAATTAAATGGATAAAAAATTAGTGTTTTTTTTTATTAGGTAAGACAATACAACATTTATCGCATTATTTAAAAAATGATAAAAGTATGTTAATGAGAAAATCTAAACTTACCATAGTTGGTTGTATTTATGTCCAAACTAGAATTAAAACTAAATGAACCAGATTCATTATTTTTGGAAAACGGTGGCATAGGAGGTGGCAGCAGTGGATTGTATACAGGACTTGGACTGAAAAAAATGATATAGTTATTTTCCTTTAAGTTAACCACGTCAAGATCACCTGTTTCTTTTTCTTCTACATGCAAATTGTATTGAAAAAACACTATTATTAAAAGAATAAAATTACATCAACATCAGGGAATTCAATTATCAAATGACACTAGTGGCAAAAAAAAAACATAATTAATTATATTTGCTTTAGAAAAAAATACGTTTTTTTTTTACACAGAATGTGTCATTTTAGGCCCCTTTGCACGGGAACAAAGAAAGACTGCCTCGAACAGACTTGTCGTAGACAAAGGTTCCCCTACCGAGTTTTTTTGTTGAATCACTAGAATTGCATCTACCCTAAATGAATTATCCCGGACATGTTCTTACTTGACAGACTGTAAAGGTCGAGAATGAATTTGTGCGTCTAATACTTTAAGAGAAACAAATACAATTACTAAATTAGTAACTAAAGCAGAGGCACTAATGGCGACACGAATGATAAAACTTGACAGTTATCTTTCTGATTAATCAATCATCTGTAAAACCATCAAAAAATTTCTTTAGTGCTCAATAAAATAAACGCAGTGTGGTAGTCATGCTGATTTGGCAAAACTGAAATAAAAAAGAATATAAATGCTATATAAAATAACGCAGCAAAATCATGCCGAATGCTTACAGCTAATTTGGTTAGCTCACTGCAATATATGCAATTTGTAAGGGTTATATCACAGGAAACCTAATACATTAGCGAAAGTGAGCTCCAATTTGGTGACGAGATCTTGAAGGCGCGTGCGTCGACGGGTCCTTCTTTCAAAATGGCTGCTCAATCGTTTCTTGATGTGACTGCAGTTTATATGAATTTAAAGACAGAAGGAAGAGAGAGTTTGTATAAAAACAGAATTAAAAACGTTTGTTAAGTGAAGAGAATCGAAAAGGTTGACAAACAATTTATATAATCATGGGGAAAGGAGATTATTGTTGTGCCGTTGACAATTGTAAAGATAATTCAAAAAGTACGCCGGGAGCGAGTTTCTTCTTTTCCCCAAAGATGTTGAAAGGTAAATTATTTAATTAAAGAATATTAAGTGCATAAAAAATCGTACGCGGATAAATAGAATAATTCTGAGAAGCTATTTCTCTTATGGCATTTTTTTGGGTTATAGGGTAAAGATATGGCTTGCAGTAATCAAACGCGTCGTCAATTGTCCAATTGAAAATTTGTGCAAAAATTATAAAATTTATTCGACCATGCGTATCCAGACGTTAATATAGGATCAGATAAAGAATACTTCATGTGTCAAAGGCTAATAACACAGGTAAAGATTTTTATAAGAGTCGGATTTTATTGTAGTTACAATGAGGCCCAATCAGGCCCAAAAACATTTAATTTGTATTCGGACATAAAATTCCTCGCTGAATTCAAATATGTATTCAAAAAATTGGGGTTCCAGTTTCAGTTTTCACTTTTGGGGCTTATAAAGCCCAAAATCTAATATGCCTATTCAATTCCCAGGCGAAAATGCTAAAACTTTTGTCTGCAACATTTTTTTTCTGAAAATATCCTGTCAAGTTTATCATTTGTATTCATTTATTTTCTAACAAAGCGCCCCTTTTTGGGTTTTTTATTACTCATGCTACATTAACTTGACATTTTATTAAATCAAAAATTTTCGAATATTTGTATATCTATGATTTTGAATGATAAAAATTTGCACAGTATTTCTATTAAAAATCGCCCGCTGGTCCCTTTTTTAACACGGCCGACTGCCACGTGACCTCTTGAAAACTAAGACCTGATTTTCCTATATTGTTACCCCTGAGTTTCGCTACTGTGTTGGGTTTACTGTGAGGATAAACAATTATGTTGACAATGAGAATTATTTACACTTTGACTGTTCGGGTCCTCCGATTTAATTCACCGCTCGACTAAAATTCAAATAATTGAAAACTCTTTGATAAAATTGTAGATTATTTCTTGAAAAAGTATATATTTATATCTTGACACATCATTAGAATTGTATACACAAAAAGTATTCTTAATAAATTTATTTAAGTAACTTACTTTCTATCATTAAGAGTCAGATCAATACTTGGAGGTGCTACAGGCATAGGCGTCTCCAAAGCCGGTGTAGGTGTTGTGACATAACTGTTCGTAGTTTGTGTATTATCAGCAGAAATTTCAGACACAGAATTTGAGAATAATCCTGTTGTACTTATATTCTGCAATCAAAAAGTGGAAGGTTATTTTATTAGGGAATAAATAAATAGAGATAGGGGACTTCTAGACCTAACATTTTTAGTGTTTCGAACGGAACATCTATAAAATCATAGGTGTCTGTCCATCTGTCACACCCGATTTTCTCCGAAACTATTTGACGTAGAAAGTTGAAATTTGACACTAATATAGCAATTGATGGCCTTATCAGAGCCGTATAGTTTTGAAAGTTAAATTTTGACTTAAGGGGTTAGTTTTTGGGGGGGTGAAATCGGAAATGAAAAAAAAAATTTTTACTAGGTCATCGAGTGTGGTGTCAAATGAAAGCTTGTGAAAACACGAGTAAAAAAATATATACTCGATAACCTGGAGTGGAGGTGTCACGTGAAAGCTTGCGCACACTTTTCTTTGTATTATTTTTAAGAAAATGCGAAAAAAAAACTGCTGTCCCCCCTTATTTCGAAAACCACTGATCAAAAAATTTTGGAAAAATTCTGTAATATTCTCCACAGAGTGTAGATTGAACGAAAATTATCACGAGTGCATTACCTTTAATAATTTATCTGCTATATAAAAAACCAAAATTTCAAGTCATCAGTTTTCAGTAAAGATCGGAAAAAAAACCTTGTTGAAAACTCATTTGGGGTGTGTTTTGTGAAGTTATTGATCATTTTATACCTCGGTAACAAAAATTGTTATTCTAAAAGAAATCAACGGACGGAACACTAATTGGGCAAGTTTGACTTGCACTTGGCCGGTTTTTTATGATAAAAAGCAAAATTTAGTTTTCCTTTGTCAACATACTGTAATTCAATAAGTTGGTAACTGCCCCCCCCCCGCCTATATTCTTTAGGGCCTAAAAAATTATAAATACAATTTTTTTTCTCCATTAATAGAATTTTGAGTTTTGAGAAACTGCCCCTGGCTCAGATGCTGGCTTCGCCCATGTGTGAATTGTCATAAAGTAGTAATTGTCGACCCAAACAAAATATTAATCAATCTTTTACTAGCAACAGAAACTAGGATGGGGCAGCACAGTTATCGCTTAGTTTCATTTTGTTTAGAACTTTCCTTTAGAACTGATTTTACAACCTCGAGAAACTCAATATTAGATACGGCCGATTTGGGGATGCTATGTAGGAACGTTCTAATATATAAAAAGTATGGATATAGCAAGATATCGATACGTTACCGTACTGGAGGTTGCTGTTTATGTTTATGCTAGCCGTGCCCGCGGCTCCGCTCGCGTGGACTTGATTCACTATTGTCGTCACTGCTTATTCCTTATGTTACCTAACGTAATAAAATATATCCTATGGCCAGAGACATATATATAAATTTAAAAAAACACGTAAATCGGATAAGTGGTTCTCTAATGATAAGCGCACTAACAGACAGACGTTGCGTTTTATATATATTATATAGATTGTTTTTAATAAATAACCTGGCCAGAGAACATATGTATGAATTAAAAAACACATATAACTCCGATAAGTGGTTCTCGAGTGATAAGCGCAGTAACAGACAGACAGACAGAGACGTTGCATTTTATATATATTATATTCTTTGCTACATGGTATTGTTCCATATTTAACGGTTTAGGCAGCGTATTGCAAGAGAGTGCGTTAGCGGCAAACTTTTTTCCGACTTGATTCACTATTATCGTCACTGCTTATTTCCTATGTTACCCAAGATAATAAAATATATCCTATAACCTGGCCAGAGAACATATGTATGAATTAAAAAAACAAGTAAATCGGATAAGTGGTTCTCGAGTGATAAGCATACTAATGAACAGACAGACAGAGAGAGACTGCATTTTATATATATTATAGATAATATAAATAAATTTTGTAAAAATATTTATGTTGCATTACAGTAGTTACTAGAAGTTGGACTACGAATCCCCAATATCTTTGACAACATATGGTGGTGCCCCTAATATAACACAATCAATACACAATAAACAATCGTCCCTTTATATGACGAAACATAATTTATCGACACAGCATAAATCAGGATGAATGGAAGCTAACTAGGCAAGCCTCTTACAGCAGCCAGGAGATTAACGGTAGGATATGTTACCAGTGGTTTTGCTCAGCTTTTTTTCATATCTATTTATCAATAAGTTGGTACAGAAAAGCAAAAATTTTGTTTTTCATCATTTACAGGTAAAAGGATATTAAATGTATTTCAGACATAAGTCAAGATTTTTAAAGACATATTATACATATAATGGTTATGGAAAAAACAATATTATAAGTAAACAATAATAGTAAATATCGATTTGAGAATACTTTTTTTAAGTTGGTTAAAAACAAGCCACTTTTTGTTAATAACTAACACTTAAGGTAGAAAATTATAAATTAAAAGGGCTTCAGTTGATTTTCTATAATTGCCTACCCGTCGTGACCAGCAGAATAGTCCGACACTGGTTGAAAGACTACATGAAATAAAATAAGTACTTACCGAAACATCAAATGACAAATTTGATCCTAAAAAACTTGAAAACCCATTTGACAAAAAGCTTAAATTATTATCGTTAGTACTAGCGTTTGTACTATTTACAGTTGTATTACTAACGATAGTATTATTAATTATTGTACTATTAACTGCTGCTAATGAACTACTCGTTGGCGGAGGCACATAGTATCCAGGATTTGTATATTGAATGGTTGAAGCAAAGTCTATGGAATTATCTGAAAATGAGACAATTTTTGAAAATCTTTATTAATATTAACTATAAAAATTGAACATAATTCAATAACTATCGATATATCAATAAGTATCGATATTTATCGATACATCGATAATTATCAACAATAATATATTCTTTATTTGCATAGTAACTAGTGCAAATGAAAATCTCAAAATATACATATTGTTTTTGCACTGTTTCCTAAAAAGGAACATAAGTCTAAACTACTAAAACATACTAGGAATGATAAAAATTATAACATATAACAATAATATAGATAAAATACACAATGATAATACAATAATGCAGATATAAATAAAATATATAAAAATATAAATATAGACAATTAAGGTAACCGAGCACTCAAATATTCACTCTGATTATAAGGATTCGATGACAATACCTTTTTGTTTGTTTCCCACATAAACTTACCGACAGGTAAATCAGTAATTCTTCGCGGGAGGTTTTTTTGTGTCGTGCTCATGTATTGATTCCAGAGTGGCAAGTTTATTTACATGGTTTGGTGTATACAAAAGGCATTGGTGTATATACAGAGCATGTAGTTATAATATTTAATATTTTGTAGTGGTTGAGAACTATCGATATATCAATAGGCATCACTTATTTCTACTCCCGCCCGGCAATTGAAAACGATGTACTTCTTTTTAAGTTAGTTTGGTTTTGGAAGTTTTCCCTGTCTGGTCATCAATTTCTGAATAATAATTATCGATATATGAATAATTATCGACATCTCGATTGTTAACGATATATCGATTTACTGATAACTATTAATATATCGATAATTAAAATTATTGATAGGGAGGTTGCCATAAACTATCGATAGGTAAAATCCAATATCACCTTTCTCTATTCTGACTGGACGCATTTCGACGTATCACGACTTATCAGTCGAGCTACGATCGACAGGGAAAAGAATAGGACACAAAGAACCTATCGCCGTACTAGCGCCATATATCGATAAGTTAAAAAAATTACTATCTTTAATTAATTAAACACAAAAGTCATTACTGTCAGGCTTCCAAATTACATTGAATAATTTTTTATGCTTTTAAACTTTTCTTGAAAGATGAACAGCATATTAGCACTGTCAAAAAAGCACACAGACAATTTTACCAAATAACTAATTCATGATAATGAATGTATTACCTGCCGAGTTATTGACATTTGTATTTGCAGGAGTATCTTCAGGTAAATCTAAATCTTCCTCTGGACTAGGTGACGGCGCGTTTATATCTGGAGATGGTATAGGACTTGGTAACTTTTCCATACGCTCCTCGAGTTTCTTTTGAAAAGCTTTTACTCGTTGACCAAATGTTTTGTAAGCCTAAATCAAAAAGAAGACATTAAGAACTAAAATAAATGGTTATAATAATTATTATGAATACAGATAATATTTTTGTCTGGTAAATCTCCAGAAGAATAGCTTCTAAAAAGACTACAGAAGCCATAGGATTTTTATAGAAAGTAAAATTCTTTATAACTGTGCATACACTTAACAAGGATGTAACTTGAAACTAAAAGTTGTACAACAAAATATAAGAACAACATTTCAAACTCTCTACAATGAAAATAACGAAGAAAATAATTGCTAAGGAACTTAAATTTTTTTAAACAATAATATTATTGCAGGCCAGCATCATTAATTGGGGTAAAAAAAGAGCCACTAGAATCTATTTAGATTTTGTTGAGCACCCAATCAAGCACCTGATACAAACAGGTTCCATAAGCTATAGAGCATTAAGGAATATTTTGTTAGCCATGTCCTGTACTGCTAAATTGAAGATAAGATGTTAAGAGAGAACAATGTGACCAGGCTTGCTTCTGTTTAATATACTTGCTTAAAATTGTAAATGCTTAGCCCCCTTTATATGCTAACGGCAAAACGAGTGTTTTATTTTGCATGTAGGATTTAATAATCCAAATTTTATTAGATTAATTCAAGTGTCTTAACAAGAACCTAAGATGAGAGTCTCATATTACCAAAATATGAAGCTCCTGTGGGGACCTTTCTTCTGTAAAGGATATTCATGCTTAAGAACATATAGGGAAGTGCTACAAAAATATCATTAAGACATTATCTTAGATAAAATGAATG
The DNA here is from genome assembly GCA_019049505.1 of Pachyrhynchus sulphureomaculatus. Classification (NCBI taxonomy): domain Eukaryota; kingdom Metazoa; phylum Arthropoda; class Insecta; order Coleoptera; family Curculionidae; genus Pachyrhynchus; species Pachyrhynchus sulphureomaculatus. Next base: position 185,508,530 of record CM032446.1, read on the forward strand.
TCTCAAAATATTGAACTTGATTTCACATAACTTACAAAATTTGACATGGTCACTACACTGTGAAATTTGATTTCTTGATCTTAAATATTATTGCATGGTCACAACTTTAAAATAATCTAGAAATGCTTCAAAAATTGGGCCATCAATATTTTTTGTAAAATAGAAATAAAATAAGATTGGAGTATATTATCTAATTATTGTGTTAATGCCATATAAATTAATGCATTTAAAAACTTTTACAATAATTTTAGAAAGTGATTGTGTCAAAACAATAAATTTAAATAACTTAAACCTACAACTGTTTAATCGTAGTGCATGTTACCAATTAAAAAAAGAAATATATAATTTTTAATTATTTAAAAAATGTCATGTGTGACCACAACTACCATATGTGTGTGGTGGCCCTTAACTGAAAGAAAATAGGTTAACCTCAAGCTTAAGAGAGTGCAACACCTAAGCTGTCTTGGTGAGAGCTATGAGAGAAGCACTCCAACTCCAAAACAGTCGAGGTAGTTATGCACGAGTTTTCCAAATGGAAATCCATGCCAATGGTATGTAGCTGGGCCTTTGGTGAAAAGGAATATAACGCGGAGAACTCTGTACATTTGTTCAGACAGAGCCATCCTGATAGTTGGAAAACTGACTAAACTCAAAACTGGTAAAAAGATGTAACAGAAACAACCTGTTTTTTTATTAGAGTATGTGGCCACACAAGTCTCTAGGGAAATGAGCTAATAGACATGCTGGCTAAAATGGGAACTCTAGTGAGCCTTTAAATTACCATTCTAAAAATATAGCACACTATATATTTTGCTTAAATCTACTTCAAAATATAAAGGTTTTCAGTTTTTACACAAGTTTTAAAAGCACATTTTATGCTCTATTCGAATAAGAAAAAATATGCAGGGTATCCCATTTAAAAAATATATTTTTGCGTTAATAACTATTAAAATACTAGTTGTAAAAAATGTAACTTACACTGTTGAAATCCACGTGAAAAAGTGCTTTGAGAATGTTTTTACAGAAATCAAAAATTTTCAATAGGAAAAGAAATATACAAACATTTTTCTAAAATGCAGATTTTTGAAAAACACCCTGTATATGTGAAACGGTACTAGATATCGATACGCGGTTTTCACCATTGAGTTTATCATAAAAATTGAGCCTCGGATACCTACATCAGTTTTCGTCTATCTTCTTTACCTTTAAAAGTGTCCAATTTGGACCACCCTGTGCATGGTACTTGCAGGAGGAGAAAGCTCCTCATTTAATTATGCCTGCTTGTCAACTGCACAAGCAAGACAAAATCACGTGGGTTCCCCAATTATTTTAGACCAGGAGTGTATTAAGTAAATTCAGTCTAGAAAGCTGTTGTACTTCTTACAGACTTCTACATCTGTTAAATAGAGCAGGTTCATGACTTAACAAGCCTAAGTACCGTAAGCATTCCAGCTACTTGCCATATTTATCTACCTATTTAACTTACATGTGCTACCATTTTAACGTCCTTTCTGTCTGATTCCAGTTGTGTTTCTGCTTGTTTTAGAACCGTAATTAAGGCTATCCGACTTTTAATCTCTAGTTTTAAGGCATTTATGTAATCTTCCACATGCTGTACATATACTTCTACTTCTTTTTCTACATCGTCGACATTTGCACGATCTAGAAGAACAGAAACCATGTTTAAAATTATTCGGGCTTTTATACGAATTATTTAAAACTCAGAAAAATGCAGCCATGTTTCCACTCATACTAATTTCCTCCTATTGATGAAAATATTAAGAAAATTTAAATAAACAAAAAATTAATAGTTAAAGTAGTCTGTCCCTGGCAAAGAATGAATTGTATCCCCAAATACTGCGCCTGGAAGATCTTATTGTCTGAGAATGTTGTACTTAGAGTCATTTAGTTTTTAAAAAATTAAAACCTAGTAGTTCAGTTGGTAAGAATGAGTTTATTTACAAAAATATTGCAGTTTAAGGGGTTACATATACCTAGGTGCTGCAAAAAGTATGTATATTTAAAAAAATATTTTAAAGGTTAAATGAATAATACAAAAGAATGGCGATTATATATTTTTGTTGCACTTTAAATATAACATTTTTTTTTTTTAAATATGTTTTAAATGTTAAATTATTTTTTTATCGGGTTAAATGGACCACTGAATTATGGTGCCTCTTTGTCTGCAGGAAAACTTCACAAAATATAATCCAATGTACAAAAATAAAAAGTAGTCTCGTAAAATAAAGTAGTAGTTAAAAGATTGTCGAGTTTTTTTTTCAAAAATAAAAAATTTCCGGTGTTTCAAACTTTGGTATGCAATTTTAGACCAAAAAATTTAGTTTAATTATTTATAAAAAAATTGTCTATTAGAAAAATTTAAAAAACACACCTCTCGACATTTTGTAGAAAAAGTGATTAAAGATTTAAAAAAAAAAGTTAAAAAAATATTAAAAACTGCAATATTGCAGATAGTGTCTGAAACCAGGTAAGGGTTCCAATCCGGCGCCAAGTCACATTTAATGCTACTTTGTAACGGAATGGAATTTTCTTAAAATTATTTTTGAAGTATAAAGAATGGTAAAAAAAAAAATCGAATTTCTGGAAATTGAACGTTTATGTAACCCCTTAAAAAAGAAAATATACATATTACTGTTAACACCAAGGGTTTATCTATTTTTCTGTGAATTGGTAAAAAAATAAGTCAAAATTGAAGTTACAGAAAAGAGGTTTATTTTATTTTTACCTCTTTAAGACCCTTCTTGTGCATTTTACCAAATCCAAGATATGAATCAAAATAATTTCAAAAAAAATAATTTTCACATTTAATTTAATAAGTAATAGTTTACTTATTAAAGTAAATGGAAAATCAATAAATGGTGAATCAGAAATGAGGTTTTTACATCTAAATTTGGAACGGAAGCTAACATGGGATGAAGATATATGTGTGAAACTAAGTTCATTGTGCTGTTTTGCACAGGCAGACAGTTGAAAGATTCTGTAAGATTAAGCTTATTTATTGGTTTAGTCAGCTTACTTTCAAAAGGCTAAGTGCTAAAAAGACATTAAAGGATATAATACAAGGGTTGTATGATAAGTACCTGGCCTTGACAAGAAAAAAACATTTTTATGTGTAAAATTTATTTTATTTTTCAACATAGTCGCCTTCTACCTTAATATATTTAGTCCAACGTTTTTCTATCTTTGGTATCCCTTTTTAAAAAATACGATTTCGCCAACCCTTCAAAATAAGCGTTTGTTTCAGCAATCACCTCATAGTTTGAGCTAAATTTTTTCCACTGGGCCATTTTTTCATATTCGGAAATGGTAAATAATCGCTGGAGGCTAAATCTGGCGAATATAGTGGATGCAGAAGCAATTCGTATCCTAACTCATGGAATTTTGCCATGGCGATTACACAAGTGTGCACACATGCATTGTCTTTAAAGGGAATTTTTTTCTTCGCCAAATGCGAACATTTTTCTTTCAGAGTATGGTTAAAATGATCCAATAAATTGACATAATACTCTTCATTAATACTTTTGCCCTTTTCAAGGTAATCGACATGGATATTAGGCCACGTGCATCCCAAAACACTGTGGCCATGACCGTTGGCCAATAAAATCACCTTGACCTTCTTTGCCCCGTAAAATCGAGTGTTTGGACTGTTCTTTGATGTCTGGTGTGCTGTGATGAATCTATGTTTCATCGTCACTTATGAATCGACGCCAGAAATCATTCCGATTGTGTTTTAATATCGTCAAACATTCTTTTGAAGTTAACACACGTGCGTGTTTATTGTCAATTGTGAGCAACCGCAGCACCCATCTTGCGGAAAGCTTTGTCATATCCAAATGAGTTGGTAAAATGCTCTACACCCGCGGAATTGAGATGCCCACAGTCTCAGCAATCTCACGCACTTTCACTCTCTGATCACTAAAACATGGATTTTTTCAGTCATTTCTGATATGGTGACCTCATTTGGACGACCTGGACGTCCTTCAACAAAAAACTTATACGTCTGAGTTTGAATTCAGCTGTCCAATATTTTATGGTCGATAATGAAGATGCAGAGTCCCCATAAACTTCGCCAAGTTCCGCTTTTATCTCATCATTCATTTTCTTTTTCAAAAACAAATTTTTTACCACCACTCAATATTTAATTTCTTCCACTGTTGTAAAATCACCAAAGTTCTTCTATTTAAACTTGAAAATTTAACAATATTCTTGTGAAAGGTTCCGTTTCAGAAAAATATAATTTTTTTAAATAGTAGTAGCGCCATCTCTGACCGAGGCCACGTACTTATCATACAACCCTCGTATTCTCACTTTACCATACTTATACATCATGAAGCTGATAAATTTCAAAAATAATGAAGATTCATATGAAAAAAAATAGTAAAAATAATTAAAATTTTTTTATTATTTTATTTTAATCTTACCCATACCCTTAAGTGAATTTATCAGTCCTTCAGATATCTGAATTTTAGGATTATGTTCCTTTAACAGTTTCAATTTGGAATCTGTATCCTTTTCCAAATTAGCACAGTTCTTTATTTTATTTATGGCATAGCTTGGCTAAAAAATAAAAAATATATATAATAACGAGGAAAATAATCAATAATCAGTTTTATTTTGAACTTCACAGGGTGAAGGTCGTCTGTCTACTCTCCGTGTTCACGATTTTTTTTTGTTTGGGATAAAAATTAAAAAGAAAGATAAAAAACTAACAGTGGATCAGGTTTTTAACCTAAATACAATATGAGTGAACTATGATATTGTGACCCTGAACTGAAACAGTGTCATAGTAATTAAATCATTATCCTTAATCTAAAATCTTTACAGATGTATACTGATCAAATAACCATGAATATCATGACAGCCTGGATTTCCAACTCCTTTGTAACTCTCCTGATGATGTTCTGCCACTTTAATGTCTGTGGCCTTTACCCCGTGTTCCACGTTAAAATGCAAAAGGCTCTCCACGGTATCTATCCAGCATATGGAAGATTTGCCCCTTCCTCTCTTGCCCTCAGGTTTTCCCTGGATGATCAATTTTTCCATGTGCGCGCCTCTAGTCAAATGACTAAACAACCGCAATATTCCAGCAAGCACTATAGTTAGTAGCTGTTGGGTGAGCTTAATTTCGTTCAGAATGGACAGGTTGGTTCGGTGTTTCCGCCAGCAGAACATTTCAAACGCGTCTATTCGGTTTCAGTCTGCTACTCGAATTGTCCAACTTTCAAACCTATATTTAAATCCAGAGAATACCAGGGTTTTGACTAGATTGATTTTCGTGTTTTTCATAATTTCTCCCAAATTTTCGATAGTTTTATCACTGCTGTTCTTTCTAGTTGTATTCTCCTGTAGATTTCATCTTCATTGTCCCCAGTCTTGTTTATTAGTGTTCCCAGGTAGATAATTCTGTGCCGTACATTAAAATCAGAGACACATTCGACATTTGTTGGTTGCCGTTTGCCCGGTCGACTATTAATTAAATAATTAGTTCTAAAATAGGTCAGTCAAAAGTCAGATCTACACGTCCATGAAATGGAATATTTTGGATGTCATGCACAAGAACCAAAATATATATAAAAAAGTTTAGTATGCCTAATATGTGGCAATATCTATCATAGAAGCTGTTTGGCAGGAAAAAGTAACATAATAAAGCTGGAAAAAAGTTTTACCATCTCTTGTGGTGACATAACCTACAAAACAGAAAAAAACGAAATTAGTGAACAATAAAAATAAGTAAGAATGAGTTCCTAGCTAAAAAACTAAATGAATACAAAGATGCACACAATAAATACAAGATAGCTTATGAAGATATGCAAATAAATGTTCTGAATTAGAAAAACTAAAAACAGCAAATGAAGAATATAAAGTGAAAACCAGTGTATCTAATGAAAGGCCTGAAGAACAGAGGATATAAAATTAAGTAGAAATAAAATATCTGAAACAGTTACTAAATGAATCTAAAAATGAATGTAATGGATCGAGTATCCCAAAGGGTCAAATTATTGAGAATAACAACCTACTCAAAGAAAAAATGAAAAATCAGAGTGTGATCCTTTATTCAAGAGTGATAACTAACAATGTTAATACCCAAGAAACAAAAGGTAATAAACTAGCAAAGATAATCACAGGTAACCCAAATACTGACTTCAAAGAGAACTTATTGAGGGTAAAAAGTGTCTTAGCTAAAAAATCACAACTACCAATTGATAATGAGATCTTCTTCTTCTTCAGCCTTCAACTCATCTACTCCTGGATACAGGCCATTCCTAATATTTTCCATTTTGCCCTCTCTTGTGCTTTTTGATGCCAGTCTAGCCATACTAGCTATCCTCTTGATATATCTATCCAGCTCAATTGGGGTCTACCTCTACTTCATTTTGTCTCCCTAGGTCATGAATGTATGATTTTCAGTGACCATCTTTCAGCTTGCTGTCTTGTCCATTGCTATTTCAGTTTGGCAATCTTTTCTATAACAACCATAGCCCTTGTTCTTCGACGGATCTCTTCATTTCGGATTCTGTCACTCAGAGACAACCCTAAAATTGACCTTCCCATTGCCCTCTGCATCACTCTCAGTCAATTGGCGTTCTTCTGCTTTAGACACATTGTTTGCTGCAATCCGTATGTTGTTACCGGTAGAATATAGGCATAGAAAACTTTCCTTTTTAAATTAATCGGGATACTACTATCTCAGCATAAAGGAGAGTCCCCCAAATGCTCCTCCCTGTAGTGATTCTGTTTCCATAGAGTGACTGAACGGCCTAAATAGTCATATTCACTAATATTCTTTAGGTCCTAGTTCTCGATAGATATATGTGGGTCTTCTAGGCTCATTATTTTTGTTTGCGAGTAAATCATTTTAAGCTAACCGGTTTCGACTCATAACTCAGTTGTTAATGGGAGATACTGAGAGAAAAAAATCATTGTGAAATATAGTGATGAAGCAGATATTGAAAAAATGAAGACACCATCAAAACCAACATCAAACATATACTTGTCAATGTTGAAACGAGAAGAGATCCACTAAATGGAATTATAAACACTGATGAAGACTTTCAATAACGATATGATTATAGAAGATCTATGTTTAAGGAATAATGCAGGTGTAAATATCAAGTACAAATATGCAAACAAAAGAACTAAATGTGGTTAATCAAGAATTTTTGAATAATTTCTTGGAAAATTGAAACACTCCATGTTTTCAAACCATAACAAGACCTTCTGAAAATAATCAAAATGGAACATGCATTGACAATATATTCTATAAAACAAATACAATTAATTTGCACAGTAGCAAACTCATTCACAGACCACTATCCATTATTTGTAAAAATAAAAAACTAGAGCCTCAAACACAAAAATCAAGATGCACACACTTGTATAGATTACAAAAAATTGATAAAATATAACTGGTACTAGGAATTGCAATACAATTGTGTCAGAACAAGATCTTAATGTTGCTACCGAATTATTAAGAGAAATTACAAAATGTAAAGAAATGCTAATATTAAATATGAGAAAAAGTTGAAACAAAAAAAAAGAATGGATCACAAGAGTAATCGCAATATTCTATAAAACGAAGGAAATATTATATAGTATATGGAAATTCAAACCAAAATGCTAAAAAATCTAATATAAAAACTATAAGATTTCAGGTAAAGTCTTAGTAGAGAGAGAAAAAATGTACTGCAATATCAAATAGTATGAATAAATATTTCTGTGAAATTGGCCAAAAAATTAAGTGAGAAAATTGAAATATTAGAAAATATACAAAATAAAAATGCCACCAAAGAATCCAAATGCAATTTTTCTCAAGCCTATTGATTATATAGAGATAAGTAAAATAATGTATACAATGAAAATAAAAAAAGGGAATAGATATGATTAGCACCAAAACTTTAAAAACCAATATCCACATATATTGCAGATCCATTAAGTCACATTTTAAATATGTGCATTGAACATGCTACTTGGCCTGATGTACTTAAAAAAGCAGAAATAATAACAATACACAAATCTTCTAGTAGAGGTAAAATAAAAAACTATAGACCAATTTTACCAATCTCAAACATTGCGAAAATATGAAAAAAGAATAATGTAATCTCCGAAAAACAATTTGGATTTGTCAAAAATAGAGATGCAAAAGATGTTAGTAACGTTACTAACATAATTTATACAAAATTAGAGAAAAATAAGCCGATGCGAGTCACTTTTCTAGATTTGGCAAAATCATTAGATACTGTTGACCATAAAATACTATTAGATAAATTATATTACATTGGAATAAGAGGAAAAGCTCACGATCTAATAAGTAGCTATCTTGATAACAGATAGAAGAAAATAGGAATAAATGACAGCGATTCAAGAACAACGTGAATCACTTTTTCCGCATACATGCCGCTCCTGGAGCACTTTAGGGAGTTCCTTGTAGCACATGTGCTAGACCCATAAAAGTGAAAGTAAATATAATAAAATAATAATGGCTGGTACAATAATAGGAACACTATTAGTTATTATCTATGTTAATGATCTATTAAAGGAGATGCATAATGATACAATTCTATCATATGCTGATGATACAGCAATCATGTCTACATAGGATACTTGGAATTAAATTCAAATTAAAATGAATGAATATCTTGCAAAAATTGCAGCAGCACTGGCAATGAATAAGATGTCTTTAAATGAAGAAAAAAACAGTGTCCTAAAACAAATAGAAAATAAACAATAAAAAACTAAAAGGCATAGAAAATTGTAAATATTTAGGACTTATACTCGACTACAATCTTAAATATATTGAATATATTATCAAAAATACTAAATACCTAGTAATAATTTTCTACAAATTAGCAAAGATAATGGAGAGAGACACATTAAAGTTGATTTACTATACTTTATAGTATTATTAGCTGTGGAAATATAGCTTGGAGCGGAGCATATAATAATAATTTCACATTTTTACAAGCGTTGCAAGATAAACTGTTAGAAATAGTCAACAAAAACCATTTTATTACTCAAAAAAACCATTGACCAACAACTATTTACATATGAGACACTACAATATCACTAGCCCATTCTAATAAATAATTTTCTCACAACAAACAGCAGGAGTATAAATATATCCGATATTAACAAAACCATTAGTAACAAAAATTGTTTTGTAAAGGCTATAAGAACTTTTAATAGACCACTGAATGAAATGAAAGAACTAGACTATAAAAACAGTACATTCAAAAATAAACTAAAGAACTGGATTAGAAGCAATATATAAGGATTAGCTAATATTGACCAAAAAGAAACTGCTTCATATTTTTAATACATTCTGTATGGTATAATTTCATAATAGACCATTATTTTAGTTTATAATTTTTATTTAGTTTATAATTATTTTGTTTTTTTTGTAATCGAACCTCTGTCTATGTACAGGGTGCATGTTACCTCTGTGGAATTTACTTGATGTAAAGTAAAAAATGAGTATCTATAGAACTATGTGTTAATATTACTTGTGCAAAAATATAATGCAACAAATATTTTAGAATGAAAAAAAGTTTTATCATAAAATTAGTATTGTTATTTACCTGAAATTCATGTGGCTCATCATTCTTAGGTCCCGTAGGTTGTATGCTTATAAGTCCACATAAATCTGCTATAAATTCTTCTCCATATACAGCTCTCTGTTCCCATATTTTGAAAATTCGTAAAATTTTGTGTTTCACCCTTTCATCCCTTAAAAAGACACAGGAAAAAAAACAATAACAAAGAAACTCGAAATATTATTATAATTATTATTATTTCAAAGACATAAGTGGAAATTTTTCAAGCATTGCCAAACATACTTTTTTTGAGCTGTTTAAATTCTTAGCAATGCTTTTGCTGTGCTTAATATTAAAAAAAATCATATTGGTAATGGTGATTTTATAGTAAATACCTAAAAATGATTCTAAGAGGAAGTTTAAAGTATTAATAATTACAATTTAAAGTTCATATCTTCTATTTCGAAATAGTGTTTTTAGACGAAAGTCAGTCTCTATATTGTTTTTCTTTAAATTTCCCTATAGGAATTACTAAATTGTCTCTTGTGACCTTTCAAGCACTGATATATATATTATGTAAACCACTTATTATAGGCTATATACAAAGACATGAAATATGTTTTAAAAGGAAATTAAAAGTTCAACTCATAATTTTGAGTTCATTATAACTTTTTTTATACTGACTAAGATGCAATGTTACTAAATAAACCCTGCATCTTACTAAGACACCTTTCCACTAAGTTTAATAAAATATTAATATCAACCATATTATAGCTCAATTTATAAATTATATATAAAATATCCTTACCTAACCAAAGTAGTAGCCTTTTGTATTGCAGTCCCCCAAGTCTCTACATAGTCATAATTTCTTCTTTTTGAATACTGTACAACGTCATTTGCTAAATAAAATAAAGTAAGTCTCTGTTCAATCTTGACTCTTTTAATGACGTTCAACCAAGAACTAACAATTTTTTTATAGTGCTGCCTATTATTAAGACACCACTGACAACACTGATTTATACTTTCTTGAGAGTCTTTTAAGTTAGTTAAGAGCTTCTCAAATTGTAGCGCCGAAAATTCAGAGTCTCCAGTAACACTTTGTGTCCCCATATTTGTAAAATAAATTAGACCTTCCCAAAAATCACATTTTTCCGTTTTTTTTTTTTTTCCGAATATTTTATGATTTTAAACACAACATTACAAAGCACTCATGTATTTTAAGGCATCCGAAATTTTTTTCATGAAAATGATTACAAACAACTCAAACCTCACATGGCGGCACAATATCTTTTGGAATTTAAAATTGTGGAAATTTTATCATTATTTAATATGAAAATGTAAGCAAATAATAATTACTTCATTTTATAATGAATTATTATTTATTTTCCTTAGTTAATTTCAGTAAAAGTTATTACTTTACGATAAATTATTTTCTTTTGGAATAAGCAAAAATTCAGTGGTGGGTAAATTGACAATTGTCAAATGTCAAATTTAGCAAACATGGAAATATTTTTAATAGGTAAAATAGGGAACTGCAATTGCTGATACTTTTAAAATAGGGTTTACTTATACACTAATAGAGGAAATAGCCAAACAGAGACGTATTGAATTGATTTTTGTAATAAACAAAATATACACGGGTTTAATTCAGGCATATATGAAGTTCATTTCATATTAGCGGAAGTGTCTCACAAAAAAATCTGAAGGGCTCAGATTTCAGTTTTTTTAAATATTTTTATTTAAACTTTTAGATCGATATTTTCAAAGAGATTCCTAAAAAAAATTAAAAAAATGTGTCTCGCTTTAATGTACAAAGAGAAATAATTAAAAAAATGTTTACTTAACATATGCAAAAACACATAAAAACTACTGGAAAATTATAGCGCACTTCCTGCAACGAGAGTTCCAGGCGATATTAATCAAACCATATGAATTCAAGAATTTAAGCTTTGATAGGTTCTACCATAGACATAGAGGATGGACTGAGCATTAACCTCATAAAATTGACCACTTTCTAGAAAGAGACAAAGCGATTGTGCGGCCAATACCTGTCTCTTCTGTAGGCCTGTAATAAACAAAACGTAGTACCCCGAGACGGAATTCAAAGCAAACAAAGCCCCATACCCGATTTTAGTTCAAATAGAACACTTAGAAATATTATTTTCAAGAGCGCCGTAGCTTAGCGGCATTCTAAAAAGAGACAGCTACCGGCCGCTCATTCGCTTTGTCTCTCTTACACTTTCGCATCCATATTTACTTCACAGAGGGATACGGAACACTCAGTCCATCCTCTATGTCTATGGGTTTCTACCAATGACATATATAGGTTAGAGAACCCATCGTTGTAGTATTAGGGCGAAATATTTGTAACACATATAAAAGTTTTGTTTTAACTAAAATTGTTTTGATATATTGTCAAATTTAAACAAATAAATGTCTTCAGCAGTTGTATGAAGATTAAAAATATGTATTATTACCTAATAGGACGTAATGAAATCGTTTCCTCTTTCGTCCTTGCTATTATTATTAATTCATATAGAATTTTTTATGAAATCCAAGATTATTTCGAATCTTTGACGTTTGTAAACACTCCCCTGATAGCCAGTGTTGCACTACAAAAACTTGGTCATCTGTAGTTTGGAGTCAATTTGACGCCAAGTTTACGGTAAGTTTTTGGTGAGCAACATTTGGATATAAGTTAATCGAAATCTACGGCCGGTAATTGAATACAAATTGTAGGCAAACTTGTACTACAATATGTACTCCAACTTTTGTACAAGTTCACTCCAATAACTTGTACAGTTATTTGTAGTCAAGTTGTACTCAAATTGCGTATGAATTTACTGCCAACTTCACTACAACCTTGCCCTCTCCAACTTTTTTCTTCAAATTGACTATGAATTCCGGCCCTAGCGTTTATAAAAGTTGGATTCAGCATGGCTATCAGGGTCTTTTTGGCACAAAGGTCATTAGTAATGTTTTTGTTTTGTGATGTATTAGGGAGATATTTGCCTTATGAGCGTTTGTAGTTAAGAGACTACAAATTCAACACTGTTAAGAAATCAGCGCGAGGAAAATGTTTATAGCGACCAGAATTAGGTGGGATTAACAGTGTAGAAATCGACAAGCATTTTGGTTCGAAATTTAGAGTATGTATCTCTGTCTAAATCATTTAGAAAGAAGAAAAAACAAAAACGATATTAGCCTAACCTTATTTTATTGTTTTTATTGGCCCAGATAATCCAAAAAAAATCTGTTTTAAAATATTTTCAGTGAGCGAAATGAAATTTGGACAAAGTACATTTTTACATTTAACAAGTAAATATTGAAGTTATTGCACAGAATTATATTTTCTGTGTCAGTTTTTTACATCCACCAACGAAAACTTTTGAGCGACTTTGTTTAGGTTTGAAATATTTATGACTTAATTATTATCTGTAATATGCGAAATCGGTGTTGCTTATCTAATAGACGTATTTTAAAGCAAAAGAAAGTTGTGATAGTTTTTTTTAACAGTAAACTAGGGTCTGTATTAACGACAGTGCAATAGCAGTAAAGTTTTTAAGCAATTATTTGAATTCAAGAACTAACTATATGGGATTCACAAATAGATCATATCTGCTCTGGACTTAGTAAAGCATATTATACTTTTTTGAAATTAGAACAAACCATACCTATTTACACATTTTTGGGTGTTGACTATGCTCTGGCTCACTATTACTTCACTTACAACATGCTTTGGGGTCAAAGAACGTATGTAAACATAGTATTTATATCCCAGTAATATATAATTAATATTTTGTTTGACATAACTTGAATCATGTTGAGAGATATTTAGAACAATATACTCACCATCACCTGAATATATTGAAATGTACCCCTTATATGTATGAGAACAAAAAAAGTTTCAGACAGAATCTGCAAACTCACAACTACTTAACTATGATTACTTTTACTCTTGTAGTCTGAAGCCACTGAACAGCAATCACCAGAAAGTATTAAATGATCAAAATCATTAAATCTATTTACGAATAAACTGAAAAACTGTTAAATATATTTTTAAATAATTGATATTTATTAATATAACAACATTTTTTATGAACTTTAACTGTTAATATGTAAACTTTAAATGTAGTTTGTGTGAGATCTACTTTTAAACTTGAACTTGACTTGTCTTATGTTATTTATATGATATTATGGAGAAATGAATTTAAATGTGCCCTCCTGTGACATAGGAATCAACAAATATGAACTGCAGAGTCTTCAAATCTGGAAAACTAAAAAAAAGTGCAATTTATATTGATCTGTATAAAAATATGTTTTAATAACGGTTTGCATAATATTTAATAAGTGCATGTTATTAAATACATATAAATATGTACATATATCATTTGTAAAAATTTTGTTAATGATGAAACTAACACAGTTAAGAAATGATTTGTATTTCGTTGTTTACTGTGGCAAGAATTAGGTTAAACAAATAGAATTTGGCAAAACAATGTAATTAAATTTTAATAAATTTTGTAAGATAGCTAATGCCCACATAATACATGACTCTTGCTTTAGCTATGAGTGATATGATGATGGGATATGAAAGTATGAGTATAAATTGTTACATATATTTTACTTGTATGAAATTTCATATATTTGGTTTAAGTCAATATTGCAGTAGTAGTATTCTGAGATCCTCACCGATATCCTTAGGGTATAAAAAAGGGTAAAAATCCCTACTCAGGTGGGGAGGTGAACGATAAAGAAAAAAGTAGGTTTATAACAAATTTTAGGTTAGGCCAGGTCATATTTGATTAACTCCTCGGTTATATGACTCGAAGAATACTAAAATTTCCTGCTAAATCTGACTCAGTTGAATCCTACCAGTATTCATGTTTTTTTCTTCAAAAGCATTTTTTTTCCCTTAGCTGCAACAATTCATTTTCTTCATCATTAAGGTTCATTATTTTAAGCAATAATCTTTTTTCTTTATTTGCTATTTATAAACCTTGGTTAAATTTTTCATAGTTTTGAGGAATGTTTATATAGTCAAAATATCATTCCCATAATAAAGGCTCAACGTGTTTTATGAGAGATTTCCAGGTGAAATCACTAGCATTTTAAGAACTTCTCATTTTAGGTGTCTAAAAAAACATGATTCGTAGAAAAAATTATTGTCTACACATTATCTGCCGAACTGCACATATGTATGCATGCAACATGGATTTAACAAATTCATTACACCCTTTGGTAAAAATCTACCAACAGTAATATTGTTTTTTTTTTTCACCAGATATGTATATTTTAAATGTCTTAAATGAGGGAAGGCTATATTGATTTTCATCTTTAAGAACATTGAACCCGGACTAGAAATAAACTGATATGAGTGTACCAGTTACTTGAAAGAATTACCAGTAACATAAAAATTCAAATAGTTCAGTTATCTATTAATCTACATAATTTTGACAGTAGCTAAGCTACAGGTGACCTAGTTACTTTTTAAGTTAGTTTTATCCATTGAACAATTTCATTTTACAAAAGTATCATAGTAGCCAACAACTCTGTTCCAAAGGAACTTCATGAGTATTCCAAGAAAAAATAAAAGCTACTATGTTTAGAAGTAGCTATTTGCTGCTAAATACTAAAAGTTTAGGTACATTAGTAGCTTAAGTATTCAGTAGTTGGGTACAGTCCCACTGTACTTACAGTGGCACCAATTAGATACACATACTTATGGGAATACACTTTGTTATTAATTTTTCCAAAAATGTTATCCGGTGTAAAAGTTCTTGTGTGATGACCTGTTTTATAACAACCAAACTAATGTTATATTTATAGATGCGTAAAAAATTAAAAAAAATATTACATTACAATATTAAAAATTTCAGGATGAATTCCTGCATGTGTTAGTCAAAAAATGAGTATAAGAATTGATGAGAAGCATAATAATAAGTTTTTTATATGGTTTTAAATTATATAAATTGCAAAAAGTCAATTGTCATATTAATTTATCATAATCAGCATGAAAAAATTTTATTAAGCTTTTCGACTTGAATTTTTATATTATCTACCTTAAAAACAAAATTTTTATATTGAAAAGTGTAAGAGGAAAAATTACTATTTTGCCTTACTGTAGAAACTAGTCATCTATAATATATATAAAATGTCTCTCTGTATGTCTGTCTGTCTGTCTGTCTGTCTGTCCGTTAGTGCGCTTATCACTGGAGAACCACTTATCCGATTTACGTTCTTTTTTTTTTTAAACATACATATGTTCTCTGGCCAGGTTATAGGCTATATTTTATTACGATAGGTAGCATAAGGAATGAGTAGTGACGTAAAATAGTGAATGATGTCGAAAAAAGTTTGCCGCTAGCGCGTTGCCTTGCAATACACCGCCTAAACCATTAAATATGGAACAATATTATGTAGCAGAGAATATCTATAATCTATAATATATATAAAATGCAATGTCTCTCTCTGTCTGTCTGTCCGTCCATTAGTGCGTTTATCACGCGAAAACCACTTATCCGATTTATGTGTCTTTTTTTAAATTCATACATATATTCTTTGGCCAGGTTACATAATAATAATAATCTGTATCTATATCTAATATATATATATATATATATATATATATATAAAATGCAACGTCTCTCTGTCTGTCTATCTGTCCATTAGTGCGCTTATCCCTCGAGATCCACTTATCCGATTTACGTGATTTTTTAAATTCATACATATGTTCTCTGACCAGGTTATAGATATATATTTTATTACATCTATAATATATATAAAATGTAACGTATATCTGTCTGTTTGTCCGTTTGTGCACTTATCACTGGAGAACCACTTATCCGATTTACTTGCTTTTTTTTTTAAACATGCTAAACCATTAAATATGGAACAATATCATGTAGCAAAGAATATCTATAAATATATATATATATATATATATATAAAATGCAACGTCTCTCTGTCTGTTTGTCTGTCCGTTAGTGCGCTTATCACTGGAGAACCACTTATCCGATTTACGTGCTTTTTTGTTAAACATACATATGTTCTCTGGCCAGGTTATAGGATATATTTTATTACGTTAGGTGACATAAGGAATAAGCAGTGACGATAATAGTGAATCAAGTCGGAGAAAAGTTTGCCGCTAGCGCGTTCTCTTGCAATACACTGCCTAAAACATTAAATATGGAACAATATCATGTAGCAAAGAATATAATATATATAAAATGCAACGTCTCTCTGTCTGTGTGTCTGTCCGTTAGTGCGCTTATCACTCGAGAACCCTTTATCCGATTTACGTGTTTTTTTTTTTTTAATTCATACATTTGTTCTCTGACCAGGTTATCTATAGTCTTCTATCTAGAATATATATAAAATGCAACGTCTTTCTGTCTGTCTGTCTGTCCGTTAGTGCGCTTATCACTTGAGAACCACTTATCCGATTTACGTGTTTTTATAAATTTAAACATATGTTCTATATAATTCGATATAAGCCTAGATAATGGGAGATAAGGAGAAATAATGGGCGATAAGTCGAGATAAGGCTTGATAATGGGAGATAAGGTGAGATAATGGGAGATAAATAAAAATAATGGGAGATAAGGAGAAATAATGGGAGATAAGCAAAGATAAGTCTAGATAATGGAAGTTATGGTGAGATAATGGGAGATAAGGAGAAATAATGGGAGATAAGGAGAAATATTGAGAGATAAGTCGAGATAAGCCTAGATAATGGGAGATAAGGTGAGATAATGGGAGATAAGGAGAAATAATGGGAGATGAGCAGAGTTAAGCCTAGATAATCGAAATTATGTAGAGATAATGGAAGATAAGGAGAAATATTGAGAGATAAGGGGAAATAATGGGAGATATTTTATTACGTTGGGTAAATTAAGGAATAAGCAGTGACGATAGTGGTGAATCAAGTCCACGCGAGCGGAGCCGCGGACCCGGCTAGTTATATTAATAAAATACATAAATAATTTACAATAAACTTAATTTTATATTTTATAACTTTTTATTAATAGGCCCTAGTATATAACTAACGTAAATTTACCCCAATTTTATAACAAGTTGTTTTTATATTAAAGTTTAAATAATTGTTGATATCATGTGTCACTTCAAATTGTTTTAATGTTTATGTAAAGGAATATCTCTTCTGTTCAACATCACTCCTATAAAAAAAAATAATGCTAACCAAATAACACAATTTGGATTAAAGAAAATTTAAACTGAGATTCAAATATATCTAGGATCGAAACAAATAATTCACGTATGTAATATTTAAAAAAAAAACCGCTTAAGTGCAAGTCGGGCTTGTGCAATTAGTGTTCCGTACGTCGTTTTTGAAATAAAATTTTTGTTATGGAGGTATAAAATGATCAATGACTTCACATAACACACTCCAAATGAGCTTTCAACAAAGTTTGTTTTCGATCTTTGTTGAAAACTGATGACCAGATAAATTATTAAAGGTAATGCCCTCATGATAATTTTCGTTCAATCTACACCCTGTAGAGAGTTACTCAATGACCTAGTGTTTTTTGTTTTTTCACTTCCGATTTCACCCCCAAAAACTGACCTATTAAGTCAAAATTTAATTTTCAAGACTACACGGCTCTGATGAGTCCATCAATTCCTGTATTAGTGCCAAATTTCAACTTTCTATGTTTATAGTTTCGGAGAAAGTCGGGTGTAACAGATGGTCAGACAGACAGACACCGACGTGATCTTATAAGTGTTCCGTACGGAACACTAATAACATTTATTTAGGTAGAAATTGACTTTACTATACAAATGCAAAACTTTAAGGCACCTTGTATAAGATTTGCAAATTTTTAAAGTTTCTAAAACATTACTGATTGCTAAAGTTCATATATTCATATATGCAGATAACTTAAATTTTACAGGAAGATGTAAAGTGATAGGGTTTGTTTGTGCCGTCAGCTTTAAACCAGTGAGATCATATCGCAACAAAACTTGCTGACTGAATTTTACCATTCAGATTGTTTCTGACTGGTTTGAAATTGCTACACGAACAATTCTATAAGGGACTGGATATTCCTTTAAAAGTAATGTGTTATGGTATCCATCGAAAATATAAGATTTACTGTTTCTGTGAAATATTACCTTCTTATACGTTTGTCTTATTGTACGACCATAGAAAATATAGCTATCGCTACAGAAAGACAAACACGTAAAATAAAACGTCGACCTAAAACGAGGCTGGCTGGCTAGCGGCGGCACGATAAAATGTGCCTCGTCGAGATTCTCAGAGATGCCGCGCATATTTTGCCCAATTAGTATTACGTTTATTACAACTTGTACTCGTGCGGCATCTCTGAGAAACTCGATGAGCTACATTTTAACGTGTCGGCGGTTTTGTGGCGACTTTTTTTCCATTTCTCTTTCTAAAGCGGTAGCTATTTTCTGTGGTACGGGTTAGAAAACACACTTGTTAGATCCCTACTAGAAATTCGGTTAATTAACTAATAAATATACTGTTAACTAACGGATATTGGCCTAATATTAGGTTGCATAAACGATATTCAGCCGAATAGTAAAAAATAGGGAAAAATTATGAAAAGTTGACACCACGTAACTATTGTCTTATTATGGATTGGGAAGAACTTATAGGAGGGTTTAAGATATGGACTGCTAAATAATTATAAATGTCTATATTCGAATATGATTGGTATAGTTTTTTCAATATAAGGCCGAATATTGATTATTTGGTCCAAACTAATATACTGCTAGCTGAGGCGTCGCCAGGGGATATATTCCCCATTGCCCCCATCGATTTAGAAAATACGCCCCTTAAGAGCGGAACTCTTTTGTGAAAAATGTTTACCCCCGCTCATCGATTTTTAAATTAAATATTAAATTGGATTTGGAGTTACACTGTAGGTGTGGGTTTTTTTTTTTGAAACAAGTGGTTTCGCTCCCGATTGTGCTTTGACACCCTTCCCCTTTACAAGTAGCTCTGCCTTTAGTGTTATGTTTTTTCCTTAAAGAAGTGCACCTTGTATCCATATGTGCCCCACGCCCTTTGAAACTACATCACTGACTGCTAGAGACCTATGAATATACATTATTTCAACACTACGTAGTATACTATGTATACGACCGAATCGAATTGTTGGTTTACAGTGTTAGAAATGAGCTAGCAAAATAACTTATTAGCTTAGCTTGTGGTTAAAAACTACGGACTAACGGACAGTCAAAAATGACTTATCTAGAAATTCCGTATTTTGATTAATTTGAATTATATGTAAGAAAAGGAAGGTGCCTTTTGCGTGCGAGTTATACAAAAACAATAATTTCACATTAAATTTATATAGAATAAATGAAGGTCCGAGTGTCCAGCTAATTAAATAATGGGCGAAATAGGCACATTTCAATTTCAACAACATCTACGTCAATAAAATTGCTGTTTTTGGTGTCCGACAAATGCAACACTGAAGCCTGAAGCAAAAGCTTTACATTCCCTTAATCTGGGCAGCCGCACAGTCCACATTGTTAGTTCAGAGCGATATGATATGAGAAGCTGATTTTTCTCGTCTGTTTTAAAAATTTTGATGGTGTAATAACTGAAAGAAAATATCAGGCAAGAAATGGCAACGATTACGAAAAGAATCATATTATCACTCGCTTAGAAGAGTACCAGGAGCGTTACGGTTCACATTTAGAAAATGTCATTTTTAAGAAATAATTTTTCTAGTTTGTTATAGAATAAAGGTCATTTTATTCATCATGTTCTTTTACTATAAATATTTTGTGTAAATTACACTTTTCGATGTATAATGAGTTAAAAATACAATTTATGAACTTACTTGGTTATGTACGAATTTTGTTAACTTTCAGAATTTTTAACATTTGAAAATAGTAGTTTCTTTTAACCAAAATTAAAATAAATGTTAATTGAACTCTTTTGATTGTGTCCCATCATACAACGATTTATACTACCCAACAGTTATCATCACTAGACCAAACACTTTTTTACTCCCTACTCGCGTTACGCTAAACATGTTAGCATCATCAAGAGCGATGATGACTAAATTTAAGAGTCGAAACTAGACTATTTATGTTAAATTTGCGTTTTCCTCGGGTGAAACGGACTAATTCCAGAAGGGGGATTAGTCCTAGGTCCTTATTTCGACTATTTTTACATTTTAAAATAAAATACGTTCGTATGCGTCTAATAATTTCCTATCGCATACATTTTTTTATTAACTTCAACTTATCTAATGTTACTGTATGATTATGTTTAAGAGAATGTTTGACAATACTTGATTTTTCGGTTCTACCGTACCTTTAAATCTTGTTTGAATCGACCTTCTTGTATGCCCAACATATTTATTTTAAATTGCAAGTTTAGTATTATTAGTTTAGTTTTTCCTCTTCAATTTAGTAAATCGTCGTTTCTGATGATACTAACATGGTTTGCGAAACCCATGCCGAGTGTAAAAATAAAGTATTTAGTAGTGAACTGTTGTGTAGTGTCATTCTGCCAGAGATTGCAAAGTCCCAACGTGACAAATTATAGTTATAAGGACTTTTTTTTATCCTGTAAAATAAGATGAAAATATACTTGGACACATTAGCTGTTCAATCAGTCAACTGCCTGTGGAAATTTAATTTTAAAAGAGTTGAACTGAACTGAAACTGAGTCAGTCCACTTCGTTAACTCGATACCCACTCCGCTATATCTCACGGACTGTCGCGTAGCCAAGGGAGTTCTAGGGGCATATACTTCCGCAACCTATGAAAGTAGGGTTCTTTTTTTGTCAAAAATGTTCACCCCCGATTATTGATTTTTAAGTATGGTATAAGTTTTAAAAGTTCTGCTGTATGAAAATGTTCTTGCTTGTCAGCAATCTCTACCCCTAGATCACCAATTTTTAATTTACTATGTTATGAAAGGCTTAAATATTTAGAATTCCAGCGCAAAAGGATTTTTTTTTACCGAGAGGCTTTACCCCTTGATCATCGTTTTGGCGCCTTCGTCTATACGCTGCTTTGGCTTTAGTTTTTTCGTTTTTAGTGTTTCGTACGGAACACTTATGGGATCACTTCGGTGTCTGTCTATCACAGACATATAGGAATTGATGGCCCAATCAAAGCCATGTAGTTTTGAAAGTTAAATTTTGATTTAATGGGTTAGTTTTGGGGGGTGAAATCGGAAGTGAAAATTTCTTTGCAAGGTCATCGAGTGAGGTGTTAAATGAAAGCTTGTGAAAACACGAATTCAAAAATATATATGATATCATACTCGCGCGCACTTTTCTTTATAATAATAATAATAATCTTTATTGCCTCCAGTTATAAGACACAGTGTACAAGGCAACGACATAACAAAATAAAATTTAATAATGTAAAATATAATATAAAATAAAATATAAATACACAATCAGGTACAACAAACAGGTTTACAGCTCCACAACAATGTGCCTCTTATGGCGCGGGTAAATGTAGCTGAAGATAGACTGCACAGATCAATGTTACTACAGGTTTTATTAAATATATCGATAGACTGATGCAGTGGTGTTTTAATTACCGGTCGAAGGTGCAGACAAGTAGAACACAGCAATAATATCTCAAAACAATCTACAGGTCTGAGGGATCTACATACCTTAAATAAAAATTGAACTCGTATTTTCTGCGATATATCCCATCCCTCTTAAATGCAAGAAATTTAACAAACCTTTGGATATTTTCCAATTGAGTAATATATTTATAAAAAAATGGGATTCCATACAAGCACACCAAATTCCAGCTTACCTTTCACCAAGCTAAAAGAGAGTGTTTTTAGTGTTTGCATATTTGTAAAATCACCCGAATTTCATTTTTTGGTATAAACCTGAGCCTTCTTGTATTGCCGCAGATACTATTAATATGTAATAAAAAAGAAAGTTTGGGGTCAGAAATTACTCCAAGGTCTTTAGAAGTGTCACAACTCTTAATTGGTGTACCCCCTATGTGATAATTAAATTTAATGGGCTCCGACTTATTTGTAAATGTCATAGTAAAGCATTTGTTAACATTTAGAGTTAACTTGTTGGTGTTGCACCAATTATCCAGAACAGTAAGATCACTCTGAATAGAATAACAATTATTTATCTCCCGAATTTCTTTGAATTTATCACTTATATCATTGATAAAAATTGAAAATAATAGAAAAGCAAGGTTACTACCATGAGGAACAACGCTAGTGGCTTTGAATTTAACAGATTTATGGTCACAGATTTCAACATATTACAAGCGGTCTCAGAAACCACTCAAAAAACATTATCAAATTCTCGGTGAATCCCACCTGAGACAGTTTTTGCAACAAAAGATAATAATTTACTCTGTCGGAGACTTTTGAAAAGTCTGTGTAAACAAAACTCTACTTGCTTACGATTATCCAAAGAATTCCCAACGTGTTGGGTAAGACAGGTTAAGTTACTCACTATACTACGAGTACTAAAAAAAACCGTGTTGTTTACAACACAAACAACAATCATGCATCAACATTTCAAAAACCTTCACAAACGCACATAATATAGACACGGGCCTATAATTGGATTTTGATCTCCTTTTTTGAAGACTGGGGTAATTCTTGCCTCTTTCCATATTTCCAGAAAATCCTTATTGTTAATAGTTAAAAAAAAAGATAATGGTTTAAGCAATGCTGCGGCACAGTCCTTGACAACGAAAAAGGCACTTGATCCGGGCCACAGGTCAATTTATTTTTTGACCTTTTTAACGCGCTCATAATCAACTCCTCTGGTACGCATTCAAACGTAACAGAAGAACTGTCATTGGCAAACTGAAGCGGACAGGTCAGATTCTTTGGAACGGCGAACACAGTACCAAATGCATTTACAATACTTTCAGGATCGGGATACTGAGAATTATCGCGTTTTTTGTAGAATTAATAAAAAACCAAAGAGTTTTTGGACCACTTGAAATAGAACTTTCAGCCCTATGTGTGTAATTTTAATACGCAATGCTAATCTTCCTTTTTATATTTGTTGGAAGTTCTTTGTATTGCTGTCCCAATATTGGTGAACTGAATTTTTTAAATTTCTTGAACTTTCTATACTTTCGTTTGATGAGCCTGAGTATTTCAGTTGTAAACCATAATGGATACGTTCTTTTACGAATAATAGATTTGGGAACGCACGCATCAGTTACTTCATATAGTATCTTGTAAAACCGTACACATGCTTCATTGACATTACAGAGCATATATAAATCAGACCAATCCACATTCAAAATCCTGTCATAAAGGAGCGGAGAATCCGCTGTTCTAAAGTTACACCGAGATTGAAATGTATTTGCCGGCAACACAGACTTTTTTCTAGAGTGAAAAGAGAAGGAGATGTTCAAAGAAGGATGGTAATTACCCTCCTCTACTAGTGAAATGGATTCTCTGGAAACGACACAATTAAAATTTGAAAGAACCAAAAATACGTGTTGGAAATTTTGTTAAATTGTTCCATATGAAACAAATGAATAAAATTGTTTAATATACCAAATTTTGGATCTTCATATAGGACAGGAATAAAAAGTCACCCAAAATTAATACATTATTATGTACATAAAGTGAAGTACTTCAATGCATTCAAACAATGCATTAAGTTCTTGTTGACAAGTGTGACAATGTAGATAACCAATACAATTAATGTTATATAAAGAATGCTTATCTTACAACCAACTGTAACTATCTTAGCGACATTAGTGCGTAAAGTAAATCCCAAGATATAAGATTCCTGCTTTTTTTGCTTTTTCAATGGGGCAATAAACGACCCTACTAAGGTTTGTGCATAGTTGCCAGGTATTACGATAAACATATTTTTATTTTACCTACTTTGTCTACCGCCCTCACTTGCACCTGCAATCATATTGGATTTATTTTTACCTCTGTATTTACTAACTGGCAACCCGATTTGGAGCATTTGATAATATAGGCCTAATGACCACAGGTCCCCATTAAGATTCGAGAGATACTTTTTATTATTTTTAGTTTTACTTACAACTTACAATGTAACGGTTCTATTTTAATTATGTGGCGTCCGTGGGAAAATTGCAATAGTGGCTATCGCAAGAGAAAACATTTATCACTTGACGCTAAACAAATAGTAAAAAAATGTTTACGACAGTTTGGTAAAAAGAAATTTGAATAAACAAAGTGCTTTGTAAGAAACCAGTGAACTAACAAAAACCCCAATTTTTACGATTAACGGTATTGTAGGAAAACCGTCACTCAGGAACAGGAAAGATCAGGAGAAAAATATATTCTATGTACGAAGAGCAGTTGGTGCCGACACTAGAGAAAATAAAATTAAGACTGGTGCAGGACGGAACCAATATACATTGTGGCCGATCAACCCTTCACAGAATTCTCTTAAGAATGGCATTCACGTTTCGAAAAATCAACAAAAGGCTAGTAGTGATGGAGTCACAAAGATTATGAATCTTGCAACATACTTATTTACAAGAAATTAAAAAGTATCGATCAGAGAATTGGCCAATAATTTACATTGACGAAACATGGTTCGATACCCATGACACTGCAAAATTGGTGGGTTGACAGCAGTACAAAATATCAGACTAACGCACCTTCAAATAAAGGTAAACGAATAACCATTTTGCATGTTGGATCAGAAAATGGCTGGGTTTCAAATTGTCTATTATCTGCAAAAAACAAGAAGACACGACCGCAGAACTTTTTGAAAATCGGTTTCAAAATTTCCTTTTGCCAAATGTCCCAGAAGAGAGTGCAGTTACAGTCATGCACAATGCAAGTTACCATAGTCGCCTACTAAATAAGGTTCCTAATGCAGCCAACACCAAATCGGAAATATAGGATTATATGTTAGAAAATTACATTTATTTTGACTTTAGTTATAAAAAAGTGATCTTTTTGGAAGTTTTGAAAGACTATAAATTGAAAAAGAAATATGTTTGTGATAGTATGGCTGAGAAAATGGGACACACTGTTTTGCGGCTTCCTGTTTAATCCAATTGAACATATTTGGCATCAAGTTAAATCAAAAATAAGGGCACAAAATGTTTCTCCTACTTTAAGCGTGTCAATGGTTGAATTAGTAAAAAAGTTATAAATGATATACGTTGTGAAAGCTGGAAGAATTCCATTCAGCACGTTGTTAAAGTTGAAGATTCATATATTTATGTAATTAATATAAAACCGCTGATAATTACCTCAGCTGATGACAGTGATAGTGAAACCGAATAAGGCTTAAGTTAAAATATATTTTTATTTATACAATATGTCCCCTCTTGTAAACCCCATTCATTCAAGCTATATATTTGTACTTCTTATCTTCTCTTCTTCTTATTTGTTTTTACATGCATCTATAAATAAACAGCTCCAAAAACACTTATCATTTTATTTATTTGCATTAATGAATAAAATTCTTAAGTCCATCTCTGCAACGTATCATAAACAAATGGTCAGAATTTTTATATTGCCCACTTAAAACGGCAAAAAGCAGGATCGTATATTTTGGGACAGGCTATACGTATATTTATTATTCACAGCTAATACCACCCGACCTCCACGAGACACACCCAATCTACTAAGGTCCCTATTACAACTAAACACAGAATACCTGTAGTCAAATAGTTCACTTGAGAGCACATTGTTTTGAATCCAACTTTCCGTAACTGCGATAAAGTCGTAACCAGAACTGCAAACCGACTTGAAGAAATCAGCCACTTTTGTGCTTAACACTTTTACATTTTGATACAAACAAAATACATCCATAACAGAAGACGACAAAATTTTGTTACACAACTTATTTGGTTTAAATGATTTGACCTCTTGACAATTCTAGGGAACCCATTGAAATATTTGATCCTAAGATTAGATTCGCCGTTTTGACCCATGAGTCAATCCACTAAACCAGGGTTGCTTTCAGTTGTTTATACCGTTCGATTTATTTCGGCGTTCTGTCAAAACTAATAGCGACCTCCTTGTAGGCTTCTAGTTTTTTTAATTCTCTTGCGTTAAGAACAATGGCTTTAACATCGTCACACACGCTTACTAAGGCAATTAAGCAAAATTTCAACAAATCCACTATACCAACACTTACACAGCCAATACCTACTGAGAGAGCGAACTTGTTGGCTGAACTCTTTGCTTCACATTCTACTGTTGATTTCCAAGGAAAAAACTCCGCGTACTATTCCCATAGTGCAGTCAAGGATGCCCGCTATTGACTTCAGACACCGTATCATAAAACGTATTTTAATGAAGCTAGACACCAAAAAAGCTTCTGGCGCTGACGGAATACCGACCATAGTACTCAAAAACTGCGCGAGAGAATTAACGCCAGTTTTCTGTAAACGTTTCAACCTATCCTACAGAAACGAAATATTCCTTCCTGCTGGAAATACGCTACATTTCAACCGATACCCAAAAAAGGCAAGAAGAACTTGCCAAACTACTACCGACCAGTTGCATTGCTTTCAATAATATCGAAAGTCATGGAAAAGGCTGTCAATCAGCATCTTCTAAAATATCTTGAAGAATTCAATATTATTAGCTACCATGAATATGGCTTTTGTAAACACAAATCAACAGGAGATCTTTTAACTTATGTAACACATGTTTGAAACAACACAACTGAACACTGTGGAGAATCTCGAGCGGTTGCTCTTGATATATCCAAGGCATTCGACCGTGTTTGGCACGATGGATTGTTGGCTAAGCTACGCTTTTCTGGTATATCTGAGAAGTTTTGTTTATGGTTTTCAAGTTTCCTCAAGGAGCATTCTTTAGGAGTAGCAATCGACGTTTCTTTTTAACACCTTCACTATCAACGCCGGTGTGCCCCAGGGCTCCATTCTGTCTTCTACCCTTTTTTCTCATTTACATTAACGATCTGCTGGAAAAGACCAGGAATCCAATCTACAGGTTTGCAGATGACAGTACGCTTATCTCATCAGTCACTTTGAACGCTCGAATATCGGCTACTCATGCAAATACCCGCAGACAGCAGGAGGTCATTCTACTTAACAAAGACATGGAAGAAATTTCATCTGGGGGTGACAGTAACCAAGTTGAATTTAAGGCTACAGGCCGCGGTTTTTTTCTAAAAAAGTTAACGTTGCTGAACCCGACATAGTTATGTCGGGGCACTCCATTCATCTGGCATCGTCACTCAATTTACTGGGAGTTAATTTGGGAGCAAATATGTCTTGGCACGAACATGTTACAAGCATAGCACAGAGAGCTTCTCAAAAGCTGGGAATTTTTATTTCGAACTAGAAAGCTTTCCACTCCACAACAACTGTTAATTCTGTACATAGCTCAAATTCGACCAACGATGGAATACTGCTCGCATATTTGGGGCTCTGCTCCCATACATACACTGCATTTTTTGAGTTCTGTTCAGAAGAGAGCTGTTCGCCTGATTGGAGACCCGGGACTGGCCAGCAATTTTAATTCATTGGAACATCGAAGAACGGTAGACTTGAGTCTATTTTACAAGTAGTTTCATCGAAAGTGTTCGATGGATGTAGCCCGCTTAATTCGTCCCAAAGCGGTGCATGTTAGAAACACACGTCGCGCTGATACTTCACATTCGTATGAAGTTCAGCTTGTTACTCCTCGTACAACCCTTTTCAAGCAATCTTTTATATGGAGAATCTCATCCCTTTGGAATAACTGGCCCAGGACTGTGTTTCCGACTCAGTACAATTTACAGCGATTCAAGACCAACGTGTAACGCTTTAGGGATTTCCCTGCAGCACGTGTGCTAGACCCATTAAAAAAAAAAACATCATCCGCGCATTCCATTGTCACCTTTATGAGTCTAATTTTTGCTGAATTCTCACGACCCATTCAAAAAACTTTTATGTTAACTATTTTGATATTAGAGCAAGCCTTTTATATTATGTCAGTAGCAGCAGCAGTATCCTTCTGTTGTCTAGTTTCGTTGTCATATTATTTTTAAAAAATTGCCAAAAACCGCTGTTTCTCCCCCCTATCTTTAAGAGTACTAATCAAAAAATTTCGAAAAAACTCTGGAATATTCCTCATAAGGGGTAGATTGAATGAAAATTACTGAAAATTTATCTGGTATATAAAAAATAAAAATTTCAAGATCATCAGTGTTTAACAACAACTTTGTTGAAAATTCATCTGGGATGTGTTTTCTGAAGTAATTGACCATTTTTACCCCCGTAACAAGAGTTTTTTTATTTTAAAAGCAATGACCGTACGGAACACTAATCGCGCAAGTCCGATTTACAGTTGACCGGTTTTTTTCTTTAAAGAAATACTCTTCGCAATCGTATGACTCTTCCACCCAACTGCTACTACGGCTTGAGCTTATTTACGCCACTGCTATCTACCACACTTTTTTTTTCTTTAATGGCGGTAAAAAATCAACATCCAATCTATAGCCTTCGTTTATCCTATATTGTTAAACACTAGCTGCCCATGCAAATATTCGCAGACAGCCAGACGTTATAGACGTTAATACAGACCTGAAAAAATTCTGTCTTGAAGTGACAGTAACCAAATAGAATTTAACGATAGAAAAATCCAGGGAGCAATCTCTTCGAAAGAAGGTAATATTACAAAATCCAACATGGTTATGTTGGGCACTCTATTCCATTAGCATAGTAAATCAACTTGCTGGACGTTAACTTGGAAGTAACACGTAGGCTGAAAAGTTTTTGGTCTAGCTACCTAAAACACATTTTTTTTTGCAAAATTCTACTTTATTTCTATACTTTTCTTGTTTTGTCTTTGCCTTCAAAATAGGCCTCAGTTTCGGCAATAATTTCTCCATTGGAGCCAAATCTCCTTCCAGCGAAAATTTTTTTGAGGTCTGCAAATAGATAATAGCTGCTGGGGGCCAAATCTGGAGAATACGGTGGATGAGGAAGCCATTCGAACTTCAATTCATGCACTATTACCATCGTAACCATGTGACTGTAACTTGTGACACGGTGCATTGTCTTGATGAAAGAGCACTTTTTTCTTATTCATTTAGGGCCGTTTCTTTGCGATTTCTGTCTTTAAAACACACCAATAACTTTTATATAATATTCGCTATTGATGGTTTTTCCCTTCTCAGCATAGTCGATGAAAATTATTCCATGCTCATCCCAAAATACAGAGGCTAAAACCTTCCCAGCCGACTGTTGTATCTTTGGTCGCTTCGGACGGTTTTCACCGGATGCTGTCCACTCAGCTGACTACCGATTTAATTCCGGTGTGTAGTGGTGGATCCATGTTTCATCTATTGTCACATATCACATAGAAAAATCCTTTTTATTGCACTTAAACAGGTCCAAACAGCGCTCAGAATCATCAACGCGTTGTTGTTTTTGGTCCACTGTGAGCAAACGCGGTACCCATTTCAAACAGAGCTTTCTCATGCCCAAATGTTCATGCAAAATATGACGAACACGTTCTTTTGATATCTTTAGGGTGTCAGCTATCTCACGCAATTTCACTTTACGGTCATCCAAAACATTTTTGTGGATTTTTTTTGATCTTCCGTGTAAGCACCTCATTTGGGCGTCGAGAGTGTGTTCAGCATCATTTGTAACTCTACGACCGCGTTTAAATTCAGCATACCAAGTAAATGATAAGTGATAACACTTATCAAGCCATTGCTTTGCTTGAGCTAAAAACAGTGTTTAATCAACACACGAAATTCGATTTTTCCATTGTTTTGAAAATATCAAAAGTAGCGTCACTAAAACCAGTGTAACTTGTAAACTAATTTTGACACCTATCGTTTTGAAGGTTGGTACTTCCTAAAAATTATATGGATTTTTTTTTAAAAGGGTGACATCTATGTGTCAGACCAAAAACTTTTCAGCCTACGTGTTAAATTAGTTCGCACTAGAATACAGTATACTCCATAACAAGTTTTTTAATCCTATACAAAGCTCAAATTCGACCATCGATGGAATACTACTGGCATGTTTAGGGATCCGTTCCCAAGAATACTCTGCATGTGTTAGATCCTATCTGAAAAAAAGCTATTCACCCGAATAGGGACCCTAACCTTTTCAGACACCTTGATTCTTTAGACCATCAAAGAAAAGTTGGTGACTTGGGAAATTATCGATGGACGTTTGATTCCTCGCTTAGCGGTGCATGCTAGGAAAACACATCGCACTCATACATCACATCCCTATGAGGTTTACTTTTTCACTCCTCGTACCACCCACCCTTTTCAGGAATATTTTTATATGGTGATCCTATATAACCCACCGCAATTCAAGACAACGTGAATCGCTTTTTCCGTAAACGTACTGCACTTATTCTGGGATTATCCTGCAAAGCGTGCTTTTAATAAAGTTGTTCAATTTTGTTGGGTATTATAAAGTGCATTTCTCGTTACAGACGTATGTAGGTTTCGTCTTTCATTCTTTCAATGTTAAACAGCAAGTAGGCTTATTTCCAATGGTTAAGTTCTTGACTCCTGCTGCAGACTAGGCTTGGCTGATCTTTGTGGTCTCAGTTTCCTGCGGCTCGCGGTCAAGAAACAATCACTCAAGTGGAATTTAAGGTCTTAAGCGTTAACTACTTCTATTATTCTGCTGCAGTGCCTTTTAAGATTTTTACGTAAGTTTTATGATGTTTTAGTTTTTTAAAAGGTAAAAATTTGTTGAAACTAAATTTGAATTTTTTTTGGAAACTTTTATAAGAGTTTAGAAAGCAAAAATAAATAACATAAGTCTAAATTGAGAAAAATTTCATTATTTTTAATAATTCAGATAAATAAACTGTAAAAAGAAACAAGACAATTCCACCGAAGTAATATATATTAGTTTTTATTCTAGATCAATTTTAATAATGTCAAAACAATATTATGCACCTTCAAATAAAGTTGTTTTTAATGTAATTTTGCTTTAAATGTAATATTTTAACATAAAAATTTATAATCCTGTTTTAAAGGTATAAGTTGTGTTCAAGAATTCTTATTATTATTGCCCGAAATTAATTTTAATTATAAAGTTATGACTTTGATGATGATTGTGCTAAGAATTTGAAAATAGAACTAGCTTGTTCATATGTGTATATATGGTGTTTTTTAAGTTTGAATCATTTTTAGCAGAGTGTAGCACTTCTCTTCACTAAAGTAAATTACTTCACCAAATATCTCCTAAAAAAAATAACAAAAAATAACCGTTCAAGTGCAAGTTGAACTTGCGCAATTTGTGTTCCGTACGTTGATTGCTTTTAAAATAAAAAATTTTGTTACGGAGGTATAAAATTATCAGTGACTTCACAAAACACACCGCAAATGAGTTTTTCAACAAAGTTTGTTTCCAATCTTTACTGAAAACTGATAGCCTTGAAATTTTGTTTTTTTATATACCAGATAAATTATTAAAGGTAATGCACTCGTGATAATTTTCGTTCAATCTACACCCCGTGAAGAATATTCCAGAATTTTTCCAAAATTTCTGGATCAGTACTTTTCGAGATAGAGGGGGGGATAGCAATTTTTCGCGATTTTTTCAAAATAATACAAAGAAAAGTGTGCGCATGTAAGACATTATATATATTTTTGAACTTATGTTTTTACAAGCTTTCATTTAACACCCCACTCGATGAACTAGTAATTTTTTTTTCACTTCCGTCTTCACCCCCCAAAACTAACCCCTTAAGTCAAAATTTAACTTTCAAAACTACACGGCTCTGATGAGGTCATCAATTTCTATATTAGTACCAAATTTCAACTTTCTACGTCAAATAGTTTCGGAGAAAATCGGGTGTGACAGACGGACAGACAGACGGACCGACAGACAGACAGACACCGAAGTGATCTTAGAAGTGTTCCGTACGGAAACACCAAAAAGACAGAATACGACCTTTTGAAATTTTTTAGATTTTTAATTTGAGACCTGCAAAATTTCAATCTGTTAAATATTCATTCGCATTGACAAATTCTTAGTACTGTTAACAAACGTGGTTTTGTTTACAATTATATTTTCAATAAAAAATTGTTTAATACAATTCGAGGTGATATTCTTAAACACTTCCTCTAGGATTGGCCAAGTACAATTTATCTGAAAATTGATGGTTACTTCACCTTGTGGTTTTGTTTACAATTCCTTTTTCATTAACTTATTCTTTCGATAGAACCGATGTGGTGGCGCTTAGATGCTGACTACACTCAATAAAAGATGATATTTTTAGACATTTTCTTCGTTATAATATATTTTGTCGCTTGTTGTTGTCAATAATGAAAATTTGAAAACAACAAAAAGTTGCAAAATTTAGAGAATCCTTCTCTTTCGAAGACACTCGTAAAAATTGGAGTTGGTAGATTTTGCTTTTAATTTGTAATAAGCCAAGTTTGTTTAAATTGGAAAATAATTAGTACGTTTTATAGACAAATCTGAACTTTGAATGCATTTGTTAAAACCTTTTTCAACTCTAAGTATAGACACGAACGGGCAGGTTCACTAAAAAAAGTTCTAAACTTACAACAAACATCTAGCTCTGTTTATATTTTTAAATAACTGGCCAGGCTAGCTTGGTATATTTTTTTTTAGCATATGAAGAGACAAAGTTACCTAATTCAAATGTTTTTACTCATAATAATTGTGTTTTTTTTTTCTCCATATGCTTAGCACGATTAATTTTATTTTGAACTGTGATCAACAGCAGGGTTATTTAGGATTACGTAACGATAATTAGAATCTTAGAATACGGAAATTTGTAGTTGTGGTACTCGATAAACTGATCTAAGGTGTAGATTTCCACGAAATTCAGAAAAGTGCCAATATCTCGAAATCTAACCAATTTCACTAAGGTCATATTTATATATTGTGGTGAGTTATGAATTGGCCTATCAGCCCGCGAAGGGAATACGTTGGTTTTTGGGACACCCAGTATATATATTCACTTCAACACTTTTTTTAATTTTTATATTTAAATAGTTTGCCGAGAATTATACTGTCAGCTTCAATATTTTAATTGATTCTCCACTGCATTTGTAATTAGACCTTTCTGATGAAATAGGTTATATTTACTTGATTCACTAAAATGGGTTAACTTTAAAACTGTCCAATTAGGTAATTAGTGATAACCAGCCACCTAAAGTTATGAAGCTGAAAACCAGAACTAGTTAGTGTTCCGTACTTATAACATCACTTCGGTGTCAGTCTGTCCGTTTGTTTGTCTGTCTGTCCGTCTGTCACACCCGATTTTCTCCGAAACTATTTGACATACAAAGTTGAAATGGGGCACTAATATAGGAATTGATAGCCCCATCAGAGCCATGTAGTTTTGAAAGTTAAATTTTGTCTTAAGGGGTTAGTGTTGGAGGGTGAAATCGGAAGTGAAATTTTTTTTTTTACCAGGTCATCGAGTGAAGTGTCAAATGAGAGCATGTAAGAACACGAGTTTAAAAAAAATAAATAATATAATACTTGCGTACACTTTCCTTTTTATCATTTTTAAAAAATGTCGAAAAAACGCTTTTTCTCCCCAATATCTCAAAAAGTACTGAACAAAAAATTTTGAAAAAATTCTGTAATATTCTCCACAGGGTGCAGATTGAACCAAAAAATTATCACGAGTACATTACTTTTAATAATTTTTTTTTAAAAAATTTAAAGTTCATCAGTTTTCAGTAAAGATCGGAAAAAAACTCATTGGAGGTGTGTTTTGTGAGGTCATTAATCATTTTCTACCTCCGCAACAAAATTTTTTATTTTAAAAGCATCAACGTACGGAACACGAATTGCTCAAGTCGACTTGCACTTGGCCGGTTTTTTTTTTAAATATTTTTAATTAAACTGGTAATAGCGAAAAATTAGTTTAAAATTCTAAAAGCTATGTGTTGTAACTGTTCCAAGGTCTTATTCCCGATTTTAATTTTAAATTCTTTTATAAAAACGTTACTCTGGTGATATTTATTCATGGTTGATATTTTTGCTACTACATTATATTTTGATTTTTTTTATTATTTTGGTGTAATGACAGCACATAAATCAGAAAATTTGTGGATCTACATAAAAGATATGTAATGCAGAATAACTGGAATAGCGCGAATTTCATAAAATCCCAAACACAAAAGATCTTAGCAACACCTACGGCCATGTATTCCCAATTTTCATTGATCAATAATCAATCATCCGTGCTAACCTAGGCGGTCTTCCTGTGATGTAGAAAAATCTTATATCTCTTATCAAGTTTCATAAAGATATGGGAAGAGAAAACTACATTAAAATTTTAACTTAACATAAATATTTGTTTTCTTCATCTCCGAGACATGACGCTACTGTTATGTAATTAAATTTCCTTATAAAGTCATCGTCCTACGAATTTTATTAACGGTATGTCCTCCGACAAGAAAGGAAAACCTGTGTTGATGACCAGTTAAAAAAGGGGTCATTTGCGAAATTAATAATGATTATCCGATTATCAAGACGATTATACAGGGCGTTTTTTTAAGTTAAGACTATTTTTACCAGGTTCCTGTATTCATTAAAATAAGTAACTTCACCAAGATACTAAAACTTGACTGAACTTGCCCCCAAAATAGAGTTTAAAAACAATATCTGTATTCGCGCATTTTTAAAACACTTGTTTTTAAAAAGTCAAAAAACATATTGGATTATTTCAGTTTTGGTGATGTAGTGAATTAAAGTCATGTCAAATTTTCCTAGCCTCTTATTCATTCTAAACATTTTATATTGGCATATATTAAAATATGATTTAGCCAAAAAATGTTTTTATGTTAAAACTTTTTAAGTATCTGAAATTTAAATTTAAATGAAACCAGACAACAGATGGTGCACCAATGCAGTTTGTGCTATAAAGATTTGACACTGCGCCATTTTGTTGTGTCATCAACAAGCGTCAGACGCGCATGAGTAATAAATTGGAAAAGTGTGTGCATTGTGTTGTTGTGTTCAATATGTTGAAATTTATACCGAACAAAGAGCATTCGCGGACAGCATTAATTTTTTGTTTTCATTTGAAGAAAACTGCTGTTAAATCATATCGATTATTTCGAGAAGCTTATGGTGAACATGCTCCATCGTAAGATACGTGTGAACGTGGTTTCGGCGTTTCAAAAGCGGTGACTTCGATGTTGCAGACAAGGAACGTGAAAAAGCGCCAAAAAAATACGAAGATGTGGAATTGCAAGCATTGTTGGACGAAGATGATTCGCAAACACAAAAACAACTCGTCGAGCAATTGGGCGATAGTCAACAAGTTGTTTCCAATCGGCTACGAGAGATGGGAAGATTCAGAAGCCGGTAGATGGGTCGAATAGTTACAGGAACGAAACGTTTCCAACAACAATTGACCGATTTGAACCGTTCGCTGCTTGAAAAAAGGCCAGAATACTTCTTCATGACAATGCTCCATCACGTACGGCAAAACCAGTTCGACCAATGGAGGCACTCAGCTGGGAAGTTCTACCCCATGCGGCTGACTCACCAGATTTAGCTCCTTCCGATTACCACTTGTTTGCATCAATGGGTCACGCACTTGCTGAGCAACGCTTTGGTTCGTACGAAGATGTGAAAAAATGGCTCGATGAATGGTTCGCAGCAAAAGGGGAAGATTTTTACTGGCGTGGTATTCACAAATTGCCCGAAAGATGGGAAAAATGTATAACAAACGACGGAGCATACTTTGAATAAAGCACTTTTTATCATTCTTTCGAAATTAACATGTTTTTTAGAAAAAAAAACCCGCATTTCATACTTATACACCTGGTAACCTGGTGGCTGGTACGTTGATTGCTTTTAAGATAAAAATTTTTGTTACGGAGGTATAAAATGATCAATGACTTCCGATCTTTGTTGAAAACTGATGACCTTGATTTTTTTTTTTTTTATATACGAAATAAATTATTAAAGGTAATGCATTCGTTATAATTTCCGTTCAATCTACACCCTGCGGAGAATATTCCAGAGTTTTTTTTAAAGTTTTTTGTTCAATACTTTTCGAGATAAAAGGGGACAGCGATTTTTGGCAATTTTTTAAAAATAATAGAAAGTGTGCGCAAATAATACATTATATATTTTTGAACTCATGTTTTCACAAGCTTTCATTTGACACCCCACTTGATGACCTGGTAAAAAAAAATTTTTTCACTTCCGATTTCACCCCCCAAAACTAATCCTTTAAGTCAAAAATTTAACTTTCAAAACTACACGGCTTTGATGGGGCGATCAATTCCTATATTATTTCAACTTTCTTTGACAAACGCCTTCGGAGAAAATCGGGTATGACAGACGGACAGACACCGAAGTGATCTTATAAGTGTTCCGTACGAAACACTAAAAAAATATGACAATGATTATTGCAAACTAAAAAACATATAATCTAAAAACAGCTGATAGATGGTGTTTCGTGATGCAAAGGTTTTTTTTAGAACTAACATGTGCCTTTAATGCGAACTGAACATTCACTGTATGTAAAAAATTCAAAACGAGGTCGTAACTAAAGTATATCATTTTTTAAACCCCTGCTTAATGATTTTGACTTGCTTTTATTCCATATTTTCCTGTTTTATCTCTAATACAATTTTTCAGTCAGTTTTATATTTAAAGTAATTTTAGCAAAATTGGAAATAAAAATATAAATGTATTTTTTCTAAGATCAGAAACACGGAATAGAAAGGGAAAATTATCTCTTTTCGCCATTTTAATTGCAATATGTATTGCGTGATTACAAAAGTTCGTGCCCGATTAGAAACCAAATTAAATACAACACATTTTCATGAAAAATAGTATTTATTAATCAATAATGTACTCTCCTTCCTTTTTTATAACTGTCTCCCATCGTTTCACAAGTTTTTGTATTCCTTCTTTGTAGAAACTGCGTGGTTTCTCTTCAAGGAAAGTCGTAAGGTAGTTTTTGACTTCTTCCATAGAATCAAATTTTTTGCCAATCGAATTATTTTGCAGAGAACGAAATAGATGAAAATGTGAAGGGGCCAGGTCAGGGGAATACGGCGGGTGCTAGAAGATTTCCCATTTTAACTCTCTAAGTTTTTGCAGTGTTTGATGAGAGACATGTGGTCTAGCGTTGTTATAGTGAAAGATGATGCCTTTTCGATTGACTAAATTTGAACGCTTTACTTGGATTTCAACATTGAGTTGGGTGAGTTGCTCACACTTCTTCTCCGCAGTTATTGTTTGGCCATGTGGAAGAAGCTCGTAAAAAAATTATTCCTCTAAAATCCCACCAGACACTTAACAACACTTTCATTAGATGCAATTCAGCCTTTGCCATAGATACTGTTCTTTCACTTCCATGCTTCCAGCTTCTTATTCTTATTATGTTGTTATATACAACCCATTTTTCATCTTCAGTTATGATTTGATCCAAGAAAGGTTCCTTTTGAAGGACGAAGAGAGGAATGACTGTGGAAACACGGTTCAGCTTGGTCCGTTCTGTCAAAACGTGCGAAACCCATATATGGAGTTTCGAGGTGTATCCAAGTTGCTTTAAATGACGAAAGTTACGAATAAAGTCATTATCAATGCCGGAAGATTGCCCAGTACGAAGTTTATCGTTTAGATTGAAGTCACCATTTCGAAATCGACCAAACCACTTTTTAACTGTCCTAAGAGCAGAAGCACGATCAAAATAAACGTCTTGACTATTTTTTGTTGCCGTTCCAATACTCACTCTCACTCTCGTTTTAAATTCAAACAACATAACATGACGAAAAAGTAACTTTTCATTTTCCATTTTGAATATTAACCTTGCACATAAAGTAATTTAAAAATATATATATATATATATATATATATATATATATATATATATATATATATATATATATATATATATATATATATATATGTATATATATATATATATATATATATATATATATATATATAGTATATATTATATATATATATATATATATCATATATATATATATATTTTAAGTTATGTTAAGTCATGCTTCGGCTATCTATGACAATCAGGCACGAACTTTTGCAAACACCCAATATAAATATATAATCTGCCTTTCTGTATACTTCTCTTAGAGCAACAGAAATTGCTATTATGACATAATTGTACACAACTCTTAGAAAAAGCATAAAATAAATTTTTATGAAGACTCGTAACAAATAAATAAACATCCGGACATGTTAGAAGCGCTGCTAGCAGTTCAACGGCGCCGTTTGGTGCCAAGATCAGGTTTTAGTTAATGAGATCCGATACGAATGAGAAAAATCAAGGGGGAGAGTGAGACATACATGACAGAGACTTATAATAAAGGCCAATGAGCTGTTTGCAGCTATCTGATCGTTTCACATATAATTCTAGCTTTCCATCGTTTTAACGAGTTGATTCAGTATTTGTCTATAATAGGCGCTAGTAATTATAACCATGACTTTTTGTTTAAAAACCGCTTTTTAGGTGTGGGAAGTTAAAAAAAAGC
>CM032446.1:185552503-185612017 GCA_019049505.1 Pachyrhynchus sulphureomaculatus
TTTTCCACAAATATAGGAACTGATGGCTCATTCAGAGTCGTGTAGTGTTAAAAATTAAATTTTGACTCAAGGCGTTAGTTTTTAGGGGTGAAATTGGAAGTAACAAAAAAATTACCAGGTCATCGAGAGGAGGGTCAAATGGAAGTTTGTAAAAATACGAGTTCAAAAATATATATGATGTAATACTCGCGCAAACTTTTTTTTATATTATTTTTAAAAAATGCCAAAAATCCCTGTCCTCCCACCCTATATTTAAGAATACTAATCAAAAAAAATTTGAAAAAAATTCTGGAATATTCTCCATTAAATGAAAATTATCACGAGTGCATTACCTTTAATAATTTATATGGTATATAAAAAACAAAGATCTGAAAAATAAATATATTTTAAAAGCAATCAGGGCGCGGAACACTTTGTAATATTTTTAAAAAATGACCAAAAATCGTTGTCCTTCCCTTATCTCGAAAAATACTGATCAAAAAATGCTGAAAAAATTCTGGAATATTCTCCATAAAGTGTAGATTGAGTGAAAATTATCACGAGTGCATTACTTTTGATAATTTATCTGATATTTTCCTTGACGTATGGTGGAGGTTTCTTTTCAATATACTTTTAAGTACATTACTGGTACCGAGGGGCAAATCGCTCTTGTACCAATATATAATTTTATTTTATTTATTTATAATTAAACAAATATTTAGGTAATAAATATTTCTAGATTAATTTTATTGGCTATTAAGTAGCTAAGACACTATTATACATTACTGACTAATAAAAAACGTGAAAATACATATTGGGTCTTAAGATATATACATGTCAGAGGCCTAACTAACTTAGCCTACCTGTAGATAAGGATTTTATTTTATTTTAAAAGCAATCACCGTACGAAATACTAATTGCGCAAGTCCTACTTGCACTTGACTGGTTATTTATAAAGAATATTAAGTTATAATGCTTAGATTAAATTATTTTTTAGTTAGGGAAAGTCAAATCCATTATTTATTTTAAAACTACGTGTTTGCAAGAAAAGAACGGAGTAAATGACTTTACCATTTTTTATTTATTCTCTCGTGATATATTTTTTTCGAAAGCTTTCTGCATATATCATATCCTGTTCTCTGCTAGAATTAACTGTTGTTACTATGCTGTTAGCTAAAGATATTTTTCAGTTTCTCGCTTGAATAAGTTACGTTCTTATCCGAAAATATCTTAGTCTTAGGATATTAATGTTACTCGACGCGGTTAGTTACTGCAATGTTACACCTCTGACCACCCACAAAACATTCAGAAAACAATATAAGTACTTTCGTATGGCGGGTTTTATCACAGCAACGAATGATATCTTTAGTATTTTATAGGAGCACGTAGGTAAAAAATCAAACATAATAAAAAACAATATGAGATTAAACATAAGCAACTTACTGCACGAAAAAGTTGTGTCAATGTCCAAAAACTATAAGACAATAGAAATAAAAAAATAAACTAAAAAACATTAAACGCATACCAAAGATATAACTCCTGCTTATTACAAATATGTAGGTAAAATCACCAGTTATTGACACACACCAGGTATTCCACTTGATGGCCACTTCTTATTAACAAATTACTTTTACGAGTCAATAAAATATGGGACTCATTTAAAACGTCGAAGCTATACTTGAACCACTCCAAAAAAGATAATAAACATTAAACATGTATGCACGAAAGAAAGTTTTTTAAGATATTTTATGCATCATCGATAAAACTGGTAATTGGGTACGCTTTTTAAGTTTTTAAGTATGAAACAATCCATGACTGTCTCTTTTTTTTGTAGCCTGATTTCCTTAACAAAGGAAATATTCAACCAATGATTAGAATTAAAATAATTAGTTTCGCTGCATTTAACATATTTTTGATGCATATTATTAGGTATATTAACAATGCTTACACGATCGTATTCAATTCATTAGCGCAACAGTGAGGTTTCTTGAGAGTAAGTTACATGGTAAAAATTTGTAACGGAGCTTATATATTTTTGGGGAAATAACTTCCATTCCATATAATCCTTTCTATTTCTAAACGTGAAAACAACACCATATTTTTCAGTAGTTGCTTGTGGTTCCAAAACCCTCTCATCTTGGTATCGCTAGACGACTGAGTACAGATCTTTTTCCAAGTTTTTATAAGCAGCAATTGAATCTATCGTTCTATGTAAGGATTGCAATCCCGCGGGATCCAGCCTGGGGATCCCGCACTAGCTTGCGGATCCGCAAGGTCCCGAACTCGTCGAAGAATCACGCGATAAAGCAAGACAATGAAAACTGGACTAAATAGACAGGAACTAGAAAAGAGAAAGATTCTGAAAGAGTATTAAAAAAAGAAATGACGGCATACGAAATTGATGGAGTAAAAGGAAAATACTTGACTTTGATGCACGACTATTTATTGACGCTCAAACCAACAAGTGTAGAGGCAGAGAGAGCGTTTTCGGCCGCTGGCTACATATGTAGTTCTATAAGAAGTAGATTGGGAGATAACACAATTGATGCTATTTGTTTTTTAAGATCATTTTTTTCCAAAAAGAAAGGTGACTTAATTATTTACATTACTTTTATAATTATTTTCAAATTTGATGTTAAATTACTTAATACTAAAATATGCAGAATATGGAGATTGAAAAGACTGCTTAATTATCCAAATCCAACTTACATACAAATTAATGTGATAATTGTGATTTACTTTAGTAACTATTACGATTGATTATAATTACCTCAGGTAGACAAGTTATAGACTTGGACGAGTTAAAGTCTTCAGCCTTTAACTCGTCCACTCCTGGACATAGGCCTTTCCTAATATTTTTCATTTTGCCCTGTCTTATGCTTTTTGGTGCCAGTCTCTACTAGCTACCCTCTTGATATCATCTATCCATTTCAATTGGGGTCTACCTCTACTTCGCTTTGTCTTCCTAGGTCGCCACTGTATGATTTTCAGTGGCTATCATCCTACTGTCTTGCGACATGTCCAGTCCATTGCCACTTCAGTTCGGCAATCCTCTCTATGACATCCGTAGCCCTTCTTCGACAGATTTCTTCATTTCGGACACTGTCACTCAGAGAAAACCCCAACATTGACCTTTCCATTGCCCTCTGTATTACTCTCAATCTATTGGCGTTCTTCTGCGTTAGACACATTGTTTGTATTCCGTATGTTGTTACCAGTAGAATACAGGCTTCGAAAACTTTCCTTTTTAAATTAATCGGGATACTACTATCTCTCAAAACAAAGGAAAGTCTCCCAAATGCTGCCCAGGAGAGCTGTATTCGCTTGGTAACCTCCCTGTACTGATTCTCTTTCCCTAGAGTAATTGAATGGCCCAAATAGTTGTATTCACTAATACTTTCTATGTCCTGATTCTCAATCGATATATGTGGGTCTTCTAGGCTCATTATTTTTGTTTTCGAACAATTCATTTTGAGACCAACCCGTTTCGCCTCATAACTCAATTGTTGAAGCACTGATTACAATTCGTTCAAATCACTTGATATCAACACAATGTCATCCGCAAATCGGAGATGGTAGTTTCTTAAAGATATCCTCAAGTACAAAGGTAAATAATTTTGGTGATATAGTGTCTCCCTGGCGAACACCTCTTTTGACTTTAATGCTAACGGTTTTCGTCTCTTCATCTATCTTTTTATGAAGAGAAGCGTTTTTGTAGTTATTTTCGATCAGTGTAGTATATCGAGTGTCAATTCGTGCCCGGTTCATGGCCCCTAATATGTATCCAATTTCGACTGTGTCAATAAAGGCTAGTTCTAGTTATAGACTAGCTTGATAATATTAGATATATAAAAAAAAATAGCCGCCCAAAGGTACTAGCATTTAAAAAGCTAACAAAGTCATAGTCATTATAAATGTATGTGATGTCTTGTTTGTTGTGTAGTTAAATAAAAAAAGCCCAACTCTAAAATAATTTTGTTAACTAGAGTACTACCAGTTTTTGTACCATGTATTTAACTTGGTTTAATTATAGATAAAATAAAACGTTTTATTTATTGAATTTCATAAAATGTAAAACCTACGCGGGATTAGCACCAATCCAGTAATCAGCCCGCGGCATTGAAAACACTGCTGGATTGCAATCCTGGCATTTTTTCGTACACTCATTACTAGACAAGATGTTAAAAACGACGAGCCAGTTGATGAATTTAAAAACTGTAAATTTTAAGAGCAGTTATAATATTATAAATAGTATTATCGATGTATGTTTTTTTTTTTTAAAAATAATACCTCTTTTATGCTTTTATTTCCTTTCTTATTCTTCTTTTTCAGCCATCCACTCCTGAATGTAGGCCTCTTTCAAAACGTTTATTCCAAGAATGGCTCTTTCCATTGTTCTTTGAGTGATTTGGAGCTTGTTAAAGGACTTACGAGTTAGTGCCGCAGTTGCTAGACCATAAGTGTGAACGGGCATTATACTTTCCTTTTAAGATTTATTGGAATAACTGTTACCGAATGCTGCCAATCCAAGACTTGTTCATCTTAGTTCTCTTTTTCCAGTTGGATCTTGTGTCCTAAATATATGTACGAGTGCACGTTTTCGAGCAATTGGTTGGCAACAGTCACATCTATGTCTCAGGGA
This sequence comes from Pachyrhynchus sulphureomaculatus, assembly GCA_019049505.1. NCBI lineage: Eukaryota > Metazoa > Arthropoda > Insecta > Coleoptera > Curculionidae > Pachyrhynchus > Pachyrhynchus sulphureomaculatus. The sequence continues at coordinate 185,557,125 of CM032446.1, forward strand.
CTCATTACTTTGTATTTGCGTTAATTTCTAATCCAACCTTTAAGGAAGCTTTATGGATTTCTGGCAACATGATTCGAAGTTCCTCTGCTGTCTCGTTAATAATGGCAATGTGATCTGCTGACCTTAAGTGGTTGAGTCCTACGCCATCTATGTTAATTCCTTTGTCATGTCAGTTCAGATTTTTAAACACATCTTCCAGCGCTAAGGTGAACAGTTTGAGTGAAACTGTGTCCCCTTGACGTATTCCCCTCTCGGTACGAACATGTCCTGTGAGGATATGTAACTCAATGTTAAGTTTAGACAACCAAATAGTGGGCAGCTGGATGAATAGCAACAGTTGACGGGGACACAATATAGTTTATAGTAGATAGATTTTAACCGAAGATTTTAATAAAGTTGGCGAGTTTCAATTCTTATGCCTTCTAGGGATTTTTATTTTCTACTGAGAAGCCTCCATTTGAATGAATATTTTACAATTTTATAGCTTTAGTATTAATCAAATCAGTTCGTCCAAAATATATAGGATATTATTCAGGTTGAGGCTTTTTTAACAGGTATTACTCATTAAAATAAATAACGTTAGCAAATATTGAAAGGAATATGTCTGTATACGTGATGCCATATTGCTGACAGTATGTACACAATTTGTCATGTTTTCTCCAAAATTATTTTTAAGAAGGTAATGGTCCTCCACATATGGTAAGGGTTATTTTGAATCATTTTTTTTTTCCGTAACCACACACGGTTCCAGGGATATCACCAAATTAGTGTGCATTAGATATCGGGGCACACAACATATAATGATGTCTGTTTTGGATGGCTGGAGTGGGGATGTGACAATCGGTGGAAAAAAAAGCTAAATAATCTTAGATATACGAATGATGCTGTTATACTTGTAATTTCAATACAAGAATCAATTATGGAGCGCTTGGAAATCACTAACAAAAACTATGAATTGAAAAATAATAGAGCAATAACCAAAGGAATGATTATTAGTCGTAATGAAGATCTGTCATAGATAAGTGAAATTGCTGGTTTCATTGTTGTAGACCATTTCAACTATTTGAGATCCCTCATAACTAACAATGGGATGTGAAACGGAAGTAAGAAGGCGTCTGGCTATGGCTAGAAACTCGGCGATCAAACTCACTAAGGCCTGGAAAGAGCCAGCTGTCACAAAAAACACAAAGTTAAGATTGCTATCCAGCTTTATATTCCCCATAGCAACTTACGCATCGGAAACATGGCCCATTAAACAAGCTGACAAAAGACGAATCGATGCGTTTGAGATGTGGTCATATCGAGGAATCCGCAGAGTATCATATGCCAAACACCGTACTACCGACTTTCAAATAGAATTAAAAGATAGTACCTGAAATATTTTGGTCATATTATGAGGAAAGTGGATTCCATTGAAAAGCCTATAGTAACGGGATGGGTAGAAAGCAGATCAAGGGGACGGTCTCCAACAAGATTGTCCGACCAAGTAAGATCTCTCCTTGGTATGGGTACGCACGAGTCGAATTAGGTCGCACAAGATCGAGATGCCTGGAGAATGACTGTTGAGGCAGCAACTGCATAGTGTCACGGATACTCGTATTGGGGTGAAAGGATTGAGAGAGAAAAGAGAGAGAGAGAGAAAGAGAGAGAAAGATATCGGGACAAAACCACTGACCAAATTATCCCACAATCCACAAATCATAGTTCCCTAAAGCCGGATTTCCACCAAACGGACAGTTTAAAAAAACAGTTCTGTTTTCAATAAACAAAACAAAACATGTTTTGTTTTTTCAAACAGTTCCTGTAGACTGTTCCCAAAGTTTTGTTGCTAGTGTTTGTTTTCTTTATCCCATTTTGTTTAGTCCCGCAAGAATGTCCTTTTCCGACGACGATTTTTTTTTATAATTAGCTGTTGTTTATTTTTAGTTAATGGCCAAAATAGAAAAAACCAAGGTAATGGGTCAGTTCTCTATTAAAAAAGAGAGTTAATTACGGCACAGAAGAATTATTGGCTGATTTAAGCACTGACAATGTTGAGTTAAATGGAGAATTGAGATCTTCCTGCCACAATTTTATCAGAATGTCAAGTACCGATTTTGAATTGTTAATTAATTTGTTAGGACCTAAAATCGCCAGGAAAAATACAAATTAGCGGGACGCAATTTCGGTGAGGGATCGTCTAGCAGTAACTCTGAGGTACTAGGGACAGTTTTCAATCATTAAAATATTTATTCAAAATTTCAAATTTTTCTGTATCACGAATCATACCGGATGTATGTTCAACATTATATCAGGGTAAGCCTTCCTTTCCTCGGTTTATTCTTGTCATACAAAAAACTCATGGCATCATATCCAGACTTTTTCATGCTTTTATACTTCCTTCTTTCCCTATTGTACTGACTGAACAAATTTTTGATTTTTCGCTCGATTTTCATCACTGCTAGTTTCAAAAGTATTACCAATTTCCTTGAGTGAATCTGGTTTTTTATTTTTAGTGTTCCGTACGGAACACTTATAAGATCACTTCGGTGTCTGTCTGTCTGTCTGTCTGTCTGTCTGTCTGTCACATCCAATTTTCTCCGAAACTATTTGACATAGAAAGGTGAAATTTGGTAATAATATAGGAATTGATGGCCTCATCAGAGCCATGTAGTTTTGAGAATTAAATTTTGACTTAAGGGGATAGTTTTGGGGGGTGAAGTCGGAAGTGAAAAAAAATTTTTTTTACTAGGTCATCGAGTGTGGTGTCAAATGAAAGCTTGTGAAAACACGAGTAAAAAATATATATATAATATTATACTTGCGCCCACTTTTCTTTGTATTATTTTAAAAATTCGCGAAAAATCGCTATCCCGGGCCTTATCTCGAAAAGCACTTATCAAAAAATTTCGAAAAAATTCTGGAATATTCTCCACGGGGTGTAGATTGAACGAAAATTATCACGAGTGCATTACCTTTAATAATTTATATGGTATATAAAAAAAACAAAAATTTCAAGGTCATCAGATTTCAGTAAAGATTGGAAACAAACTTTGTTGAAAACTCATTTGGAGTGTGGTTTGTGAAGTCACTGATCATTTTATACCACCGTAACATAAATTTTGACTTAAGGGGTTCGTTTTGAGGGGTGAAATCGGAAGTGAAAAAATTTTTTTTTTACTAGGTCATCGAGTGTGGTGTCAAATGAAAGCTTGTGAAAACACGAGTAAGAAATATACATATATATATATATATATATATATATATATATATATATATATATATATATATATATATATATATATATATATATATATAATGTAATACTTGCGCACACTTTTCTTCGTATTACTTTTAAAAAATCGCTGTTCCCTACCTTATATCGAAAAGTACTGATCAAAAAATTTTGAAAAAATTCTGGATTATTTTCCATGGGGTATAGATTGAACGAAAATTATCACGAGTGCATTACCTTTTGCGTGTTTTGTGAAGTCACTGATCATTTTATAACACCCTAACAAAAATTTTTATTTTAAAAACAATCAACGTACGGAACACTAATTGTGCAAGTTCAACTTGCACTTGACCGGTTTTTTATTATTCTTATAACCTATACTTTTTTAGTCCCACAGTTTTGGTAAATCTATTTTATAGTCAACTCTTTTAATCGTAGCAACATTGTAACTAAATGCATATATATATATATATATATATATATATATATATATATATATATATATATATATATATATATATATAATTGAATAAAAAGTACTTTAAACGTTGACAAACTCTTCAGTTCTTTTTGTTGAGAAAAACAATTTTGGTTTGTGTTTCGTCCGTTTGGTGGAAACCTTGGCTTAAGGTGACTTAGAAAGGATAAAACATTATAAACACTTTAATTACCATTAATAAAAAAATTTATAACTATTCAATATATTGTGTTAAATTATTACACTGAAGTACCCTATAATATCAATGCCGTTTTTTCTGTGTCACTTAGTATACATATTAAAAATAGCCAAAGGTTGCTTTCACGAGACCTAAAATTTTAAAGTTTAATAATGAATGCAAGATGTGAACCCATTAACACTAACTCATAAAAGCTAGACAACACTTATAGTCGCCATCCACCATTGGGAGATTAAAAGTACAATAAAACACTCAACTGAATTAACATGTATTTCTATTTTAAACGTCTGCCTCTGTGAATATGCCGGTGTTATAAATGCTGTAACTTAAAGATATTTAAAAATACTAAAAAGTCAACTACCTATTTTCGTTATGTGCATTCATTAGGGTTCTAACATTAGCTCTTCATTTCTAAAAAGGAGGAAGTTTTTTGTCATAGAAATGTGAACCAGATTACAGTGGGCATACCCGATAAACTGGTTTTCAAATTAATAAGGCAAAAATATTTACGGGATTTCCTAGTTAAAAATAACCTCAAAAACATTTTATACCCGAGAAGAGTCACGTTATTCATGAAATTGTTTCCCCCCATTTCAATTATTCTTTTAAAAAATGCCATAAGGAGCAGTCAATAAGAAACGGTGGACTAAATTGCAATCCTATCTTATGCAGTTGCGCTTTCGTACAACACCGGTCAGAACGGTCGAATGTTGTTTTGTAATAAAACCTACCTTGGATACATACCGGTATTACAACTTATATTTATTAGTTTTATTAGCTTGTCATATATCGTTAAAGATAACTTTATATATATATATATATATATATATATATATATATATATATATATATATATATAATGCAACGTCTCTCTGTCTGTCTGTCCGTTAGTGCGCTTATCTCTCGAGAACTACTTATCCGATTTACGTGCTTTTTTTTTTTAAAAAAAAACATACATATGTTCTCTGGCCAGATTATAGGATGTATTTTATTACGTTAGGTAACATAAGAAATAAGCAGTGACGATAACAGTGAATCAAGTCGGAAAAAAGTTTGCCGTTAGCACGTTCTCTTGCAATACACTGCCTAAACCATTAAATAAAGAACAATATCATGTAGCAATACATTTAATATATATAATGCAACGTCTCTCTGTCTGTCTGTCTGTCAGTTAGTGCGCTTATCACTTAAGAACCACTTATCCGATTTACATGTTTTTTTTTTTAAATTCATACATTTGTTCTCTGGCCAGGTTATTTATAATCTTCTATAATATGTATAAAATGCTACGTCTCTCTGTCTGTCTGTCTGTTTGCCCGTTAGTGCTCTTATCACTCGAGAACCACTTATCCAATTTACATGTTTTTTTTAATTCATGCATTTGTTCTCGGGCCAGGTGATCTATAATCTTCTATAATATATATAAAATACAACGACTCTCTGTCTGTCTGTCCGTTTGTGCGCTTATCACTCGAGAACCACTTATCCGATTTAAGTGTTTTTTTTTAATTCATACAGATGTTCTCTGGCCAGGTTATATAATAATAATAATAATCTATGTAATATATATAAAACGCAACGTCTCTCTGTCTGTCTGTCTGTTAGTGCGCTTAGCACTCAAGAACCACTTATCCGATTTCCTTGTTTTTTTTTTATAAATTTATACATATGTTCTCTGGCCAGGTTATAGGATATATTTTATTACGTTAGGTGACATCAGGAGTAAGCAGTGACGATAATAGTGAATCAAGTCCACGCGAGCGAAACCGCAGGCACGACTAGTTAAAAGACACTTTTAGAAAATAGTCAGTTGTTACTTATAAACATAATGTTTACTCTCCTATCTCTATGCTCTTCATTTAATGATTAATGCTGCACATTATACTTTTTACGATTGCAGCAAATAATTTTTAGTGTTTCGTACGGAACACTTATAAAATCACTTTGGTTTATGTCTGTCCGTCGGTCACACCCGATTTTCTCGGAAACTATTTGACACGGAAACTTGAAATTTGCCACTAATATAGAAATTGATGGCCTCATTAGAGCCGTGTAGTTTTGAAAGTTAAATTTTGACTTAAAGGGTTAGTTTTGGGGGTGAAATCGGAAGTGAAAAAAAGATTTTACCAGGTCATCGAGTGGGATGTCAAATGAAAGCTTGTAAAAACACGAGTTCAAAAATATATATAATGTAATACTTGCGCAAACTTTTCTATGTATTATTTTTTAAAAATTGCGAAAAATCACTGTCCCCCCCCCTTATCTTGAAAAGTACTGATTAAAACATTTTTAAAAAATTCTGGAATATTCTCTACAGGGTGTGAATTGAACAAAAATTATCACGAGTGTATTACCTTTAATAATTTTTTTTCTGGTATATAAAAAACAACAGTAAAAATAGGAAAAAAACTTTTTGTTGAAAACTCATTTAGGTGGGTTTTGTGAAGTCATGTGTTTTGTGAAGCCGTTGATCATTTTATACCTAACAAAAATTTTTATTTTAAAATCGTACGGAACACTAATTGTGCAAGTCCGACTTGAACTTGGCCGGTTTTTTAAATTAATGTTATGGCGATTACAATACAATAGGATGAAAACTTTTTGATAAAAGGTTTTCTTTTGCAAAGACAGCAAACATATGGAGTGTTTCCATAAGTTGGTACATTATTTTGTCCTGGTTATGTACTCACTAAATACAGTCACTTTGTAATAAAGTCCAAGATACATTATATAAAAATATCATCTCTTATTAAATACTATTAGCATCTCGGTACCATAGTACCACTGCCACATTAGATTGACAAAAAATTAGATTAATCCAAAAAATTCAAAACACTTTACGGCCTAATAATAGTATTTTCTGTTGTCTTCCTTCCTTCGCAATCTTATGTCTGCATAAAAGCTTAAAGTGATCTGGAATGGTGTTAATCAGTTACTATTAAGGATTTGAATTCGAGATTACTAACAAAAAACTAACTGGTAAAGTGTTAACGGTATAGAGAATTTTAAAGTCGATGACCTATTAAACAAACAAGAAATAGAAATTTTTTAAAGATCACATTTAAAATTTTTAATAATTTTAGATGGCGATATCTCGCCTGTTATTCAATTTTCTATCCGCTATGTTTCGCAAAGTGACTTATTTTAGTGAATACTATAATCTATCAAAAAGAGCCCTTACATAGAGAACCCGCTATTTACTTGGCCGCCTAACTTTGACGGTGAAGTATGTTCAAAATCCATAAAGATATTAGAATAGAGGAGAAAAAGTATATAGCCTGCTGTAAGTCGTTAAAAAAAAAAGAAAATAATATGAGACAATTCTGTCTCTCTTATTCAGCGCTTGAGCGCTAAATTCTGGCGCGAGTAAGAGAGACAGAATGACTCTCATATTATTTCCCTCCCTTTCTATAAGACCATGCTTTTCGCAAGAACTTATCTCCTCTATTCTAATATCTCTGTACTAAGTTGGGAATCTGGAATCTTTGGCACAATGATACTACTCAGTATATATCACCACTACACCAAACACTTTATTTTTGCACTCGACGCGCGTTTCGCTAACCATGTTAGCTTCATCAGGAGCGATGATTGACTAGTCTAACATGGTTAGCGAAACGCGCGTCGAGTGCAGAAATAAAGTGTTTGGTGTAGTGGTGATATATACCGAGTAGTAATATCTCTGTGTCAAAATCCCATAATACAGGCTTTTAATATGCTTGAAGGATTTTCCACATGTTTTTAGCGTATAGTAAGGATTTTTCACGCGCTAAAATCATAGATTTTTCAAGCACAGTAAGTAGTGTGTTTTAAAGCTCTACCTGGTTGGTTAATTTTTCGAAATTATATAAATGTCTCAAATGTAACAAAAATAGTGTTTCAATATACCGTAGCGGAGATAATTGGGGCAGAGAACTTTTAAAATCACATTTTTTCCTCGTTTTTATGTGACTTATAACCACAACGGAAGATTCAAAAAAAGTTATTTAACTTTTTATATTCGTTTAGGGAAGACTTCATTTTACTGTTTTTAAAATTAGAATTTTGTATTGTTTAGTTATTCCAAATACTACTAGTACTGCTGGTTTGAAAAGTCCGTGCAAAGTCCGAGAGATGGCACCACCGGCGCGTATCGAGGTCATGTTTAGTTAGTAGCATCTCTTGAATGAACGCACACCAAGTTTCAGCCATATTGGTCTATTTCTTTGTGTTTGGCATTCGTGTGAATCAAGGAAGTCGAGTGATTTTCAAGAAATGGACGAAAAAGAATTTCGTGTGGTGATTAAACATTACTTTATGAAAGGCAAAACGCCTCAGGAGACTGAAGAGAAGCTTGATAAACATTATGGTGACTCTGCACCTTCGATTAGAACAGTTTATAAGTGGTTTCAAAATTTTCGGACTGGCCATATGGGCACAAGTGACGCTGAACGTTCTGGACGGCATCGTTTCACATCCCCCCTATTCTTCAGACTTGGCTCCCTCGGACTACTATTTGTTCCCCAATTTGAAGAAATGGCTGGCGGGACAAAGATTTTATTCAAACGAGGAGGTGATTGCAGACACACTAATGGATATTTTGCAGACTTGGACAAATCCTATTATTCGGATGGGATCAACAAACTAGAACATCCTTGGACGAAGTGTATAAGCCTAAAAGGAGACTATGTCGAAAAATAAAAAAGGTTTACCCCAAACACATAAGTAGTTTTTATTTTTGCACGGACTTTTCAAACCAGCCTCGTACTTTTGAGAGTCTGCATATTTTTTCTAAAATTTAAGTCCAATAATATAGGTGCAGAAGCTTACATGAAAAAATTAACAATAAAATGTTTTCTCATATATTGCAGACTTAGGAGGGCTTAACTTTTAAGTTTTTACAAAAATAATGAAAGAAAAAAAAAATTGGTACAAACCATTTTATTGTTTCGCACAATATTCGCCTTTAAGATTTATACACTTTTATATGCATTTGAACCAATTTTCGAAACATTTTTTCCAGTCTGAAGTTGGTACCTCAAAAACTTAGTTTTGGAAGGATTCAACAACTTCTTGAGGTGATCAAAATCGCAGTGCACGTAGTTTTTTTACATTCAGGACTAAAAAATAAGTCGTTAGGCGATAAATCAGGTGAATACGGGGAATGAGACATTAATTCGTAGTTTTTCTCCGTCAAAAAGCAATTATTTCACGTGCTGTGTGAGACCAGGCATTATTATGATGAAGAATGATGCGCCATTTTCGATTGTTTTTCGAGAACTACTTATCCGATTTACGTGCTTTTTTTTAAAAAAAAAAAACATACATATGTTCTCTGGCCAGGTTATATTTTATTACATTAGGTAACATAAGTAATAAGCAGTGACGATAATAGTGAATCAAGTCGGAAAAAAGTTTGAGCACATTCTCTTGCAATACACTGCCTAAACCATTAAATATGGAAACAATATCATGTAGCAATAAATTTAATATTTATGGAAAGCAACGTCTCTCTGTCTGTCTGTCTGTCTGTCCGTTAGTGTGCTTATCACTTGAGAACCACTTATCCGATTTACATATGATTTTTTTTTAATTCATACATTTGTTCTTTGGCCAGGTTATCTATAATCTTCTATAATATATATAAAATGCTACGTCTCTCTGTATCTCTGTCTGTTTGCCCGTTAGTGCTTTTATCACTCGAGAACCACTTATCCAATTTACGAGTTTTTTTTGAATTCATGCATTTGTTGTCTGTCCAGGTGATCTATACTATATATAAAATACAACGTCTTTCTGTCTGTCTGTCATTTTTTTTACTGTTTTTTAAAATTAGTCAGTATTTTACTGTTTTTAAAATTAGAATTTTGTAATGTTTAGTTATTCCAAACACTACTACTACTGGTACTTTTGAGAGTCTGCATATTTTTTCTAAAATTTAAATCCAACAATATAGGTGCAGAAGTTTACATAAAAAAAAATTAACAATAAAATGTTTTCTCATGTGTTGTAGACTTAGGAGGGCTACCTTTTAAATTTTTACAAAAACAATGAAAGAAAAAAAAATTTGGTACAAACCATTTTATTGTTTCGCACAATATTCTCCTTTAAGATTTATACACTTTTGTATGCATTCGAACCAGTTTTCGAAAAATTTTTTCTACTCTGAAGTTGGTACCTCAAAAACTTAGTTTTGGAAGGATTCAACAACTTCTTGAGGTGATGAAAATCGCTGTGCACGTAGTTTTTTTACATTCAGGAATAAAAATAAGTCGTTAGGCGATAAATCAGGTGAATACGGGAAATGAGACATTAATTCGTAGTTTTTCTCCGTCAAAAAGCAATTGTTTCACGTGCTGTATAAGACCAGGCATTATCATGATGAAGAATGATGCGCCGTTTTCGATTATTTTTCGAGAACTACTTATCCGATTAACGTGCTTTTTTTTAAAAAAACAATACATATGTTCTCTGGCCAGGTTATATTTTATTACATTAGGTAACATAAGAAATAAGCAGTGACGCTAATAGTGAATCAAGTCGGAAAAAAGTTTGAGCACGTTCTCTTGCAATACACTGCCTAAACCATTAAATATGGAACAATATCATGTAGCAATAAATTTAATATATATGAAATGCAACGTCTCTCTGTCTGTCTGTCTGTCCGTTAGTGCGCTTATCACTTGAGGACCACTTATCCAATTTACATATGATTTTTTTTTTAATTCATACATTTGTTCTCTGACCAGATTATCTATAATCTTCTATAATATCTATAAAATGCTACGTCTCTTTGTCTCTCTGTCTGTTTGCCCGTTAGTGCTCTTATCACTCGAGAACCACTTATCCAATTTACGTGTTTTTTTGAATTCATGCATTTGTTCTCTGTCCAGGTGATCTATAATATATATAAAATACAACGTCTTTCTGTCTGTCTGTCATTTTTTTTTCTGTTTTTAAAATTAGTCAGTATTTTACTGTTTTTAAAATTAGAATTTTGTAATGTTTAGTTATTCCAAATACTACTACTACTGCTACTTTTGAGAGTCTGCATATTTTTTCTAAAATTTAAGTCCAACAATATAGGTGCAGAAGTTTACATGAAAAAAAATTAACAATCTTATATGTTGCAGACTTAGGAGGGCTACCTTTTAAGTTTTTACAAAAACAATGAAAGAAAAAAAAATTTGGTACAAACCATTTTATTGTTTCGCACAATATTCGCCTTTAAGATTTATACACTTTTGTATGCATTCGAACCAATTTTCGAAACATTTTTTCCACTCTGAAGTTGGTACCTCAAAAACTTAGTTTTGGAAGGATTCAACAACTGCTTGAGGTGATGAAAATCGCTGTGCACGTAGTTTTTTTTACATTCAGGAATAAAAATAAGTCGTTAGGCGATAAATCAGGTGAATACGGGGAATGAGACATTAATTCGTAGTTTTTCACCATCAAAAAATCAATTGTTTCACATGCTGTGTGAGACCAAGCATTATCATAATGAAGAATGATGTGCCGTTTTCGACTGTTTTTCCTGATTTCATTGATGACTTCTGCCAAATAAATTATTGTATACCATTCAGCATTAACTGTTCTTCGATCCTCTAAACCAATGGTTGCAACATGTCGAGTATAACCAAAGAAATATGCAATCATTTCCTTGGAAGTGCTTCGCGAACGAACCACTTTTGTTGGATTCGGTTCATCTTGGAACATCCAAACAGTCGATTGTTGCTTAGTTTCCGGCTCGTACGAATATATCCAAGTTTCGTCTCCCGTTACGAAGGTGTATATGGATTTTGCATGTCCTCGATCGAATTTTTTGAGCAATTCCTTACACCAATTGACACGAGCCTGTTTTTGAGTTTCGGTCAAAGTATGCAGAATCCATCGGGAACAGATCTGTTTCACAGCTAAATGTTCATACAAAATCGAATGTACTGCAGTCTTCGATATGCCTAAGGATGCGTTTATCTCACGGTAAGTCACGGGCCGATTCTTTTACTATCATGTTGCGCACAGCCTTGGATGTTTTTTGGAACAACAGCCAATTTTGGTCGACCTTCACGAAATTCATCGCTGATGGAAGCACGACCATGACGAAATTCTGCAATCCAATCGTAAACAGTCTTTTCTGATGGTGATTCATTACCAAAAGTTGAACGAGGCGATTTGAGGCATTGTTGTTGAGTTAAGCCTTTACTAAAATCGTAAAAAAAATTCAACGAAAACCTTTACGTGAAATTTCCATTTGTTCACAAAACTGTTTTAATAATAACAAATGCCAAATTTTACAATGGTCACATCTCAATAGCGCCATCTAGTGGTCGTTTGTAAAAACTTAAAAGGCAACTCTCGTATAACTACAACGGTGATTTAACTTTTTATTTTCGTTTAGGGAAGACTTTATTTTACTGTTTTTTAAAATTAGAACTTTGCAATTTTTAGTTATTCCAAGTTAGGTGCTACTACTTTTGAGACACTCTACAGAACATGTAGGCTGAAAAGTTTTTGGTCTAGCTACTTAAAACACTTTTTTTTTTGCAAAATTCGACTTTGTTCATCAATATAGTCTCCTTCAAGAACGATACAATCAGTCCAACGCTTTTCTAATATTTCTATACCTTTCTTTTAGAAGCATTAGTCTTTGCTTTCACAATAGGCCTCACTTTCGGCGATAACTTCTTCATTGGAGCCAAATTTCTTTCCCGCAAGCATTTTTTTGAGGTCTGCGAATAGATAATAGTCACTGGGGGCCAAATCTGAAGAATACGGTGAATGAAGAAGCAATTCGAACTTCAATTCATGCAGTTTTGTCATCGTAACCATTGATTTGTAACACGATTGCATTGTTTTAATGAAAGAGCACTTTTTTCTTGTTCATTTGGGGCCGTTTCTTTGCGATTTCTGTCTTCGAACGCCCCAATAACTTTATATAATATTCGCTGTTGATGGTTTTTCTCTTTCCAGCATAGTCGATAAAAATTATTCCATGCGCATCCCAAAATACAGAGGCCAAAACCTTCCCAGCCGATTGTTGTGTCTAGTCGCTTCGGACGGGTTTCATCGGCTGCTGTCCACTCAGCTGACTGCCGATTTGATTCCGGTGTGTAGAGGTGGATCTATGTTTCATCCATTGTCACATATCGCATAAAAAAATCCTTTTTTGCGCTTAAACAGGTCTAAACAGCGCTAAGAATCATCAACACGTTGTTGTTTTTGGTCCACTTTGAGCAAACGCTTTACCCATTTCGAACAGAGCTTTCTCATGCTCAAATGTTCATGCACAATATGACCAAGACGTTCTTTTAATATCCTTAGGGTGTCAGCTATCTCACGCAATTTCACTTTACGGTCATCCAAAACAATTTTGTGCATTTTTTTGATGTTTTCCGAAATTCGATTTTTTTTCCATTGTTTTGGAAATATTAAAAGTAGCGTCACTAAAACCACTGTAACTTGTAAACTAATCGTCGAAATGTCATGAAATTTTGATACGTATCGTTCGAAGGTTGGTACTTCCTAAAAATCATATGGATTTTTTAAAAGGGCGACATCTATGTGTCAGACCAAAAACTTTTCAGCCTACGTCTTATTTTTTCTAAAATTTAAATCCAAGTGCCGAAGTTTAGAGAGAGAAAAAAAATAGCAATAAAATTTTTTCCTCGTGTGTTGCGGACTTATTCGTCAGTCCTGTATGAACTTTTTATTAAGAATTCAATATTATAAAGTTTTTAACTTTTTAGGTATAGAATTCTACTCCACTGCGCTAATAACAATTTTAATTATTGTAACTGATATATTGCAAAAAGATTAATACTCTTGTGTCAGACAAATACAAATGTGGCGTATGTATGTGATTAAATGTATACATATATACTTTCAAATCGGCACATAATTTTCTTATAACCATAAAATAATAACTTATAATAATAACCAATTAATCGTTTTATTTATCACATCTGTTTGACTAAAATATATATGGCTATCGCATGCAAATTTTATGCAAAATTTGTGCTAAATATTTTATAAAAAAATAAATAAAAAATGATTCCCGTTATCTATAAGTGTGGGATTATGACGACAAGACAGCCTCACCTCCTTCTTTTTTCATTTATACTAGATGATACTAGCAGGTAGGCGTGACACGTGTTGTTTACACGCAAAGTAATTTAAGACATAAAAAAGGTCACAAAAGTCCGTTTATTTACCTACTGCTAACCCAAACTAATCTCCAGGCGCTTTACCTGTTCGCGATAAAATTGCATAAGCAATGACGTTCATCTATCTCATACTTGATTAACTACGTTCGAGATCTATACATTTTTGAAAATGCTTAATAAATGTCGCAATGTAATTTCACAATGTTTCGTTACTTTTTATTAATTTCGAAATAGCTTTATAAAGGGTGTTTTTTTATAGAGGTATAAAACTTTAAGTTGGCAACACTTTTTTAACTGGCGGCCATTTTGTCAGCTGTCAAGTGATTTATGTTTAGTTTGGTTTGGCATTTCAACATGAATAGACTGACGCCTGAACAACGCTTCCAAATTGTGAAAATTTATTTTGAAAATCATGGTTCTGTTCGAAATACGTATCGCGCACTACGTCCATTTTACGGTCAACATAATCGTTCATCAGAGCAATTAATTCGATTAACTATGGAACGTTTTCGCACCACGTTTACTCTAAATGATAATACGCATCCACAGAGACGTCGTACAGTGCGTACAGAAGTCATTGCTGCTGTAGAGCGTAGCGTAGAGGAAGACCCGAATCAGTCTATCCGCCATCGTGCACAGGAATTGGATATGTGTCCATCCACTTTATGGAAGATTTTGCGGAAAGATCTTGGTTTGCGTGCTTACAAAATCCAACTCGTGCAACAATTGAAGCCACACGATCACCTAGCAAGGCGTAGATTCGGTGAATGGGCCCAAAACAAGATTGCCGTTGATCCCGATTTTCATAAGCGAATTTTGTTTAGCGATGAAGCTCACTTTTGTTTGAATGGATACGTCAATAAACAAAACTGCCGTATTTGGAGTGATGATAATCCTCAAGTGTATGTTGAGACACCGTTACATCCAGAAAAAACTGACTGTTTGGTGTGCTTTATGGGCTGGTGGATTCATTGGTCCGTACTTCTTTAAAAACGATGCTGGTCAGAACGTTACAGTCAATGGTGACCGCTATAGAGCCATGATTACTGACTTTTTCGTTCATCAATTGAACAACCATGATGTGCAGGAGCTGTGGCTTCAACAAGACAGCGCAACATGTCACACAGCTCGTGCCACAATTGATTTATTGAAGGAAACGTTTGGTAACCGCATAGTTTCACGTTTCGGACCCGTCAATTGGCCTCCAAGATCGTGCGATTTAACGCCGCTAGACTATTTTCTGTGGGGATATGTGAAGTCGCTTGTCTACGCCGATAAGCCCGAAACGATTGACCACTTGGAGGACAACATTCGCCGCGTTATTGCCGATATACGGCCACAAATGTTGGAAAAAGTCATCGAAAATTGGACCTCCAGATTAGACTACGTCCGAGCCAGCCGTGGCGGTCATATGCCAGAAGTCATATTTAAATTATAATGCCAGAAGATTATCTTTCGAATAAAGTAAATTTCATGTCAATTTAAAAAATTGATCTTTGTTTTATTCCATTTCAAAGTTCTATACCTCTATAAAAAAACACCCTTTATATGTCGCAAGGTGTAAAAATTTTGAAGAGAATCCCTGCATATTTTTATTGCAATATTTTCCTGTATTTTTGAACCAATTTTAATGAAATGTAATAAAAAACTTGATCAGATGATGTCCCTATACGTAAAATAGTAGTGCATAAAAATTGTTCATTAGTAATCGTGCAGCGAGTTTGAACGGGCGGGCCGGCATATGGATACACAAAACCTTTTTTAAGGGAAAAAAATACTAAAGGTAAAGCTGCTTAGAGATAAGGAGCACGTCCACCCACAAATCAAGACGAGAGGCGCCAATCGACAACCAGGAGGCAGAGCCTCCTGAAAAAATCCATCTTGCACTGAAACTCTAAAAACTTAGATCAGTTCCAACCCAGTAATCTCAAAATCGATGCTGGCGGAGAGTAGTCACAAAAATATAATTCATACAGCTAAACTTTAAAGGTTCTTTTAATAAAAAATACTCATTTTTTAAAAGGATACTATTTTCTACATGTACATTGAGGTAGAGCGTAACCAGGGGGAAGGTATGCCACCTTCCCTCTGGTTACGCTAGGCTATATATATTTATATATATATATATATATATATATATATATATATATATATATATATATATATATATATAAAGGGTGATTCATTTAGAGGTACTTTTTTTTAAATAAAAAAAAATGAATAAAAACAATTTTATTTTATTATCTTTATTATCATATAAAAGAACCATTCTTTACAATTATTTCTTAAAGATAATTTCTTTCAAATGTTGTCCGCGACTACGGTTAACAACGTCCATTCTGAAGTTCCAATTTTCAATGACGCGTGTGAGTAGTATTTCGAGTGGTATTTGGCCAATGACTTGAGTAATATTGGCCTCCAATGCCTCAATTGTAGCTGGCTTATCCATGTAGACTTTGGACTTTACATAGCCCCAAAGGAAAAAGTCAAGAGGTGTGATGTCACATGATCTAGCCGGCCAATTCACTGGTCCAAAGCGTGAAATGATCTGTTCGCCGAATTGCTCTCGCAATAAAGCCATGATTTCACGGGCTGTATGGCAAGTGACGCCATCTTGTTGGAAACAAATTTCGTCGAGACCACGGGCTTCAATTTCTGGCATCAAATAGTCTGTTATCATGGCGCGATAACGGTCACCATTCACAGTAACATTCCGGCCGGCCTCTGTTTTGAAGAAATATGGACCGATTATTCCACCGGCCCATAAACCACACCAAACAGTTGTTTTTTCTGGATTTAATGGCAGCTCTTGAACCTCTTCAGGTTGTTCATCACCCCAAATACGGGCATTTTGTTTATTCACGAACCCATTAAGCCAAAAATGGGCCTCATCGGTGAACAAAATTTTTCTCGAAAACAGTGGATCTTCTGCAAGCTTGTCAAGAGCCCAACGACTAAAACGGAAACGATTCGGAAGGTCGGTCGGCTTCAGTTGTTGCACTAGTTGAATTTTGTATGCTTTTAAAGAAAGATCCTTACGTAAAATACGCCAAGTTGTTGAATATGACAGGCCAAGCTGTTGAGAACGGCGACGAATCGACACTTCACGGTCTTCGCGTACACTCTTCGCTACCGCCCCTATATTTTCTTCACTACATGCTGGATGTGGTCTATTCGGTCGAGCATTATCCAATAATAAAAATTGGGTCTCAAACTTATTGATGGTAGAGCGAATTGTGCGTTCGGTAGGCCGATTATGTGGACCATAAGTTGCTCTAAGCGCCCGATACACATTCCTCGTGGAACGCCCATTTTCGTAATAAAGTTGAACAATTTGTAGACGCTGTGCCGGGCTAAGTCTTTCCATTATGAATTGTCAAACACTACTGAACAGGAATGTCACTTCAGTTGACACGACGCATGCGCAATCTGCAATTAAATCCCCATCACAAAAAGTACCTCTAAATGAATCACCCTTTGTATATATATATATATATATATATATATATATATATATATATATATATATATATATATATATATATATATATATATATATATATATATATATATATATATATATGTGTGTGTGCGTGTGTGTGTGTGTGTGTGTATGTATGTGTGTTTGTGTGTCTGTGTTTGTGGCATATGTCCAACGGTCATTGATTTTTAGTACTCTCTGTTAGAAGCTGTCTAAGTTTTTAAAATTGGGTCCCAAGCGGGTCCTTTTTCTATCAATAGATTTCGCTCTCCGGTTGTCGTTTGTTGCCCCTTGTTTGTAGATTGACGCCGCCCTTCTATAAGTAACTCAGCCTTTCGTGTTTTATTTTACTTAAATAAACGCCGATTGTATCCATATGTCATAAACGTAACTATACCACATGTGTGTTAATAACGTATTATTTATAAAGACAGGAATATGTAAACCTCTTTTAGCAGTAATTTTGTAACATAATTTAAAAATTAATATTATTTTCTTCTTTTACAGATAAATATGGCAAATATCTACGTTGGATTTCACGATCAACGCAGCTGCAACAGAATTCTGAAACCTCCGGGCGGTGGTACCTCCAACATTTTTGGAACTGACCAAACAATTCCCGATGTAGTCCCTCAAAATTCTCCTCGAAGGGAAAATACTAAACATGACGGCACAATCCAGCAAATATTACAAACAGAAACAGTCACCACAGTTACTAGAAACGAAGAAAAGAGCAGCACCACGTTTACAAATGGAACGGCAATGGCGGAACGGCAATGGCAGAACAGAAAATAGAATCAAATCAAGATATAGTATCTAACGGAGAGAACGACCTCCAAGAGGTTTCCCTACAAGAAGCAAATGAACAGCGAAATGGAAATGCTACCCCTGACGTCGCAGTAGAGGTAACAAGCAAAGTAGAACAACTTAAAATTGAAGAGAAATCCTCAAAAAGTGAAGTTACCGAGACAGATTCTTCTGGAAATACCAAAGTTATTTCAAGTAATGCAAATTCTGAAGGTTCCGTGGAAAAAAATTGCACTTATAAAAGGGGAACTTCTATCGAAGAGCTTTTAAAGCAAGATGATATAGAGGAGAAAAAGAGGGTTAAAGGACAGGCTCAAAGAGTACCCCCAGGAGGATATTCTTCAGGATTGTGGTGAAATTGCTTTTAAATCCCTATATATTCATATTTTCAAATATAGAATTTCTAATATTTATAAAGTTCATTGTTTATTATATTCTGGGTCATATTTTTTTAATGTGGGTAAAAGTTTTTGTTGTAATTTAAGCTGATAATAGCTTTGATACAAAACATTTACTGAGAAAGTATAATTTTAATATGTACCAATGTTAAATTATTAAGGATCTTAACGGATTCAAAATCTGTCTCGCTAGGAGTATGATCCCGATTTGACATATTAAAAATAATGAACTTTACATAAACATGTTTTTTAAACCAACGATCAGACAAATTTATATTTATGTCATGCTACATTATTTAATCGTAAAATATGCTGTACTCTTGCAAATAATTTATTCATATATACGGATCGTCAAATGCCGAAAATATTTAGATATGTAAGTGTGTTATCTAGAATTTTATATCCTCTTTTTTATAAGTCTACTTTATGTTAATTTAAAATTATATCTTAGTATTAAATAGATTTAGTTAGATTTTAGAGAAATATACTTTATATTAAATATTCAATGTGTAATTTCGTTTATTTAATACAAATACATGCTAAGGCGTATTTTGCTGCAAATGGGAATCTCAGTAAATATTATAAAAACATAAAAAGTCGATAAAGACCTTCATTTCCTTAAAAAAATCGTAAAATGATTTTCCTAGTACTTTTCTTGCAAACTGGCAGTTCTAAAATAAACTCTAAATTTTACTATCTTACGCTAAAAGAGAACTTAATACAATCCACTATATGGTGAAATATTAATAATCTCCCAATAACGTCACTACAAAATTGTCTGTCAAAATATTACAAAACAAAAAATAACCGGCCAAGTGCAAGTCGGACTTGCGCAATTAGTGTTCCGTACGTTGATTGCTTTTAAAATAAAAATGTTTGTTACGGAGGTATAAAATGATCAATGACTTCACAAAACTCATCACAAATGAGTTTTCAACAAATTTTTTTTTCTATCTTTACTGAAAACTGATAACCTTGAAATTTTTGTTTTTTTTTATATACCAGATAAATTATTAACTCATACACTCGTTCAATCTACACCCTGTGAAGAATATTCCAGAATTTTTTCAAAATTTTTTGATCAGTGCCTTTCGAGATGTGGGAGAGAAGAGCAATTTTTCGCACATTTTTGAAAATAATATAAAGAGAAGGGTGCGCAAGTATTACATTATATATATTTTTGAATTCGTGTTTTGACAAGTTTTCATTTGACATCTCATTCGATGACCTGGTAAATTTTTTTTTTCACTTCCGATTTCTACCCCCAAAACTAACTCAAGTCAAAATTTAACTTTCAAAACTACACGGCTCTGATGAGGCCGTCAATTCCTATATTAGTGCCAAATTTTAACTTTCTCTGTCAAATAATTTCAGAGGAAATCGGGTGTGACATACAGACAGACAGACACCGAAGTAATCTTATAAGTGTTCCGTACGAAACACTAAAAATTAGAAATTTACTTTTGTTTAAATAATTTAAAAAAGTATTTAATGATTAAAAAACTGCAATCCTCTGTTTTAAAATCATTTCGAATAAAATATATGGTCTATGAAAAACAAGAACGCTGAAATAGAAGTCTATTAGTGTTCCGTACGGAACACTTATAAGATGACTTCGGTGTCTGTCCGTCTGTCTGTCTGTCACACCCGATTTTCTCCGAAACTATTTTTCATAGAAAGTTGAAATTTGGTAATAATATAGGAATTGATGGCCTCATCAGAGCCATGTAGTTTTGAAAGTTAAATTTTGACTTAAGGGGTTAGTTTTGGGGCGTAAAATCGGAAGTGAAAAAAAAAAATTTTTTACTAGGTTATTGAGTGTGATGTCAAATGAAAGATTGTGAAAACACGAGTAAAAAAACATATATAATGTAATACTTGCGCGCACTTTTCTTTGTATTATTTTTAAAAAATCGCGAAAAATTGCTGTCCATCCGCCTTATCTCGAAAAGTACTTATCAAAAAATTTTGAAAAAATTCTAAAATATTCTCCACGGGGTGTAGATAGAATGAAAATTATCACGAGTGCATTACCTTTAATAATTTTATCTGGGATATACAAAAAACAAAAATTTCAAGGTCATCAATTTTCAGTAAAGATTGGAAACAAACTTTGTTGAAACCTCATTTGGGATGTGTTTTGTGAAGTCACTGATCATTTTATACCTCCGTAACAAAAAATTTTATTTTAAAAGCAATCAACGTACGGAACACTAATTGCGCAAGGTCAACTTGCACTTGACCGGTTATCATAACATACACGCGATTACCTTTTTAGCTCCGTACCTCATCCCTTTCACCCAGTATATATTTACTATAGAAAAATTATTTTATATCCCAATCAAAAACCAGAGAAAACTCTCATAATACTATTGAAACGATACAAAGAGTCCCTTTCCTTTTTTCCATCTTCCCATGTTGACAATGAAAATGATTGAAAAAATAAAATATCATGTTTCGATGCCTGGAAGAGCTCCGAAAAGGACGTAAGATAAAACAGATACGAAGTCACTTTTTTACCTCCGTTCTACACACCTTTGTCACCTTATATGTTTTATTGTAAATGATAATGTAAATGGGCAAAACGCCCACTCTTCGATCCAAAAAATCTGGAAAAATTCTCATAATACTATTGAAACTATACAAGATTCCCCCATCTCTTTCAACCCCTTCCTCTATTCAAATTGATAGAAATTAGACTCGGCTTCTATCAGCCTCTTATATATTTTACTATAAATAATATGCCCAAAATGTGTCAATTACATCAACCAAAAACATTGCAAAAATATTTAAAATACTTTTGAAATTATACAGCAGTTAACGACCCTTCACCCCTTCTTGGGTTAAAACTGAAAATAATGAAAAATAACTTAATTTTTGAATTCCTCGACTCGAAAATTAAAAAGGTCATATAACGCCATATAGACGAAACAACCCCTGTAATCTCCTCCCACACCCCTTTTATGTTTTACTGTAAATATTTGTGCAAAATACTTGTTTATAACAAAACAAAAAAGCAGAAAAAATTAATATTGCTCTTTGGGTTACCTGGATTTTTATTTATTACTAGCCGGGCCCGCGGCTCCGCTCGCGTGGACTTGATTCACCACTATCGTCACTGCTTATTTCTTATGTTACCCACCGTAATAAAATATCTCCGATTATTTCCCCTTATCTCTCACTATTTCTCCTTATCTCCTATTATCTCTACGTAATTTCCATTATCTAGGCTTAACTCTGCTCATCTCCCATTATTTCTCCTTATCTCTCGTTATTTCTCCTTATTTCCCATTATTTCTCCTTATCTCCCATTATTTCTCCTTAACTCCTATTATCTCACCTTATCTCCCATTATCTAGGCTTATCTCGGCTTATCTCTCAATATTTCTCCTTATCTCCCATTATCTCACCATAACTCCCATTATCTAGACTTATCTCTGCTTATCTCCCTTTATTTTTCCTCATCTCCCATTATCTCACCTTATCGAGCCTTATATCGACTTATATCCCATTATTTCTCCTTATCTCCTATTATCTAGGCTAATATCGAATTATATAGAACATATGTTTAAATTTTTAAAAACACGTAAATCGGATAAGTGGTTCTCAAATGATAAGCGCACTAACGCACAGACAGACAGACAGAAGACGTTGCATTTTATATATATTCTAGATAGAAGATTATAGATAACCTGGCCAGAGAACAAATGTATGAATTAAAAAAAAACACGTAAATCGGATAAGGGGTTCTCGAGTGATAAGCGCACTAACGGACAGACACACAGACAGAGAGACGTTGCATTTTTATATATATATATTATATTCTTTGCTACATGATATTGTTGCATATTTAATGCTTTAGGCAGTGTATTGCAAGAGAACGCCCTAGCGGCAAACTTTTCTCCGACTTGATTCACTATTATCGTCACTGCTTATTCCTTATGTCACCTAACGTAATAAAATATATCCTATAACCTGGCCAGAGAACGTATGTATGTTTAACAAAAAAGCACGTAAATCGGATAAGTGGTTCTCCAGTGATAAGCGCACTAACAGACAGACAGACAGGCAGAGAGACGTTGCATTTTATATATATTATAGATATTCTTTGCTATATGATATTGTTCCATATTTAATGGTTTAGCATGTTTAAAAAAAAGCACGTAAATCGGATAAGTGGTTCTCCAGTGATAAGAGCACAAACGGACAAACAGACAGAGATACGTTACATTTTATATACATTATAGATGTAATAAAATATATATCTATAACCTGGTCAGAGAACATATGTATAAATTTAAAAAATCACGTAAATCGGATAAGTGGATCTCGAGGGATAAGCGCACTAATGGACAGACAGACAGACAGACAGAGACGTTGCATTTTATATATATTATAGATATAGATTATTATTATTATTATTATATAACCTGGCCAAAGAATATATGTATAAATTTTAAAAAAAGACACATAAATCGGATAAGTGGTTTTCGCGTGATAAACGCACTAATGGACAGACAGACAGACAGAGAGACAATGCATTTTATATATATTATAGATTATAGATATTCTCTGCTGCATAGCATTGTTCCATATTTAATGGTTTAGGCGGTGTATTGCAAGACAACGCGCTAGCGGCAAACTTTTTTTCATACATCATTCACTATTTTACGTCACTACTCATTCCTTATGCTACCTATTGTAATAAAATATAGCCTATAACCTGGCCAGAGAACATATGTATGTTTTAAAAAAAAAGTACGTAAATCGGATAAGTGGTTCTCCAGTGATAAGCGCACTAACGGACAGACAGACAGACAGAGAGACGTTGCATTTTATATATATTATAGATACTTTTATTTAAAGCCTACGTTTCAGTGCTATATGTTAATACCGGCAGTACATATTGATCGAATACTCTGGCTTTTATTGTATTTGGGATGTCCAATTTAAATGTAGATTATAACTTTCCGAACGCAAACCAAGCTAACGAGACTCTTCTATCCAAGTTAGCCTTTAAATTATTTTTTTAATATTTCAATTTTTTGTCCTAAATATATAAATGTTTGTACCTTTCCTACCCTTTCACGTTCTATTAATAGTTCCTGGCGGTTTTCTTCACTTTCGTTGTTGGTTTTGGTGAAGTTTATTTTTAGACCTATTTCTCGACACTTGTTATTTACTTCCATCAGCAATTTCTTGTAATTTTTTTGTGTTGGCGATCAGCGTGACATCATCTGCGAACCTTAAGTAATTTAATCGTTCACCGTCCATTAGTATTCCTTTATTTTCCCACTTTAATGATTTGAACATGTCCTCGTATATACCAAGTTTGAAACTGATATCTCATTGCGTTCGAATGTTATCGTGCTAACAGACCGACGGAACCGAGTGACTATGTTTTTTCCTAATTTAGAAGCTCTAAAACGTGAAGAAAAGCAAAAATCTCGGATTGTGATTTTTTCGTGAATACGATAGTTTCCTTTAGCAACTAAAGTAAACAGTTCAAGATTTTAAACTAACAACAGAACTTTCTCCTAAAAAAATTATTCTCAAATTATAGCTGCGATCCTGCTATATCGTTGTTCCTATTTTAATTGCCTCAATTTTTGTAAAATTGAATTTTTATTTTCTTCTCACTCAAAAACTTGTGACTATACTAAATAGCTTCAATTTAATCAAATTTCCAAAAAAACTTTTCTGGGAGTGTTAGATATGAAACAATAGTACAAGAGGAAAGTGGCTAATCAAAAAGGTAAAACGGCCAACCGCCTCTGCCGTGACTCATTCGCCGTTAACGGCGCCTTCAGGATACTTAAAGACTTGTGTAATTTATAGTGTCTAGGGTTATTACTAAGTATATTCACATAGAGGTAACTAATCGCAAGGGCAATTTTCTAGGTGGAAGTGTTTACCTACACCAACACAAAATATTCTACAAAATAATACGTTTCTATAGTAAAAGTACTACAGGATATATAGCTACCACTAGCTATATGAGGGCGAGGGTGGGTTGAAAAGTCTTGTAAAAAAACAAGGTAAATTTTTTTTGCAGAAACAAAAATTTCTCCACAAAACCTCCACATTTGGTCCAGCGGGCTTCCAATTTTTGTATTCTCTCAGAAAAAATTGCTTTGAATTGTGTATAATACTCGATTACAGCACAAATATCTTTTTCCTTCGATGAAAAAATTTCCTCCCCAAGCCAATTTTTGAGGCTATGAAACAAATCTGGGGAATAGGGTGGGTAAGGAATGATTTAGAAGCTCTTCCATTTTTAGAACTTTATTCAGGGTATTATGTATCCGTTCATATGAGACGCTTACTATCTCACCAATCTCGCGAAGCCTAACGCGATGATCTTCCATCACGATACGATGAATTTTATCGACCATTTCTTCAGAAGACACGTCAACCGGTCGTCCTGAACCTACAGTATTTCTAGTGCTCGTACCGCTATGTTTAAATTTCGGAAGTAAATGGTCTTAAGTGTAGGTGCAGAGTCTTCTTGAACTTCCTTTAGTTCAGTTTCTATCTGGGCGGTAGTCCACTTTTTTAAATAAAAATGTTTTTTCCCTGCACTACACTCGATTTTATCCATTTTTACTAAACGTGTAACACCGATCACTTACGACAGCTGCCAGCAAACAACTACGTGTTTCGTCGAAATTTACCAGACTGTTCCGTACGGAACAGTTATAAGATCACTTTGGTGTCTGTCCGTTTGTCTGTCTGTCACACCTCATTTTCTCCGAAATTATTTAAAATAGAAAGTTAAAATTTGGCACTAATATAGGAATTGATGGCCGCCTCAAAGCTGTGTAGTTTTGAAACTTAAATTTTGACTTAATCGATTAGTTTTGGGGGGTGAAATCGAAAGTGAAAACATTTTTTTTTTTACCAGATCATCGAGTGGGGTGTCGAATGAAAGCTTGTAAAAACACGAGTTCAAAAATATATATAATGTAATACGTGCCTACACTTTTCTTCGAATTATTTTTAAAAAATTGCGAAAAATCGCTGTCCCCCCCTAATCTCGAAATGTACTGAACAAGAAATTTTGAAATAACTCTGGAATATTCTCCACAAGGTGTAGATTGAACGAAGATTATTACGAGTACATTACCTTTAATAATTTCTCTGGTATATAAAAAAACAAAAATTTCAAGGTCATCAGTTTTCAGTAAAGATCGGAAAAAAACTTTGAGGTGTCTTTTGTGAATGTAATTGCGCAAGTCCGACTTGCACTTGGCCTTTTATTTTGTTATTAATTTTACCTTTCCTTTCATAATATGTCATAATCAAGAAAATAGATAATCCGATATCAGTAAAAATAACCACTTTTTTCAGGCAAATAGAAAGAAACAATTCGAGGGTTTGTTTTTGCAAAAAAATTTTATTGACCTTGTTTTATACAAGACTTCAATCCACCGTCGTAGTTATTAAATTAACAATACATAGTTTGACAGTAGCAATAAATTTAAAAAAAAGTCGGAAATTCAAAGCATTTTATTAAATACCAAATCCATATTCGTCGATTGTGCTGTAGGGAAGAGGTTTATCAAAAATTTTAGAAATTTACTCATGTTTATTAAGGAATTTATAACCACAATATATTTTCAAAAATCTGACTGAACACACACCTAAATTATATATATATAAAGGTTCCTTCCGATAAAAATATACAAAATTTAGTAAGTATGAGTATTGGAAAAACGCACGATCCAACCAATATGGTAACTTATGACATGTAAATTATACGATCGACCTAAAATAGTTATTCGGAACCTACTTTCAAAACATAAAAGAAATTAGGTTCATTGGTATGATTACTAAACAAAAATATTAGGTAACTGAAATACGCTATATTTGTTTTCTTCTTGTTCAGTTTTAATCTTTCAATAAACAGGTGTAATGACCTGAAGACCTTGATTTTAAATAATTATATAGTTTCATAGAGATTCATATGCAGTGATTCATCTTTAGAAAGTAAAATTTTTTACATGTATATTGGCATAAGACCTTTCTCACAGGGTCAAAAGTAAATATAATTTTTATAAAAAGATAAATTCATAGCAAGCAATTCTGCTTTTGCACCCACTGGCACTTTATTAGGTATTGGAATAAGTCTTTGTTCTCTAAGCAACAACCTACACTGTGCAGATTATTCTTGGGTTTAGTTTACGTTTTAATTACACACATTTACATATACTGGATGATTTACATAATCATCGACTAGAGTATTATACGTCTAATATTTCAGAACTTTTGAACTTACATGAAGAAAATAGTGAAGTGTAGGCAGGGCCGTGGAGAGAAAGTCTGGGTCTTAGGAGATTCAATTTTCGGGCCTTCACTTTTGTAGAAATTAAGCAATAGTTCGGGATCTCTCAAACCTTTGTCATAGTAGAATTGGGAAAAGGATGACCATGCTTTCCAAGAAAAAAATCCCACTCTTACTACACAACTTACCTACCTTCAAAAATCCATGCTCGGAAGGGGGAAGATTCCCATAAAACTCTCTCTTATAATAAGACCCATCACAGTAAACATAAAACACAGTAGTAACAGTCCGACGGCACCTTTGGTCTCAAGGGGTTCGAGTTTGTAATGATCTCATGATCTGTCGCCATATTGCTGGTATAATGCCCGCGAGTTTTTGAAATATTCAGATTCCTTCTTTCAAGAAAATTAACTCCTTTGAAGATACAAGCACTAACCGCACAACAAAAACTTCCTCTTGACATCTTTTATTTATTGGAAAATTATTAATAATGAATTTCGGAGCACGTTATAAAAAGATTCTCCTTAAAATTCAGATGTAAACACAACCCGCACTGGCAGCCATGTTATTGGTATGATAGTGGACGCATACGTAATAAAAAACAGACCCTAAAAATTTTGTTGAGCGTCGCTACTGTGTTTTATGTTTCTGTGACGTTACCACGTACAAAAGTCTATTACCGAAAGGGAGTCCAAAAAAAAAACTTTTCTTATAATAAAATTTTCACATCTTTTAGAAATGATGACTGGGAGGGGAAGATTTCTTTTACTATCCTGCAAAAAAATAATGACGAAGAGAAAGATCCCATTTTTATCGTGGAACTGTCCGGTTTACAAATTTTCCATAAAACCATTAAAAAAAGCGCTTACCACAGAGGGCACAACATATAAATAAGAGCCTTTTTGGAAAAAACTGGCCCCTTCTGGGTAGGCACCGAACCCTCCTAAAAAAACCGACCCAGGAGAATCCTCTGCCCCCTCTCCCCGGTCCTGGGTGTATGAAAGAATTTATTCGAACTTTTTTTTTCTGATTTTCAATATATTAAGAACTAAAGGATTGTAACATACATATGCATCGATCAACAAAACTTACTGTTGGTCATGTAGGAAAACACAACTCACTAACAGTTTCACAAGGATGTATATTCCTGATTAAATTTCTAAAAATAGTCGTAGTATTTTGTTGTTCATGTAAATATAATGTAATGTTATAAATGTAAAATATGTAACAGGTGATGGTTTATATTTTTCCTGGAAAATTAACAGAACCTAAGCAACACTAGGAATTCTAAAACAATCCTCCAAAAAAGTCTAACGGTATGTATTACCTTCCCCCTTCAAATTCGATATTCGGTTGTAATTTTGGAAAATTAATAATTTTATAAATATTTCGAGTTTAAGTGGTTTGGTACATTAAATGTGCGAACTTTTTATATAATAAAAATAATACAAAGAAAAGTGTGCCCAAGTGTGCTTATTACATCATATATATTTTTGAACTCGTGTTATTACAAGCTTTTATTTGACACCCTAGTCGATGCCCTGATAATTGTTTTATCACTTCCGATTTCACCCCCCAAAACTAACCCCTTAAGTTAAAATTTAACTTTCAAAACTACATGGGCCTGATGGGGCCATCAATTCCTAAAGTTGTGCCAAATTCTAACTTTCTATGTTAAATAGTTCCGGAGAAAATCGGGTGTGACAGACAGACGGACAGACACCAAAGCGATCTTATAAGGAACACTAAAAAGTATTAAGCCACTATTAGCCCATTTTAATTTATTAAATATATTTTTAGTGTTCCGAACGTCTCTCATACCCGATTTTCGCCGAAACTGTTTGTCATAGAAAGTTTAAATTTGGCGCAAATATAGGAATTGATGGCCCAATTAGAGCCGAATAATTTTAGAAATTAAATTTTGACTTAAGGGGTCATTACCAGATCATCGAGTGGAGTATCAAATGGAAGCTTGTGAAAACACGAGTTCAAAAATATCTATGAAGTAATACTTGCGCACACTTTTCTTTGTAATATTTTTAAAAAAGTGACCAAAAGCTCTGTCCATCTCTCTCTATCTCGAAAAGTACTGAGCAAAAAATTTTGAAAAAATTCCGGAATATTTTCCATAAGGTGTAGATTGAACGGAAATTATCACGAGTGCTTTACCTTTGATCCTTTATCTGATATATAAAGAAAACAAAAATTTCAAAGTCATCAGTTTTCAACAAAGATCTGAAACAAACTTTGTTGAAAACTCCTTTTGGGATGTGTTTTATAAAGTCATTGATAATTTCATACCCCTCAGTAACAAACATTTTTATTTAAAAGGCAATGGCAGTAAGGAACACTAATTGTGCAAGTCCAACTTACACTTGATAGTTTTTTTTTAATTAAACGTATTTAAAATAAAGTATTAGTCAGTAGCTTTAAAAGATATTTTTGTTTCTAGAATTCATCTTTCGATTTTTGTCATTTACCATTTTTCGTAGTGTTTAAATAGTGTTTCACATCACCACTTTTTTCGTTGATACAACCGTTTAAGAAGCGTTGGTGAACCGTATTTATTGTAATTGTTGTCCAGTCACATTAGGGGTTTCACCTTGGAATGAGAGATAATAAGCTGTAAACTTGTATAAACCTTTATTATGGCATTCTAAAAGTTGTCTCAAAAGTCTCATAAAATCTCGTGTCTGCGTCTTAAGATATTCAAGATCAACGGTCACAAAAATCGTTTTTTCGCAAATATCTCGCTTCCTATGGTTTCAATGATATTTGCATCTATTATGAAAATTATAGAGCATAAAATTCTCTACAAATTTTGTTCTAAATATTTTTTTATACGCTTAACCGTTTTTGAGATAGAGCGCGGAGAGCGCGCAGCGCTCAGCCATACATAGCATAATGCAAGGTCAATCGTGAGTCCCGGCAAATAATAAGTCGTATAAAGTTAATTAATCACTAAAAAATCCATAATTATGAAAAATTTGCATTATTTATTAATTAATACATTATATTTAATAATATTTTTCATTTATCAAATATATTCGTTTAATAATACTTACCTACTTCAGGTAATTAAAAAATTGTTAAGTGAAATACTTTAAGTATATTTTAAATATATTCTAATATATCTTAATTATATTTTAAGTAAAAAAAGAATTAAGTACTTTTTCTTTAAAATGTGTAAACTGTTAAATACTTATATTACTATTAAGATTATACCTGAGAAGATGGACCCCTATAATACGACCTTTTCTATTTATAGTCAGTTGAGACAGATGTTCCATTGTATAGTTAAGACCGATTTCTTTTTCAAGGGACCACTTTCTACTAACCAAGTTTAATTCGTTAGTTTTAAATTGTATCTTGGCAACGGCGGACGTGCAATTTTAAGAGTTATGGCTGATTTGTATTTCATATGTGATAACTCACTTTCAGAAGGTGATTCTGTTAATGTAGTGCGCGGCTTACAAACTTTAAAAACTGCAAGTATTGAAAGAAATGACGATTACATAAACTATTTAAATACCTTAACCTCTGTGAATGTGCATGTCGAGTGTTTAAAAACTGAAAAAAATCAGTAAAAATTCTATTGCAGCATCGAAACGACACCTAGGAGAAGGTGAACCTTCACCATCATCAAGTGCACCTCGTAAAAAAAGAAATGAAATGTTTGATTTCAAAAAACTATGCTTATTTTGTTGCCAGGAAGCTGATGGAGTAGCAGAGACGAAAAAAAAAGTACAGACGCACGATTAGTAAAGTAAGTACTCTTGAATTCAAAGACAATGCCATTAAAAAAGCTGAAGAACGAAGCGATTCCTTAGGAGAAATAGTAAAAGATCGTATACTTTATGAGTATGACTTGATCGCTGCTGAAGCAAAGTACCAGACCATTTGCTATACTAATTTCTTAAGTCGAGTATCATCTACTGATAAAAAGCCTCGCGAAGATAATCAAGTCACATAAGCAATAAAAGAGATTTTTTGTTATATAGCAAATCATGAAGATTCACAATTTACATTAAAGAGCTACGGAGTATGTATAGCCTGTACAAAAATATAAGATCCTGATTTTTGCCGTTTTAAGTGGGCAATATAAAAATTCTGATCTTTTGTTTATAATAGGTTGCAGAGACGGACTTAAGAATTTTATTTATTAATGCAAATAAATAAAATTATAAGTGTTTTTAGAGATGTTTATTTATAGATGCATGTAAAAATAAATGGATAAGAAGTAGAAATATACAGTTTGAATGAATGGGATTTACAAGAGGGGACATATTGCATAAATAAAAATATATTTTAACTTAAGCCTAATTCGGTTTCACTATCAGTGTCATCAGCTGAGGTAATTATCAGTGGTTTTATATTATTTACATAAATGTATGAATCTTCAACTTTAACAACGTGCCGAATGGAATTCTTCCAGCTTTCACAAGGTATTTTCTAACTTTTTTTACTAATTCAACCACTGACACGCTTAAAGTAGGAGAAACATTTTGTGCCCTTATTTTTGATTTAACTTGATGCCAAATATGTTCAATTGGATTAAACACCCAATAATATGGAGGAAGCCGCAAAACAGTGTATCCCATTTTCTCAGCCATACTATCGCAAACATATTTCTTTTTCAATTAATAGTCTTTCAAAACTTCCAAAAGATCACTTTTTTTATAACTTAAGTCAAAATAAATGTCATTTTCTAACATATATTCCTGTATTTCCGATATGGTGTTAGCTGCACTAGGAACCTTATTTAGTAGGCAACTATGGTAACTTGCATCGTCCATAACTATAACACTCTGTTCGGGAACATTTGGCAAAAGGGAATTTTGAAACCAATTTTCAAAAAGTCGTGTCTTCGTGATAGTCCAAACTAGAATCTGTAAATTATATTTTTTGCAGATAATAGTAGACAATTTGAAACCCAGCCCTTTTCAGATTCAGCATGCAAAATGGTTATTCATTTACCTGTATTTGAAGGTGCGTTAGTCTGACATTTTGTACTGCTGTCAACTCACTCTTTTTTCACAGTGTCATTGGTATCGAACCATGTTTCGTCAAGGTAAATTATTGGCCATTTCTCTGATCGATACTTTTTAATTTCTTGTAAATAAGTATGTCGCAAGATTCGTAATCTTTGTGACTTCATCACTACTTGTCGATTTTTCTGAACGTGAATCCCATTCTTAAGAGAATTCTGTGAAGAGTTGATCGGCCACAATGTATATTGGTCCCGTTCTGCACCAGTCTTAATTTTATTTTGTCTAGTGTCGGCACCCGGCTCTTCATACATAGAATATATTTTTCTCCTGATGACGTCTTTTTCACAATCGTCTACATGATACATTTGAAAATCTTTCCATTTTTTCCTGTTCCTGAGTGAAGGTTTACCTACAATACCCTTAATCGTAGAAATTGGGGTTTTTGTTAATTCACTGGTTTCTTGCAAAGCACTTTGTTTATTCAAATTTCTTTTTGCCAAACTGTCGTAAACATTTTTCACTATTTGTTTAGCGTCAAATGATAAATGTTTTCTCTTGCGATAGCCACTATTTCAATTTTCCGACGGACGCCACATAATTAAAATGGAACCGTTACGTTGTAAATTATAAGTTAAACTAAAAATTAAAAATAATAAAAAGTATCTTTCGAATCATAATGGGGACCTGTGGTCATTAGGCCTATATTATCAAATACTTAAAGGGCTCCAAACCGGGTTGCCAGGTAGTAAATATATAGGTAAAAATATATCCAATATGATGCAGGTGCAAGTGAGGGCGGTATACAAAGCAAGTAAAATAAAAATACGTTTATCGTAATATCTGGCAACTATGCACAAAACCTTAATAGGGTCGTTTATTGCCCCATTTACCAGATAATAAAACTATCATTACAAGACTTCCACAAAAATATTTAACTGACATAATAATTACGGGAAAGGTAGAATCATTCACTATCATATTTTTTCGTGATACACAAGCTAATATATTATCAAAAGCTTGGTACGACAATAAAAAAAAGGATCCTGAAGAAGAACGGTTACGGATTGTAGAAGCTGCAGCAGCTATTGTTAGGGAAGATATTCGATCATCTGTAGTCGAAACCAAGTCTTATCCACCTCCGAGTAAAATGTTAGATGATATTAATGAAGAAATACCAAAAACTTTATTGCATTTTTTACAAGAAATCATAATAAAAAATAGAAAAGGAAAAACAGATCATTTAAAAACGAAATCCACATCAATAAGTCATGCAATAATGGCTTCGATACGAAAACGGTCATTTTCATCACAGCTACTATTGGGCCTTTCTGTATTTCTTCATAGAAGATATGGATTTAAAAGACTATTAGATATTTTATCTAGCTTGGGATTTGCAGCTTCGTATGGTAATACTGTAGGTATAATCTTAACAGTAATATAAGTATTTAAGAGTTTACACATTTTAAAGAAAAAGTACTTAATTCTTTTTCTACTTAAAATATAATTAAGATATATTAGAATATAATTAAAATATACTTAAAGTATTTCACTTAACAATTTTTTAATTACACGAAGTAGGTAAGTATTATTAAACGCATATATATGATAAATGAAAAATATTATTAAATATTAATTATTAAATAATGCAAATTATTCATAATTATGGATTTTTTAGTGATTAAGTAACTTTATACGACGTATTATTTACTGGAACTCACGGTTGACCTTGCATTGTGCTATGTATGGCTGAGCGCTGCGCACTCGCCGCGCTTTAACTCAAAAACGGTTAAGCGTATAAAAAAATGTTTAGAACAAAATTTGTAGAGAATTTTATGCTCTACAAGTCATAATAAATGCAAATATCATTGAACCCATAGGAAGCAAGATATTTACGAAAAACCGATTTTTGTGACCTATGACCTTTGAATATCTTAAGACGCGGACACGAGATTTTATGAGACTTTTGAGACAACTTTTAGAATGCCAAAATAAAGGTTTATACAAGTTTACAGCTTATTATCTCTCATTCCGAGGTTGACCCTCTTTTTTGGCTTAAGTTATTGGATAAATGTAACTCTTCCTCTCTCTGCCTAGTAATGATGTTTATTTTTAATATAACTCGTATAAAATTACAGACATAAAATATTTAAAAAGTATGGTATTTCTATAGCCATCCAGATGCACATTCCTTTCTATTATATTTCTTACTATCCTGCACCTGAGGCTTCGCTGGCAATGACATGTGTGCACCTTCTATTTCAGTGCTCATAGCAGTTTATCGTATTAGCGTATTTTTCTGTCTTATTTATGCTCGCCTTCACCGCGCACCTATATGACTAACAACACTTCTTTGTTTTAAATAGAAACAAAACAATATGGGTACGGGATCCACCTAATTTAAATCCTGTATATGGGTTATAAGAGGAATACTTTTAGTACCTATATTGTTCTATCTTTAAATCCTTTTAATATAATAATGGTCTGTTATTATGGCAAACCTTATATGAGTAATAATTTTTTTACCTACATTATTCTACATCACTTATATAAGTAAAATTTTCGTGTGGTGACGCAATTTTTCACATATACGTTAAATAAATGTAAATTTATATTTTTGTGGCCCACTCTGAATATAATTTTTCGGGATAAAATGTAGCCTACAACCTGATCGAACATTTACTTTACTTACAAACTAAATTACGTGAAGGTGCCGTATCAGACAAAAATAATGACCGGTCAAGTGCGAGTTGAACTTGCGCAACGTAACCTCTTAAAATAAAAATTTTTGTTACAGAGGTATAAAATGATCAGTGACTTCACAAAA
Organism: Pachyrhynchus sulphureomaculatus; assembly: GCA_019049505.1. Lineage (NCBI taxonomy): Eukaryota > Metazoa > Arthropoda > Insecta > Coleoptera > Curculionidae > Pachyrhynchus > Pachyrhynchus sulphureomaculatus. The sequence continues at coordinate 185,591,946 of CM032446.1, forward strand.
CACACCCCAAATGAGTTTTCAACAGAGTTTGTTTCCGATCTTTACTGAAAACTGATGACCTTGAAGTTTTTGTTTTTTTATTTACCAGATAAATTATTAACTCGTGATACAGTAGTGATAATTTTCGTTCAATCTGTGAAGAATATTCCAGAATTTTTTCAAAATTTTGTGATCAGAACTTTTCGAGATAAAGCGGGGGGACAGCGAATTGTCGCGATTTTTTTGAAAATAAGATAAAGAAAAGTGTGCAAAGCAAGTATTACCTTATATTTATTTTTGAATTCGTGTTTTTACAAGCTTTCATTTGACGCCCCAATCGATGACCTAGTAATTTTTTTTTTCACTTCCTATTTCACCCCCCAAAACGAACCCCTTATGTCAAAATTAAACTTTCAAAACTGCACAGCTCTGATGGGTCATCAATTCCTATATAAATAGCAAATTTCAACTTTCTATGTCAAATAATTTCAGAGAAAATCAGGTGTGATTGTCGGAGGGACGGACAGACACCGAATTGATCTTATAAGCGTTCCGTACAGAACAATAGTCAATGTTCAGACACCGCCACAGTTACAATTTTATTATACGTATTGATTTAAATAAAAAAATTAAAAAATCCGGCCAAGTGCAAGTCGGACTTGCGCAGTTAGTGTTGATTGCTTTTTTTTAATTTAAAAATTTTTGTTACAGAGATATAACATAATCAATGACTTCACAAAATACACCCCAAATGAGTTTTCCACAGAGCCTAGGAATTCTATAGAATGCCTGAATTATACCCTTTGCCGGTAACATATACATTACAAAGCATAACTGTTGCCGGTCACTCTATAATAAGATAAGTAAATCATTCGTCACAATTAATTTTATAGCAGAAACTAATTAAATGTATTGCGATCAATCAAGGATAACATGGGTTATTGACTACAAATTTCGTAAAAAAAAACATATGTAGGAAGATCCAGAACAAAACCAACTTAAAGGTGAGTAATAATTTATTACTTGCTTATACGAGAATCTAATTAAAATTTTATATTAAACAATAAACTTATCTAATAGACATTCGCCTGTATGCAAAATATAATGAAAAACACATTAGGTAAAAACCTTGTGTTAAATCTGCAGTTTATTCGTACACACTAAAATATCCTTATTTGGGAAACGATATATCCTGACCTTGCCTTCGAAAGTATGTTACATTTTTTTTTTCTTAAAAGTGTGTAGGTCGTAAAATGGTGTGCTGCTGACTCTTCCATGTTTGGCTCTCTGGTTTTGTTACTATAGTAATATTTTATAATATACGTAACTGTCCGTAAGAACGAAAATGAAAAATGTTAATTTTAGCCTCTGTGGCATTCAAACAGATTTTTAAAATTGACTAAAGTTATTACCTTTACCGGGTTTTAAACCTAAGAGCGTTTGCTTTACAGGACACTGCTCTACTACGGCTACACGCATACTACAAGTCAGTACTGATAACTAACTGATAATTATTTATTGGCTAACAGTTGACGTTATTACTCTTTTACAATGACTAAAGAAAAACATGTGTATACAAATTGGGTCTTAAGATATATACATGTCAGGGACCTAATTAACTTAGCCTAGATAAGGATTTTAAGAACTTAAGATATTTGAGCTTAAGATATCTCATGAACATAAAACTTAAAATTAATTAAGGCTAACATAAGCTAATCCATCGGTAGGGGTCTCGAGAGTCTTGGAAGACGACATCGGGCATGGTGGGAGGTGGGAGGTGGGGCGGTAAGCGTTCCTGACTGTGGGGTTGGGGTGGTGTGTGGCTTTGTCCAGGAATTTGAACTGGGTGCTGCTTTGAATTCCCAGATTGTCAGCATCTGGAGGTCTGTGTGAAGCTGGGTGTTGCGTATGAACCATGGGGTGGTCATGGACACGCTACTTAGTTGCTTGGAGGCCTTTGAAATGTGAACTTACCGACGGATGTTGAAAATCAAATGGACTGACCAGATAACCAATGAATCAGCGCTTGAATAAAACAACAGAAATAGTGAATACAATAAAGAACAGAAAACTGGAATACTTAGGAGACGTAATAAGAAAGCCTGAAACCTTACACCTAATATTTCAAGACAAAACACAGGGAAAAAAAGTGTTGGAAGAAGGACGACTTCATGGCTCAAAAACCTGAGGCAATGGTTTGCAAAAACAAGCCAGCACGGCACTAAAAGAAGAAGATGGGGTTTTGGCGATGATGCGTAGGGCCTTGTTTTTGGACGGCCTGGAGCATGTGTACGTGACATTGACATCATGCTGGGCTGGAGTAGGTCAATTCGGCTCGGATGATCACCTCGTAAATTGTCAACTTGGTGCGAAATGACAATTTACTGGACTTGTTGAGGAGTGGGTACAGTTTGCCGAGGAGTTGGTTAGCTTTCTTAGCGGAGGTGGCGAACTGGTCCTTTTATATTAGCCGCTTGTCGTAATGGCGACACAAGTCAGTAACTAATAAGATTTCTGTTCTGTTAGTATTAGAGAGTGACTGCGAATTTCGCTTTCATGAAATTCTAACTGTAGGATTTTGTGAGACACCTAATTTGAATTCTTCAATACTACAAACTTCTCAGATATAGACATTCTGTAAAGTTAAAATGATTCCTTTTTTACACCCTTAAGAGATAATATTTTCTAAAATGTTAAAGCACGAGTTACTTGTACTAAAAGTTCTTGTATTGATTTTTTCAAGTAAAATCTACCTGGTTGTCCAGTTGGTGAAGTTTGGAAAAAATCGTAGAACTTTATATGAAATTTACACAACGAATTCACGTTTTTTAATATTAGAAATTTGCCAAATATGGACAATCTGTAAACTAAAGAGGTAGATGCATTAAAAAGGTCTAAGAATTAAATCCAAGTTAGTTATAATCGCACAATAAGACTATGCCACCATTAAGAAAAGAGTAAATATAAACAAAATTGTCATAAGTCATTATCAGTGGCCGAAAACAGTTACCACTAACTATCCACCATCTAACAGGTAGCTCTAGATGGTATTCTCGGTTTCGATCGCCTTTTTAGATCGCGCTTACATATACAAATATTTTTCTATAGTGTCATAATCTAGTTAATTAACAGAAACGTTATTTTACAACACTGTAAATAAAAGAGCGCAGTAAAAAGGTAAATAGCAACCAGAATTTGTTAGAACTAACTATACCGATCACAACAGGCAATTAATTCCGCCAAATTCTAGTTGCTATAAATATCTCATCTGCGCTCTTTTGTTTATGGTGTTGTGAAATGACGTTAATTACAAACGCCCATAGATGTACAGATTAAATGTTGGCTTTTCTTATGGCCCCCATACACAATCAAACAATTTGCGCAACTGCTGTGTTTGCCCAACTCCCTGTTTGCGCAAACACGAGCACATACACCTTGCAACCTGTTGCGCAAACCTCAGTTCGTTTTGTGGTGTTTTCGAAGATGTCTGATACAGACGACTGTTGTGCCGCGATTGTTCTTGCTTGTATGGGAACGGAAAAACAAAAACGCAAAAGGAAGCAAAGAGTGTGGGCGAAGAGTTGGCTGCTGAATAGGAGCGAATTTAGCCATGCCCGCCTGGTAACAGAGCTCAGATTAACTTCAGCTGCTGACTACAAAAACTATCGAACTTATCGAAATGGTCGCACCTATAATTGAAAAAAGAACCACGGTCATGAGAGAAGCCATATCTCCAGAACTGAGATTGTTGGCAACTTTGAGGTATCTTGTAAGCGGTGACTCCTTTGAAGAGCTTAAATTTCAAACTCCCATCGCAGCTCAAACACTTGGAAAAGTAATTGTGGAAACTTGTGAAGCTCTCATCCACGTTATGAAAGGGTTTATAAAGGTAAGTAAATTAAACCGTTATTTTCGTTAAAAAAAGTCAAATTTATTTTTAACCAACAAGTAAAGTCATGTATACTGTTCATCATGAAGAAGCTCATGAACTGATGTATATTCAACAGATTGCTGTGTAGAGTCACGCGTCGGGTCCTGGTTTGTTGAGGTACGCTGGTTGATATATTGCGAAGAGCTTAGTGGAAATGTATGAAGGTGATGGTGATGGAGCCAATGGGTATGTGTTGAATTGGGTCGGTGGGGCTGAATGAGACGCATGTGGGTATGAAAAGTAGCCTGGCGGATGGTTGGTAAATTGTCGAGGATTGCTGGTGGTGGGGAGTGATCCTGGTTAATTGTTTATGGTGATTGAGTGTCTGTTAAGATTACCCAGTCGTCCTTCAAATAGAATGTCATCAATAAATTTTTTTGCGTAAAGTTGCTGGTCTGAACTCATTTTACCATACTCTACTGTCCACCCTTTTGCTATGATGTGGGCGTCTGAGGGGGTGTTTTCAAGACGCTCACAGGCCAGAGACAATAATTTCATCCGTTTTCCTTCTTCAATGTCTCGGAGTTCATTCTTCTTCGGTCCCAATTTTTGTTTACATCCAGGTGTACGTTGGAGTTGGGAAGTCTGAGAACCGTCTTCAACGACCTTGAAAAGAAAAGAAATAGAAATATTTATTTAGTCATGAGTATCATCAGTATGAAAATTATTAAATATTGCAAGTTTTTAAATGTTATAGGTTTACTAATATGAAATTCATTGACAAAATGTTCGGTCAAAGTAATTGAAATTGATTGCAGATTCCAGCAAGTGAAAATGAATGGAAGGTTGTTGCCCAACAGTTCGAGAAAAGGTGGAATTTTCCCCATTGCATCGGTGTTATTGACGGGAAGCATATCACCATCCGCAAACCACCAGGAAGCGGCTCCTACTATTTCAACTACAAGCATTCATTCAGTATTGTGTTGATGGCAGTGGTAAATGCCAATTACGAATTTATAATGGTCGATGTAGGAGGCAATGGAAGAGTTTCCGATGGGGGTGTGTTCTCCAGTACGGAATTTTATAAGCGGCTCGTGAATAACAAACTTCACATTCCTCACCCTGATAATTTACCTAACAGTGAAATCAAACAGCCATGCGTCCTCGTGGCAGATGATGCATTTCCTCTCATGGACAACTGCTCCCTGGCCGAAATACCCCCGTGTCTTCAAAAGAAGTATGTCTTAACTTTTCACGCTATTTTAATAGTGAGCAAGGTGCTGTCTCTTGGCAGGACAAGATATTCGAATAAGGAATAACTGCAGAACGAATATTCTGTCAACATCAGCACCTACTTACCTGTATTCCGATTTTACATATTGCTAACAAATGTACTTGACTATACTAAAAAATAAAAAGTTATTGAAATTCTTACCGTGCCATTCGTTTCGTCCATTTCCTCGATAAATTCAGTATCGTCCATTGTCGAAGCTCCTTGCATCTCATTCTCCTGGTCCCTCAAGAAGTCAATCTCTTCGAAATACCACAAATTCGGCGAGTGCACATCGTCTGTTCCTCTGCCAGATTTTCTGCTTTCGTTCATTTTTTTTCACTTCTCTTCTGTAGGCAGTGCGGAGAGAATTGATTTTGGAGAGCACGATAGCCCTATCAGCCTTGGGCTCGATTTCTTTTAATTTTGCGACGAGTTTTTTTCGTACGCCGCATCCTTCTTATTTCTATTTTTATACTCGTCACATTTCACCTTCCACAGTTCAGGTAATTCACTGTACACTGCAATGAACTCTCTCCAAAATTCCCGGTCTTCAACCTTAGCGGCGGCCATATCGAAATGAAACAATGAATTAGTGAAAACGTCAACAAACGAACCGAAGGAAGAGGTCTTCAACCGGCCAAAGTTTGCACAACACTACCATACACGGTCAAACAGTTCGTCAAACAGGGAGTGTTTGCGCAACATATTTCGATCCCAACCGATTTTATTCAAACAGATGCGCAAACCTTCAAACCGTTCCATACACTGTCAAATTGTTTGCGCAAGCACAGTATTTGCGCAAATTGTTTGATCGTGTATGGGGGCCTTTAGTTACAAACGGGAATATCATGGAATTTAAAACTTCTAGGAGTCCAATTGTTTTTTGTTCTTGACACTGTTAATTTTCGCATTACAAATCTTACCGAAAAAAATTGGAAACTTTAAAATCAAAATTGGGAGCTAAAACAGAATAGAAATTTAACAGTTTTTAGAATTTTAACAGAATTTCTCATTTGGATTACTACAGTCATAAAACAAAACGAATTTTATGGGCGTTTGTAATCAAGAAACGCAATTTTATAACACTGTAAACAAAAAGCGCGGGAAAGATCTTTATAGCAACAACAATTTGGCGGAATTAACAATACCAATCAAAACAGACAATTAACCCACCTAAATTCTATTGCCTGTCTTGATTGGTGTTGCGAATCCCGCCTAATTCTCGTTGCTATGAACATCTTCCCCGCGTTCTTTTGTGTACATTGCTGTAAAAGGGCTTTTTTCTTATTTACCAACGCTCATTTACTTGTACTGCAAAGCATCACAATTTGAACTTCCAAGTACTTTTGTCAATTTAGACCTCCAACTGCCAAATTTAGACCAGATTTAAAACTAATCATTTTTAGTAAATAAGACAGAATATTTAATAGAGTTTATCTACTGAATTTTAATTCTGATTTGTGAAATACGGGTATTTAAAAAAATGATTACTTTCTCTATTAAAGGTATAATATTGAAAACAAATTCAGCTGATTTAACACCGAAATGGATGTATTTAAATGTTCACACCTTGTTAGAAAAGGGCATTCCCTAGTATTGTTGTACTCACAAAATTATAAAGGGTTGCTGTACTGGTCAATGATGTTATAATAAAGCTTGCCTACTACGGTCCTATTATCTGGTCTGAATAGTCACTAACTTCATTTCGTCATTAGGCAGAACTACATATCGGCATAATTTATTTAATCGTAGCCCCTCATACAAAATTCTAACGATAAGAAAAAAGTAGAATATTGATCTTAACCTAACTTTTCAGTAGTATAACCTCAAAAATAGAAGCCATCGTGTTTTCGTCTACAAGATATTTTTAATATTTAGATATTTTTAATTTATTACTATGTCTGTTGTAAGTATCTAAATTGCATCGCTTTACATCTCTTCAGGCTACGGAGTCAGATTAAAAGAGGAAAAATAAATCTTTCAAGCCAAAACTCATTCCCTGTATTCAAACCTATGTTGTTATTTTGAGCTTTCCAAAAATTTGACTAATTTTTACATTCTTATCAAACGTATAAACAATATGGTCATTAAAAATATTTTGTAGAATTCTGGAAATCTTTCCATTACATAATAAATATGTGTATTGGTCAGCAAAAGAGAGTTCAGAATAAATTTGCTAGTTTGCTTTTGGACATGTTTCTTAATAAAATGTCGATTATTTTATTTAATTACCTTTGTTTCTAACTTGGAATAGAGACATGAACAACACAAAAAAGCATTACTTATATAATGTTTTTCAAAGTTGTATTAACTGCCCCTTGTTTTTATCTAAAATTAATTTTAGAATTCATTAGCGAAGTATTATGTCCAGACAGTTATTTCATAAAAAAGCTCATTGCACTAATTGTGATGTTGCTTCTTTCTTGGATAGACATACTGATTAAGAATTACAATAATAAATATTATAGACTTATGCCTTCTTTTAACAACTTTGAAGCTATTAAAAGTAATGTTTGCCATAAATTACAGATACTACTCAGTATATATCACCACTACACCAAACACTTTATTTTTGCACTCGACGCGCGTTTCGCTAACCATGTTAGCTTCATCAGGAGCGATGATTGACTAAAGCTAAACTACAAATCTACCCTATTTATACTTAGCCTAACCCTAGAATTACTCAAGCAGAACTAATGACACAGGCAAGGCCATCAGTTCCGGTCATTAGTTCTGCTTGAGTAATTCTAGGGTTAGGCTAAGTATAAATAGGGTAGATTTGTAGTTTAGCTTTAGTCAATCATCGCTCCTGATGAAGCTAACATGGTTACCGAAACGCGCGTCGAGTGCAAAAATAAAGTGTTTGGTGTAGTGCTGATATATACTGAGTAGTATCATTGTGCCAAAGATTACACATTCCCAACTTAATAAATTACAGATGACTGAGTTTTTTTATTGTTATGTGTAAATATATTTTTTCTCTTATATCTCAAATATGTATATTTACAAGTGTGCACATGTTCGAAGGCATGTGTGTGCATATCACTTAGGTATATCATGCATGAATAATCACATTTATATGTGGAAAGGCGTTGCAAATCACCTCCAATCAGTACCAAATGGATATCCTCAGTAGGACTCAATCTCAAAAACTGTCCATTTTCAAACTTCGGTCTCATGAGAACTTTTGATCAAGAGGTCAAAACCTACAACATATCCAATTTCGGACCGATTTGACCCAAATCTAATTTCCGTAAGAAATGTGTGGGGTCCTTTATGCTGCTTTTCTAAAAGAAGTTTAGTACCAACAGTATTCTGTAGTGTCCTTGACTGAACAAATAAATAAAATTTAAAAAAAATATATTTTATAGCTAATGCTTTTTTCTACAAAAAATTTTATCTCAACATAAGTAACAAGTAACTATTTTTAGGTTAAAATTTTATCTATTTTGACAAGAAATACATAATTAAGCTATAGAATAATTATTTTATATAATGTATTTCTTTCTTTTTTAGAAAGCTAAAATCTCCAAGGCTAAAAGAAACAATCAGAAAAAGAATAAACTTATAAAACAAGGTGTCATTAAAAAAGGATCTAAAAAATTAAAGAAACATTTAAAGGCTATTCCTGGAAAAACTCAAAATGCTATCTCAAAAGAAGATATATCAGAAGAAGAAAGTGACCATGCAGAAGATATGCTTCAGATGGTTGATGAGGAAGACATAGACTTTTTAAAAACTGCTATTACCAACAGGAGCTATAGTATATTAAATAGAGTAAAATATATTGGGTATAAATTTTATATTTACTATATTTCATTACTATATTTTTTTTACTGTGTACTTTGAATAAGATAAATGGGAGTAAATAGTGTCTAGGACTGGTAGAAATATTTGTTGCAGTTTAAATAGAAATACACATAATTTTATTGATATGTCACATGCATTGCAAGGAAATCTTTAAATCACTACAAGAGTGACACACTTACGGAAGTGGTGACACATTAGTTTTGAATCACTGCAAGTTGTACTTTGTAGCAAGCAGTCCCAGGGAATGTGGTTCTGCAAAAGGTTTTTGAAAAGGGTGGTATGGGAATAACAAGTTGACCCTCATACCAATGTGATGCGTTAGCATGCCAGGTACTCCTAGCATGTTCTGTTCTGGAAGGAATCAAGTGGACAAGATCTATCGAACACTTCATGAAATATATAGAAAAAATTAATTTCTATCTTGCCAGGAGGGTCAACTATAAAAAAAAAACATATTACTGCTTTATTACTTTTACTGATTGTAAAAAAGTCTTCATATCTTTACGTTTATCTATTTTTAAGGCCTGTCTCAAAACCTAAGAAACGAAAAATTAATAAAGATGATGATACTTTAGAAAATGAATATGAAGACCAAATTGAAGACACTAGTGGGAAAAGGGTCAGAGTTATGCTTCCTATTAAAACTCAGAAAGGACTAATACATAAGGAAATTGTTGAAGATATAACAGGTAAGGTGACTTACTTGTAATTTTTATTATTTAACTTTAAACTAAATTTTATAAAATAAATTAACTTAATTCATTTTATAAAATTTATTTTTGAGTAATTAAAAAAATTTTTTATTACAATTTTTAGTGTTCTGTATGTTGAAATTTGACACTAATATAGGAATTGATAGCCTGTGTACTTTGGAAAGTTAAAAGGGAAAACAGTTTTTTTTTTACTAGGTTATCTGGTATATAAAAAAAAACAAAAATTTCAAGGTTACCAGTTTTTCACTAAAGATTGGAAAAAAACTTTGTTGAAAACTCATTTGGGATGTGTTTTGTGAAGTCACTGATCATTTTACACTAATTGCACAAGTCCAACTTGCACTTGACCAGTTATTTGACATAATTAGGTCAGGAGGGAAATTCGTCCTCCAACCAAGTGAAATTCAATATGATTTCTCAAAGGAGATTTGAATATAAAAGATAAATGTTTGTAATTTAACTATAGTTATAAAAAAAAATAGAAGCTAAAAATGGAGAGTTCTTTAATCACTTGAAGGTTTTTAAAAAATATCTTAATTTCTCTCAAGAATTATATTCTCCTCTTAAGCTCTCAGACATACAGTGTATAATTGCAGAATATTAATTGATGCCCTTAATTGTGACTTTAAAATGCCTAAGACCAGGATTTTAAATTTAAAAATTCCATAATATCTCATATATTCCCAAAAAAAACATGTCAGGTCAAGTTCCAAGTACTTTTTAAACATCCTCATAATCTTTTTTTAAGATTATCAAGTCCTTTTCCACAAGGTAAACTGGAGTAAGTGGAGAATTGAAGTTACTAGGGATATTTTTTTGTACAATTTAAATAAAAAAAACCCTTATTTAAATTTATTTATACCAAGAATGAGTCATTTAAGTCTTTAATCACCATAATATTAAATATGTAAATTTATATACAGGGTGCCCCATATGTATGGAATAATAATTCCACAGCATTTATTAATCAGTGTATCAAAAAAATGTTTAAATAAAAGTTATAGGGTGTTATACGGCGCACGCGCTAACGTTGACATTAAAATGTTTTGAACTGTCGGTTTGAAGAAATTATGCTATCTTAAATTTTTTTAAATGGAAAGCTCCGTATATTATTTATTTTTGAGTCCTACCAAAAATTCTAGACATTATTTGTCTAACATACCATACTTCTAAATTGAACTGTTTTGGAATTATTGATATTTTAAATTAAAGAGATCAAATTAAAAAAATTTTTGGCATGTGTCAAACATTTACTGTCAGGTAACGACTTAATGCGTCAAAAAATGATTTATTGACGAAAACGTTTTATTGCTGCATTTTGTGAAACTGCAATTTGAGCGTAATATTATAATGGTACATTTAACAGAAACTAAAAGAATCACTTTGTTAGTGGTGGTTGATTACAGAGACCGTAGGAGAACACAACAAGAAATGTGTGATCTTTTTAATGCAGAAATATCTGAATTGAGAACCTATTACCCAATCTGTAGTTAGCAAAACATTGCAACAATTTAGACAATCGGGTCATGTTAAGGATCGTTCTAAATCTGGAGCGATTATAAAGAGTTAGATGTTTCATTGGAAATTATAGGAAATCCCCACACAGTTACTCGTCAGCTTTGCCTAGACCACAACATAAGAAATGGTACTTTAAGTTGTATACTGAATGAAGAAAAATTGCATCCATACAAATCCATTCTATTGCAAGAATTATCTGAAGATGACTACAATAGACGCGTTGAATTTTGCGAGGTTATGATGGAACGAATCAATAATGATCCTAACCTAATTCATAATATTGTTTTTTTCTGACAGAACCACCTTTTGTCTTAACGGAAGAGTTAACGGACATATCTGCCGGTACTGGTCTACTAGGAATCCCTACTGGATAATCGACTGTCATTCTCAAAGACAACAAAAGATAAGCGTGTGGGTAGGCATTTGTGGACGTCATATCATTGGTCCCTTTTTTATCGATGGAATTCTTACAGGACAGCGGTATTTACAGGTACTCCAAGAGCAAGTTATTCCAACTTGTGCAGGTCTTTTTCCCGATGAAAATAATTTGGATACTCTTAACACGAATCTGTGGTATCAACAGGCTGGAGCACCCCTCACTATGAAATCAGTGTTCATAGATATTTGGATGCGATTTTTCTTAATCGATAGATAGGCAGAAGAGGTGCTGTAGAATGGCCCGCAAGGAGTTCCGAACTTACGCCACTCGATTTTTTTTATGGGGTCATTTAAAAACCAAAGTTTACCGAAATCGACCTCAAACTGTAGAAGATTTACAACAAAGAATTCAATATGAAGTAGCACAGATCACCCCGGATTGTTTGCAAAACCCTGTTGAGACTGTTTATTACAGATTGGGTCATTGCCTTGCTGTTAACAGTAAATATTTTGAGCATTTCTTACCTTAAAAATAAACCTAGAATATTTATTAATAGTTTTTTTGTCTTTTTTTTATTTTAAATTTCAAATGACAATAATTTCACAGTTCAATTTAGACATATGGTATGTTAGACAAATAATATCTAGAATTTTTTAGTAGGACTCAAAAATAAAATAATATACAGGGCTTTCTATTTAAAAAAAATGGCGTAATTTCTTCGAACTGACAGTTCAAAACATTTTATTGTCAACGTCAGCATGTGCGCCATATAACACCCATATAACTTTAATTTAAACGTTTTTTGATACACTGATTAATAAATGCTGTGGAATCATTATTCCATACATATGAGACACCCTGTATAAATATTAAAACGTTTATTCCCTTATTATTGAAATACTCATCATTTATTATATATATATATATATATATATATATATATATATATATATATATATATATATATATATATATAAAAATAATAAATATATATATATATATATATATATATATATATATATATATATATATATATATATATATATATATATATAGGGTGTTATGGAAATCGCTTAATATATTTAAACCACTTGCGTCAAGTAGAACTGCAGAAAAATTGTGATAAGTAGCACTTCGCTATAACTTATGAGAAAATGGGTTTTATGTCTTTTCAGCATATACGCCAATGGTTGTACCTAATACACATATCAAACACAATTGTGGTCAATTTTAATAATAACCTGTATTGTTGTAATATTACCACGCTTAAAATTCATAATTTCTTATTTTATTTCATTACAAATTAAAGAAATTTTAGCTTTTTCAGTTTAAAAACTGAAACTGATACTGAAGAAATAACCTATTTTTGAAAATTCTTGTTTTAAAACTAACATACTCTACTAACAAGAATAACCAACAAAAATTTTCTGTCTAAAGCAGCAATGTTTTACACCCACTAAAAATCCCTACATTTCCTTTAAAAACATTGTTTAACTTTTACGACGCAATGTAAAATAATATAAAATATAATTTTTATTAATTTCAATACAGAAGAGCCATTTCAATCAATGGAATGTTCTTCTTTGCTTCCACGTGCTTTTTGGCGATTGACTTTTTTCTTCTGGCCCCATCGTTGTTAATCACATGCTGCGCGGCAGTATGCGTGGTGAGCTAAATGTTGTTACTTTAAATCCATTATTAGTGAGTGACCCCATCTAGCGTGTTTTCAGTTAATGACTCTTATAAGTGTGTTTTCAAGAGAACAAAAAGTGATTACTATTAAAAACACGGTAAAAGTCGTGACGAACCTTCACACTACAGGCCAATCTCCAAACTTAGTGTTGCTTATAAGTTTCTGGAGCGGCTTTTTTATGGTAGACTTTACGAGATTAATGATCAACATCTCCCACGAGAACAAGCTGGAATCCGAGCAAGAACATCGTACTGCAAACAAGTGTTTACATTAACACATTTCATCGAAAACGGTTTCCAAAAAAAACTGGCTAATAGAGCAGTGTTTTTTGATCTAACTGCCGCGTATGACACTGTATGGAGAAAAGGACTATTACCCAAACTAATTAGAATTAACCCTTCCGGATACATATGGGAGATGGGGTTAGCAGGTGATGCACACCATAGACATAGAGGATGGACTGCGTGTTCCGTATCCCGCTGTGAAGTAAATATTGGCGCAAAAGTGTGAGAGAGACAAAGCGAATAAGCGGCCAGTACCGGTCTCTTTCTAGAATGCCGTTTAGCTACGGCGCTCTTGAAAATGATATTTCTAAGTGTTCTGTTTGAACTAAAATCGGGTGGGGGTTTTTCTCGCCCTGAATTCCGTCTCGAGGTACTGCGCCTTATTTATTACAGGCCTACAGAAAAGAGACAGGTATTGGCCGCACAGTCGCTTTGTCTCTTTCTAGAGAGTGGTCAATTTTGTGAGGTTAATATTCAGTCCATCCTCTATGTCTATGATGCACACTTAATAATGGTCTACTTGAAAGCGCTGTGTTGTCGCCACTCCTTTTTTATACACAAGATATGCCACAAATTCAAACGATTCCAATATGCTGAAGAACTGCACTGACAGTTCAGAAACTGAACATCCATCAGTGCTTTTAACCACGATCTGTCATTATTGGAAGCCTATTTTAACGAGTCTAGGGTACAACCTAATCTGTTGAAAATGGAGACTTGCTGTTTCCACCTTAACAGCAGGGCAACAAATACTACCATGAATGTTGTTTTCTGCAGTGAAAGTGTAAATCACAAGTCATCTGAAATATTTAGGAGTGACTTTGGATGGAACTCTTACGTTTAATAGACATCTACCTAATCCTAAAGGTAAAACAAGAACCAACTTGATCTGAAAACTTACGGGTACTTCTTGGGGTGCTCACCTGTAAACTTGAAAGTCTGTGATTCTGGCTTTAGTTTATGCTCCAGCTGAATATTGACCACCCGTATGTTTAAACAGCACACATTCTAGGAAAATCGATGTTCAGTTGAACAATGCAATGCAGACTATCTCCGGAACTCTTCGAACTACACCTGTCAGCTGCACCTACCTAGTTGCCAACCTATTACGAAGTGATACTAGCCTCCCGGCACTCTACCATAAACGTATTTGCAATAAGAGTTACATAAATAATTTGACCATGGGCGTTTGTAATTAAGAAAACACCATTTTACAACACTGTAAACAAGAGAGTGCAGAGAACATGTTCATAGCAACTAGAATTCGGCGGGATTAACAATACCAATGAAAAGAGATAATAATTCCCGCCAAAATCTGATTGCTATAAACACCTGTTAGGAAGGCGATGGCAAACCAGCCATAGTATCATGCCTAGGAAAGTCCTCTCACTTTGGCCGTTCGGAACCGGCATTAAACTATAGGTCCCCTTTGTCTGTGGAATACTTAAAATGGCACCAACCACAGGCAAAGCAGATATGGCACTTCAAGAAGAAGACGATAAACATCTTCTCTGCGCTCTTTTATTTACAGTGTTATGATATCCTTCCTTAATTCCAAATGTGCGAGATTTTTATAAATTTTTTAAAATACTTAACAGGTATCACATTGTGATTATACTTTTCTGCATTCCTGTTTATTAATTTCAAAATAGCTTTATAAATGTTGCAGTGTAAGGAGAGCTTGTAATGACTTTAGCAAGGAAGTCAATCCTATAGTATTTTTGTAATATTTTCTTTGTAACTGAACTAAGTTTAATGAAATATACTGAAAAACATATATATTTACTTACACATGAAAGCAATGTTCATAAAAGTTTAAAAATTATAGTCGTTTTTCAATTATACTCAGATATACATACAAATAGTCACACATACATGGAGAGGAGTTTTATCTATTATTTTTTTTTTATCTATTATCATTTTATATATTTTTTTTTTCTTAAATTACTATACAGTATTGTGTAATCTATTACAATTTTCAATGTTGTATGTTATTACTTAATTCTTGTGTAGAAGAAGTAAATGAGGAACCTGAAGATCAACAAAAGCATTCTGTTCACAGTAAGGAGGAAGCAGAGTCATCCGACGCAGAAGATTTTACTCTGCATGAAACGGATATTGATCTCAATAAGCCAATATCAGCTGCTCAGTTATTAGCGGCCAGGAATGAAACATTAAGACAGAAAAAAATACACATTGGAACCTTAAGTTCAGGTAAAATTAATTTTTATATAAATACTTTGTGGTTATGAGGGGTATCATAAAAAGTTTAATATTAAAGTATTTGTAGTAAAATCCAAATTAATAAGTAAAGAAAGCCTTTGTAGTACATCAGACTACAGTCCTTGAAAAATTATTTTTTTAAAACAATAACTAAATGTAAACCATTTCCCGGCACTTTTCCAAACGAACGGTGACATTTTTGATCTCTATTCGACACATCATTTCTGTGATCGCTGCCATTTCTTGCTCATGTTACCTCTTTTGTAATTAAATATGTTCGGTCAATTTTTTGATTTCTGAGCAGTATCAGTTGGATTTAATTTCTACACCAACTGTATGTGGTAGGGGTTCAGGCATAAATCTTTACGAAGAATGCATTGTATCGAAGTTTTGGTCCCATTTATGGCTCTTGATCGTTTGCGTATTGATAGGTCGGGATTTATGCGAACTGACACTCCAATGCACACCACATTCCACTTCTTGATGTTTTTAGTTACCCTGTGAGGTTGCACTCATTTTTATACTTAGTGAAACACTTAGAACTTCATTACGGCTTGTAAATAATATTGTACAAAACTCCCTTTTCTAAGACCTAGGTTACACTTTGTGCTTCTTCTTGCTACTCCTACTCGCTGTGTTCGCACAATAAGCCACACAAATTTGGACTAATTTATGCACGTCCTGTATTATATTGTTTTATAAGAAATAGAAGTGGTCCTTTTAAAGAAGAAGAAATAAAATATACTATTTAAAAATTTGCTAAAATGTAATTCTCAATCTTTATTCACACAAAAAAATGTGAGGCCATTTTGGTGCTACAGATTTCCAGGTATTCCAAGAGAGCAAGCTGTTGTAACTGTTGTTCATAGTGTCGAGAAACTAATTATAGCAAAGTTTCAGTGAATTTGACCAGTCATTTTTCTGTCAGCAGCTTTAATTTCAATCGAGCTTGAATTTGTCGCGATCAACGTGATGATTAATTTTAGTTCATAAAGTAGATCTTTTTGTCACTGTTATTCAAAATCATAGTTTTAATTGTAGGCTG
This sequence comes from Pachyrhynchus sulphureomaculatus, assembly GCA_019049505.1. NCBI lineage: Eukaryota > Metazoa > Arthropoda > Insecta > Coleoptera > Curculionidae > Pachyrhynchus > Pachyrhynchus sulphureomaculatus. The sequence goes on from CM032446.1 coordinate 185,608,734, forward strand.
CTATCAATATGTGAATAATTTATTTTACGAACTGGTAAATGATGTGATGTATTGGAAAGTAATCTTTTTTAAAGAAAAATATTCCAAAAAAAAAAAATTATAGAAAACTTTTATATACAATTTGTGGATGAAGCTTAAAGAATTTGATCAGTTAAAAATCTCAACTGAGTCTTGAATAACAAACTACACACCTGTTCTTTAAATAGATATTTCATACATAAATCACTATTCTCTAAAAAGCTTAAATTTTAGGGTTATTAGAAAATCCCGAGGAAAAAGTAACAAATTTAAGAACATTATTGAAACTTATGGATGACGAAACATCAGAGGTATATTTTACAGTCAGAAAGTTGGTAATTGTTTCACTGCTTGAAGTTTTTAAAGATATTTTGCCCTCTTATGAAATTAAAAATACTAATCCTGGAGAGGTAAAATGTAAGTATCAGCTTCTCTTAATAAAACCCATCGTCTGCACAAACCAAAGTATTGTAGTAGCTGCAGATAGGACCCTGATTTGGAAATGTATTGGATAAGTGCAAAAGTTTGTACCCGCTTATAAACCCAATTAAATACAACACATTTTCATGAAAAATAGTATTTATTAGTTAATAATGTACTCTCCATTATTTTCTATAACTGCCTCTCGTCTTTTAGAAGTTTTTGCATTCCTTTTTTGAAGAAACAGCGTAGTTTCTTTTCAAAGAAAGTCGTAAGGTAGTTTTTGACTTCTTCTATAGAGTCAAATTTTTTGCCTTTCAGATTATTTTGCAGAGAACGAAACAGATGAAAATGTGCAAGGGCAAGGTCATGGGAATACGACGGGTGCTGGAAGATTTCCCATTTTAACTTCTTAAGCTTTTGCACTGTCTGCTAAGCGACATGTGGTCTAGCGTTGTCGTGGTGAAAGATGATGCCATTTCGATTGACCAAATTTGGACATTTTGCTTGGATTTCAATATTGAGTTAGGTGAGTTGCCCACAGTACTTCTCCGCAGTTATTGTTTGGCCCCGTGGAAGAAGCTTGTAAAAAACTATTCTTCTGCAATGCCACCAGCCACATAACAATACTTTCATTGGATGCAATTCAGCCTTTGCCATAGATTCTGCTCTTTCACTTCTATGCTTCCTGCTTCTTTTTCTTATTATGTTGTTATACACAACCCATTTTTCACTTCCATCATTTGATCCAAGAAAGGTTCGCTTTGTGGGCGATGAGGGAAATGGCGTGGAAACACGGTTCAGTTTGTTTCGTTCTGTCAAAATGTGTGGAACTCATATATCGAGTTTCGAAGTATATCCAAATTGCTTTAAATGACGAAATGCAGTCTCTCAGCAATCCCTTCAGTGGTAATCCGCGGATTATTATCCACTAAGTCACAGATAAAATCATTATCAGAGCGAAGTTTATCGTTGTAGATTGAAGTCACTATTACGAAATCGACCAAACCACTTTTTAACTGCTCTAAGAACAGGAGCACGATCCAAATAAACGTCTTGAATATTTTTAGTTGCAGTTCCAACACTCACTCACTTTTTAAATTCATACAATATAACATGACGAAAATATAACTTTCAATTTTTCATTTTAGTGTTCCGTACGGAACACTTATAAGAAGACTTCGATGTCTGTCCGTCTGTCTGTCACACCCGATTTTCTTCGAAACTATTTGGTAATAATATAGGAATTGATGGCCTCATCAGTGTCGTGTAGTTTTAAAAATTAAATTTTGACTTAAGGACGAGTGTGGTGTCAAATGAAAGCTTGTGAAAACACGAGTAAAATATATATATATATATATATATATATATATATATATATATATATATATATATATATATATATATATATATACCTATACATATACATATACATATACATATACATATACATATACATATACATATACATATACATATACATATACATATACATATACATATACATATATATATATATATATATATATATATATATATATATATATATATATATATAATGTAATACTTGCGCGTTTCTTTGTATTACTTTTAAAAAATCGCGAAAAATCGCTGTCCCCTCACCTTATCTCGAAAAGTACTGATCAAAAAATTTTGAAAAAAATCTGGAATATTCTTCACGGGGTGTGGATTGAACGAAAATTATCACGAGTGCATTACCTTTAGTAATGTATCTGGTATATAAAAAACAAGAATTTCAAGGTCATCAGTTTTCAGTAACATTGACAATTTTTAGATCGGAATGGTTGTCCTCTTGGCACGACAACCCTCGAACATTTGCTACATGTTCGCGAATTTGTGTCTTTCCCACCTTGTGTTACCAAGACCTGCTAATTGTACCGCCCAATTGTGTTGAGCGTCGAATTCGTGTTCTAGTATAGTCTATAATTTTTTGCATTGAGCCTTTGCATTTAAATGAGCACTAACTAAAAATCTCCTTAAAAAATCGTTACAGACTGTCTCTTATAACCGATTTCTGTCAGACAGCACTGACGTAAACACGACCGACACGTATCCAGCTACAATGAAAAGTCCGACAATATCTATTTTGGAACCACCATTTACTGCCCCTTGGGTTTTCCACTGAGAACCTTAACTAGGCAGTGAAATTTTGTCACATCTACAATGCTGCCTTTTGGGATACGTCAGCCTGTTCACTCGAGAAGTTGTGCCGCGAAATTCCAAATTGTTCATTATTTTGAAATTTTTTATATTTGTTTCTATTTTTTTTTTTTTTTTTTTTTCCAAATCAGCATATCTATCTGTAACTCACATCTGTTTGGTACCTGTAGGTGTTGAACTTAATACTTAATGTCTCTGTTAATTTTGAATGTTTTAATAATAATACGATATTGATTTATGTTACATAATGTAATGAAGTTAAAAAATTTTATTTTTATTTTTCCAGTAAAGAAAGATACATTAAAACTACAAAAATATGAAGAGAGCCTATTGCTCTATTATAAAAAGTTTTTACAAAAATTGGAAAAATATTGTTTTTTATTAGTAAAGAAGAAAGGAGATTCCAGGAAAGTTTCAGAGGTAAGTATTTTTTTTTTTAATAATGGGTTATGTTATTTTTACTAAATCTGCTGATAAAAGGTCATGATTGCTACAGGACAACAAAACCATTGCTGTGTTTATAAATGCATAAAATAAAACATTAAAAGAAAATTATTTTACTCGTTTTATTACAGTTATTATTTTGTAGACCTTGAGTTACTTGTGACATACCATTCTTTAATATTAAATAAACTAACTTTGATCCGTTATCCGGATCTATAAAC
>CM032446.1:185612117-185902117 GCA_019049505.1 Pachyrhynchus sulphureomaculatus
GAATACCGTTTATCGTATTTAATTCAAAAATACTTCTATTCTAGGGGAATTCGAGTACTTCCAGAATTTGACGCCCCTGCCCATGTTGGTGAAGGTTGGCAAAATACCGGTCTAGTCACGTGCTTTAACTGGCATCCATGGCAAGAATATTGCGTAGAACCACCTTGCGGACAATTTGACGTAACTAAGCCAGAGTTATATGATGTTATTGAAGGTAATAAGTTAGATATTTATTATTATTAAAAGTACAATATATAACTGTCTAAAACCTAGTTAAAAGGATAAGTAACTAATCGTATAGTCTAAAAATTTCCCATTACGTATATTTATATAATACATCTAGGAAGATTATTAAAGTTTGCCGTCAATCAGGTTCAATATTCACACCAATTTTTAATAATGAATCTGGCTAATATAAAGATTAAAAGTCTCTAGTTATAATGAAATTATTTTGCAGCAAAATAGTTGCATATTTTTCTATTCTCAGAAAACTACTGACCATTAAAATAAAAGTTTAATAGACAAGTTTAATCGTGAACGACAGTACAGTTGGTTACAATTGGGTACTTACATATTAAGGTAAACAAGAACTACAGTGTGTCAAGTAAGAACGTGTCCACGATAATTCATTTTTGGTAGATTCAACAAAAAATCGGTACAATCCATTTTAGTAAAAGTATCAGTCGATTCCAAACTTTCGTCGAAATCACGTAAAATTCAAAATGAGTCACTTGTTTGCGCGTCGATTAGAGGCAGTATTTCTTTGTTCTCATCCAAAGGGGCCTAAAATGACACATTCTGCGGCCGCTAAATATATTAAAAAATCGGTATCGTTTGTGAAAAAGTGGGTAAATCATTTTAACGAGACAAAAAATGTCGACGACTTGTCAAAATTTGGTTCGGTAGGTAAAATCACTCCAAAAGTCGAAAAACGAATCGTGTTTTCACGGGACCAGGAGAGACTCTGAGGACTTTAAGTCCGTTGTCTTGCGAGATTCGAAAAATTTGCAAAGTACGTAGAAAATCTAGTCGACAGCATGCCTCGAAGATGCCAGGCGATTATTGATACAGGCGACGATTGGACAACTTACTAAGGTAATTGTGCCGTTGTTAGCACACCAAAGAATACATTGATGGCAAAAAAATGTTCTCGAAATATATTTTTTCAAAAATACGAGCGGCCACGTTCTGACTTGACAGACAGTATATTGAAAAATATAATTAATTTAGACAATATTATCCACTTACAGTTTTAAATTTTGATTTTATTGAATATCATTATTATTGCAGACATTTACAAAGACATGTTTGACCAATTTCAACCAGACATCTTCCATATGGGCGGAGACGAGGTTAACTTTAACTGCTGGAATAGCACACAATCCATCGTGGACTGGATGATTAAAAGAGGATGGGGACGAACTGAAGCCGATTTCATAAAATTATGGGATTATTTCCAAAGCCAAGCTCTTGAAAAAGTTTATAAGAAGGTAATTAATACAAAGAAATATCTGAATAATATGGAAAGTTTTGACTGGTTGTGCTTGGCATATCATAAGCATTCAACAGTGTTTGGCTTGATAGAGCGGGAATCCAGTCTACAGCTTTGTAGATGACAGTACGCTTATCTCTTCATTCACTTTGAACGCTCGGATATCAGCTACTCAGGCGAATATCCGCAGACAGCAGGAGGTCCTTCAACTTAACAAAGACCTGGAAGAAATTCTATCTTGGGGTGACAGTAACCAAGTGGAATTTAACGCTACAAAATTCCAGGCCAGAAAGCTTTACACTCCACAACAACTGTTAATTCAGGTGTCAATGACTAAGTAGAATTTACCGCTATAAAACTAAGGTTGTAACTTTTTTTCTATAGAAACTAACTCTGCCCAATCTGTCGGAGAGTGCGACGTTCAAAGTTTTCAAGCTGGCTGCAAATCTAAGACCCTGACACCTGAAAGTGGGCTTGACCGTGGTCTCAAGCACATTTCGAGCCATATAACCATGCCTGCGTTTATTCAGCCACGTACGCATATAATCAGCTGATTTCAAGTCGGCAATGTCATATAGCAAGTTGATTTCTTTTAAGTCAAATCTACATTATTTTCGGTTTGACTTAAAAATTCCAAGCCGCTCGAAAGTGTCATCGCAGACTGAGGCGCCTAATTTGAAACCGATTATGAAAGCTACTTGGCTGCTGCTGCTGGCTTGAAATTGTCGATATAAACGTAGTGGTTGTTATGTCAGTAGTTTTTTAATCATCGACCAGCACAGTCAACTTAATCTGTCCTGGGTACGACTCCTATTCTCTCCTCTCTTTATATCAGAAGCGATCTCTATTGCCAACGGGAGGAGACTTCGGAGCCTCGAAACTTTGATGTTATGTGGTTAAAAATACCGACTCAACAAATCACAAGGTTTATCTACTGCGTCTATCAACGACCAAGTGATACTAACTTTAAAACACTTCTCGCTTTCCTTGTAGACACCATAGATCATTTAGAGATTAATTATCTAAGTGTCGAGATTGCCATCCTGGGCGATTTTAATATCCACAACATTAACAGGCTTAAGTATTCAAATACGACCGACGAACAACGATAACGAACACAACGAGAGTTTGGAATACTATTTTAAACTAGAAACCGTTACACTCCACAACTGTAATAAGCTCATATTCGACCAACGATGGAGTACTGCTCTCATGTTTGGCACTCTACTCCCATACATGCACTGCATTTGTCGGATTCTATTCCGAAGAGAGCTATTCGCCTGATTGGAGATCCAGAACTCATCAGAAACGTTGATACGTTAGATGTGGCCCGCTTAATTCCTCCCAGAGTGGTGCATGCTGTTAAAATCCGTGGGGCTAATACATCACATTCGTATCAGGTTCAGCTTGATACTCCTCGTACAACACTTTTCAAGCTTTTATATGAAGAACATCATTCCTTTGGAATGATTTGGCTAGGACTGTGTTTATCACCGAGTGCAACTTATAGCGATTCAAGTCAGATATCTATTTTCATGTGTTGAATTTCGGTAGCCGAAGGTCTTAGGTTTCCGTTACTTTTACTTTGCATCGTCATTCTTATTATTTTCAGGCTGGTAAAAAGATTCCAATCATAATGTGGACTAGTCATCTGACTCACAAAGAATATCTGTTAGATTACCTTCCAAAGGATAAATATATCGTCCAAATCTGGACCACAGGCTCTGATTCACAAGTTAAAAATCTTCTGGAAAATGGTTATCAAGTTATTCTTAGTAACTATGATGCTCTCTATTTGGATTGTGGTTTTGCTGGCTGGGTGACAGACGGAAACAACTGGTGTTCTCCTTACATCGGATGGCAGAAAGTTTATGAGAACAAACCTATTAAAATAGCAGGTAAAAACTATAGGTTATTAGTTAAAAATTTATCAAATACCGTCCTTAAAGAAAGTTTTATCGAAATTTCTCTCAATTATAAGCATAAAATACATATAACTATAATAAATTTGTAGTGTTCCGTAAGGAACACTTATAAGATCACTTCAGTGTCTGTATATCACACTCAATTTTCTCCGAAACTATTTGACATAGGAAATTGAAATTTGGCATTAATATAATAATTGATGGACCCATCAGAGCCGTGCAGTTTTGAAATTTAAATTTTAACTTAAGGGGTTAGTTTTGAGGGTGAAATCGGAAGTGAAAAAAAAAGATTTTTTTACCAGGTCATCGAGTGAAGTGTCAAATGAAAGCTTGTAAAAACACGAATTCAAAAATGTATATAAAATAATACGTGCGCATACTTTTCTTTGTATTATTTTTAAAAAATTGCCAAAAATCGCTGTCCCTCCACCTTATCTCGAAAAGTATTGATCAAAAACTTTTGACAAAATTCTGGAATATTCCACAAAGTGTAGGTTGAACGACAATTAACACGAGTGCATTACCTTTGATAATAATTTATCTGGTATATATATATATATTAAAAAATTCAAGGTCATCAGTTTTCAATAAATATCGGAAACAAACTTTGTTGAAAACTCATTTGGAGTATATTTTGTGAAGTCTTAAAAAAATATATTTTCAAGGCAATCACGGTACGGAACACTCATTGCGCAAGTCCAACTTGCACTTGACCGGTTTTTTTTTTTTTACATCCGTAAAAATTTGTGAAGGTCCTAAGGTCTCTGAAAAGAATTCTTGTGGAAAATAACATTTCATGTTAGTTCTTAAATAAAGTTATTTAAATATTTCAGGCGAAAAACGTAAGCAAGTTCTTGGTGCTGAAGCAACATTTTGGACAGAACAAGCCGACTCAACTTCGCTAGACAGCCGACTATGGCCAAGAGCTTCGGCAATGGCTGAAGTTTTATGGTCGGAACCATCAACTCATTGGAGGGAAGCCGAAAGTCGCTTTTTGGTTCATAGAGAAAGACTTGTAAAATTGGGAGTGGATGCAGATGCATTAGAACCGGAATGGTGCATGCAGTATGAAGAAAATTGTCCAATTGGTGGCAAGTTTAACCTTCACAATAAAATATAATGACGAATTAATAAAATGATTTTAATCGACTGATTTTTTTTATATATTTTTTAGGAAAATATATATTTTTTTATTGTGTTATTTAGTTTATTTAATCGCACGTTTTTATAACGATTAAAACAAGGAGACAAAGCTGACGAGGGGGGGGCGGGGTATTGTCCCAGTATTTAAAGAGGCGTCAGTGAGTTCCCAGGAGGACTGCTTTTTCCGAGAAGGACCCTAATTTGTTGGTTGTCCCCTTCTTGGTAATGGATTTTTCTTGGTTCTGGGGAAAGGTTTTTTTTGCGAGAAAGTCGCCCTCTTGTAGTTTTTTTGAAGGGTGTTGGGACGGGAAGATTAAAAAGTGTAATTATAAAAGTTTTTTCCTTGGAAAGTTCGCTCTTCCCCAGACCACCGATTTTTAAAGGTGGTAAAATTCCCGATCACCTTGGGATGGTTTTTTAGTGTACTTATAAGATCACTTCGGTGCCCGTCCGTCTGTCACCCGATTTTCCCCGAAACTATTTGACACAGAAAGTTGAAATTTGGCACTAATATAGGAATTGATGGCCTCATCAGAGTCATGTAGTTTTTTGAAAGTTAAATTTTGACTTAAGGGGTTAGTTTCGGGGGGTGAAATCGGAAATGAAAAAAAAATTTTTACCAGGTCATCGGGTGGGGTGTCAAATGAAAGCTTGTAAAACAGGAGTTCAAAAATATATTTGCTGATGATGATGACGTAAATTGTCAAAAATTGCTATCCCCCTCTTATTTCGAAAAGTACTAGTCAACAAATTTTGAAAAAACTCTGGTATATTTGATATTTTATCTGGCATATAAAAAAACAAAAATTTCGAGGTCATAAGTTTTCAACAAATATCGGAAACAAACTTTGTTGAAAACTCATTTAGGGTGGCAAAATTTTTTATTTTAAAAGCAATCACCGTACGGAACACTAATTGCGCAAGTCCCACTTGCACTTGGCCGGTTTTTTTATTTTTTCTAAGGGAAGCTTGTTTTCTAACCATCGATTTGCGAACGAGTTTTATTACAAGAGAGGATTTTTTTTGAGAAACTATCTCCTTTGGCCATTGTGATCATAAGAGAAGACTTTTCTTTTTAGAAAGATCCCACTCCGGGTCATCAATTTTGTTAGCATGATGAAGTTTCAGCATAAAAGATTTTCTTTTGGAAGAAATTCGTTTGTTTTACTACTGCCCTAAGAAGGCTCCACACTTTCCAAGTTTCAATAAGAAACGTGTTCTTCTGAGAGACGTTTGTACCTTTACGTCGCCTAGTTTCTACGGAATGGGAGGCCTGAAAATTGATTCATGTATATTCAATTATTATTTGTTCTTTATCGAAATACTACTTATCAAATTAGGTAACTTTAGGTTGCAGTTGGATTGTGGCTTTAATTCTTTTTAATGTACATGTCCTATTAGTGTTATTCTTACGTTAAAATTCATACTATCCATTAATGATGTTTTTATTTTGTTGATTTCATCAGTGTGAACATTATTTTTCATTGGAGTTGGTTATTTGGTTATAGGTGGGGTAGGCAATTCTGCCGGTTTATGCATTGCAGCCTCTTGGTTTATTGTGCTCCTCTCTCTTGGTTACATGAGCGTCATCCGTTTAAGACGGTTTATTAACTTTCTACCAAGCCCTTTATGTTGTAATTTATCACCACGATTTCATGATTTGGATCTCCGAATAGTTTATGTCTGTTTCGAGTTAAAACCGCACATCCATATAGGATGTGCAGGTGAGATTTCTTCCTCTTCATCGCACAGTGTGCATGTCGTGGGTCCATTGGGGATATCCATTTTCTGTAAACACTTTTTCATGAGACAGTGGCCGGTGATCAGTTTCACCATTAGTTTGGTCTTGGCCCTTGCTAAACAAAGTCAGTTGTTAGGTTCTTTGAAAGGCCGCCAATTATGTCCTTCGCGTGTCTTTGGATAGATGTTACGAGTCAATGATCTAGATGTTGCTGATATATGACCAACTGTTGATTGTCGTTTTTAACACCTGTCTAGTATGCCAAACGCTGGTTGTAAACCACTGTATGGCTTTGTAGCTCCGAACCCTGCTAATTGATATACTTTTTCATTACCTTTTATTCTCGAATGTCCTGGAATTCATAGTAGTTCAACCCTGTTGTTCCTGGAAGATAGTTCTCATAAGTCGCGTTTGCACTCCATCGTGATTTTGGGGTTGGCTTGATAAGCACTTAAAGCCTTTAGAGCAGCTTGACTGTCTGAGAGAATATATATTTATTGGTTGTGGTAGATCCGTCTACTATTCCCGTGAACGCATGCTTGTATTGCGTGAATTTCTGCTGCTTGAAATATTGTACTTGTCCCTAGTGGAATGCTAAAACTACACTTGGGTTTTTTCTGCATATGTGCCGGCGGTTATTCCGCTTGAAGTTTGATGATCCGTCTGTGTAATAGACCAGACCCGTTCCCGTCGTCGGAGTCTCCACCTCCATCCACAGATTCGGGCAGCACCCAATTCTATAAGTATTCTATAAGAGTCTGCCGACGATTAGATGCATAACTTTTGTGTGTCCAAATAGTATAGGTTGTCGTTTCCATTCCATATTTGACCTCATTAGATGGGCGCTATTGATAGCCTCACTTTTTATCGTATATCTAGAGGTATTAGTCCTAGAATTGTTTCCATAGTTGTGGTGGGGGAACTACTTATAGCTCCAGTGGAACATAAGCAAGCCAACCTCTACTGCTGATTTAGCTCCTTGGCTGTCGTTCTCTGCTCTGTTTTCGTCCACCATACTACAGCTCCGTATGTAACCATGTGTCTAACAACCGTGACGTATAGTCAAAATACCATCTTTGATTTAAGGCCCCAGGTTTTTTCCAAACAAGGTCTGCATCTCATGAGACATATTTTGCCTTTATTACGTTTTTTTGTAATTTCTTTGTTCCACGTTAATTTCGAATCTAGTTTCAAGTCCAGATATTTGTACTCATTAAGGGTTGTTATCCGGTCTCCGAAGATAAACAGGTTATTGTAACTGCCCTGGATTCTTCTTTTTGTGAAAGGTATAACAGCAGTCTTTGCAGCGTTGACTTTCAGGTTTTTACCGCTGTACATTGTTTAGTGCTCTTTGCATGAGCTCTGCCATAGTGGCGAAATGCTTCCCTTGGATGAGTATAACTATATCATAAGCTTGGACGTAAAAGCCCTGTAAGTTTAGCAGTACTACCTGTGGGCATCCTCGAGTCACCTCCGCTTTTAAGGTGTCTCCCTAGTGATGTCAAGTATCGGTACTTCCGAATATTTAGGATATCCAGTATTTCTTAAAAAAGCACCCGTACCCAGGTACCAAGTACTGATCTCATCACTTAGTTGCCAATATACCTACCTATACTATTCTCTATGTATTTATTATTGTGTTCAATTAATTTATTAATTATAAAAATATTCAGATTCAATTCAATATTCATAAAAACGACAAAATGTGTAGTTATATTTCATATATCTATTTAATAAAATATTTACACGACCTGCAAATTATGCTTGCATTCCTAATTGTGCGCGCTCCGTTTGTATTTATCATCCAGTTTAGTTTCGGGTATATGTATGTATAATTTATAATTTATATATGCGCACCCCATTCTTGTCAATAATTACTATTGATCCGAATGTACGGAAACCGAACGCCACCGATGAAGACGAGATATATTTCGTGGAGACGAGTAGGTATCTACCGCTACCGGTATAACATTGGTAGTTTTAGTTGGGTTGGCCACAGACTCAGTTACCAGCCATCAATATGTAGATACCTAGTACCGGGTACATTTATTGTCGACTTCCCGGTACTTCAGATCCGGACCAGTAACCGATACTTTGTATCCGGTAGTTACAATATTAACATTTCTAGTCTCCATGTGCCCTGGCTTTTATTTTCAGATGTGAAAGCATGTTGTTTATCCACTTGCTTGACGTGTCGTCGATATCATATCTTTCTAAGGCTAATCATTGAGACGAAGGATGCATTGTCAAAAGCCCCCTGTATGTCAGTCAAAGCGCCCAGGGCAACCCCTCTATGGTACAGCGATGATTCTACCCTTACTATGAGGTTGTGTAAAGCTGCCTCATATGATTTTACCGATTGATAGGCATGTTGATGTTTATGTAGACAGTTTTCTAGAAGTGCCCCCTCTGTTATATGCCTATCTATCAATATGCCTTCTCTTCGGTGTATGTGTCTTGTCCAGGTTTGGGAATGAGGACTATATTTGCAGTTCTCCATGCCTGGAGGACGTTGCTCGGTCCAATGCACGCTCGATATATTCTGCATAAGTGCGGTACCAGATTGTCTATTTCTTGGTGCAGAAGTACTGGGAAGATCCTATCTGGTCCTGGACTTTTTGTAGGGTGCAAAAGTCCCTATCGCCCATTTGATTCTTTCGTAGCTGTCTAGCCAGTTTGTAATTATCCAATATGCTTTCTGAACTTTATCGCAAAAGTCCAGTTGTGTCTAAGATACTTTCGATTTTTGAATTTTCGATCCTAGAAACTGCACATGGAAAAGCACTTCACGGGTCTCCTTTCCTGATGTAGTCTACTCTCCTGTTGGCTTTTTTATCGCGCCAACCGAGTTTGAGTTGTCTTTTGAGAGAATTTTTTGGATGCGTCATACTTGAGAAGTGCTTTCAATTTTTCTACTGAATTTCTCTCATGAGTCGCTCTTTGCCTTCCTCAGGACATTGTGGTATTCTGTAAGTGGCTAAGAGTATCAATCTAATTCAACTAATATTTTTACTCTGCTGAATAGTTTCCTAACAGTTTTTTTTCAAGTCCACTAGGTGACTATTCCAGCATGAAACGCTCTTTTTTGGGCGGATACAACCCAAAGGACAGTTTTCTTCAAAAGCAGTAATGAGTGCATCTTGAAGTTGATCAGCGTATAGATCTATGTCCACTGTATTCCAAAGGTTAGTTCTGATGGGAGTCCGACTATGTTTAAGTTGACTTCTATAAAATTCCCATACAGGTTTCCACGGTGGTAGGTTGTCATGACTCTATTAAAATTGTGAAGTATGAACTCTATGTGTCTGTAGTCAGACGACGACGGTTCATTTGATATTTGTCGGTTCGTTTCCCTGATTAGCTAGACGTAAGTTATTATTTACCAAGTATTCTAATAAAGCATTCCCGCGCGAATTGTTGTCAGAGCTGCTCCATGCGGTATTATGTGCGTTTGCGTCACATCCTGCTAGGAACTGGTGTCGAGATGCCACATAACAGTCTACAAGAGATTTAAATTCTGCAGGAGGTAGTAACCCTCGTAAATCAAATGGAAAGTATGTTGAGGAGATTATGCCCTGATACGTCCACTTTCACAATATCTCAGTTTGATGGTCGCAAGGTCCCTAGAATAGAAGTCTTACAGGGGCATGCATGGCACGTCGTTATTTACGTAGATACGTGCCCTAGCAATACCAGGTGACTTATTGTATATAAACTTACCGCATGTTCATTAAAGTCCTTTCCCTCCGCTCTGTACGATGGGCGATGGTTCTTGGATTAGTGCGATTGGTATAGACTTGCTGACGCGATAGAGGACAGCGGAATCAGCCCTACTGTGCTGCAGGTTTACTTGCAGCAGCTTTAGGTTTAGCACTAGAGCCATCCCTCCTACTGCTTGCAGAAGCTAATACTGTGAAAGCTCCCTTCCATAATCCCACAAATGCTTTCATGTTGGACTTCATGAGCGTCTTCAGAGATGTTTTATTGATGTTTAATACAAGCGTAATACCACTGGATTCAGTGGTGCGGTTTATTATATGACACTCCTATCTTTTTAATCCTTCATTCTGTATTTGTCAACTATTATCACTTTTGTTGTATTTAGAAGCTTTCTTGAAGCTGTGCACCCTCCAACAGCGAGAGTTTGGGAATGTCAGTTTGAACCCAAGTTCTGGTATCCCCTCCTCTGCATCGCAGAATGACAGCTTCTTCGTCAAAGTAGCAGTTATTGAAAGCTGGACAACTACCTTCTGATCCAGTTTTTTTTTTAATGGGGTAACAATAATTAAAATAATTTATTAATAATCCACATCTCATCATCGGTATAAAGACAGTTTTATTATTTTCTTTACAAACTACATGATTTATTAAATCACAACATAACCATTCAAATAATTTTACTTTGTAAACATTCATTGGTGAAATTTTACTATTTTTTTTAATTATAGTAAAAAATATATAATTTTGTACAGCCTCATTACTTGCCAATATTTTATATGTATATAAACAAAAACGAGTCAATCGATCATAAAAAAAAAATAAATAAAAATAAAGTTGTACCTGCGTTTTTAAATGGTGTAGTGTTATCTTCCCCAACCTCGAAAACCTGAAAATAAAAAAAATTAATTAATAAATTGATCTATTATGAGATATGTGAGTAAACTTAAAGTATATCTAATATATCAGTGGTATTTTCGCGCATAGAATATTCTAAGCGTTTTCAAGCAAAGTTAGGCTATATTTTCACTTGTAAACGCACTAAAGCAAAATCAGACAGGTAATATTTAAATTATTGGTTACACGTCAAATCTGACAATTATATGTACCAAACGCATTTCCTAATTTTTAAAAGCATAAAAAATAAGATATTAACGAAGATACTGAACTGCAATAAATATACAAAGATGCTCAACTTTCAATTTTAGAGATAACGCTCGCTCTCTAGTATCCAAGCGCGTTGCCAATGGGTCTGAAGCCTCCACTGCAATTAATGAACACTAAACCTGTCATCTGTTTAATCTAAAAATAACATGTTCAACACAGAATACGAGGCTGGTTTGAAAAGTCCGTGCAAAGTCCGAGAGATGGCACCACCGGCACGTATCGAGGTCATATTTAGTTAGTAGCATCTCTTGAATGAACGCACACCAAGTTTCAGCCATATTGGTCTATTTCTTTGTGGTTGGCATTCGTGTGAATCAAGGAAGTCGAGTCATTTTCAAGAAATAGACGAAAAAGAATATCGTGTGGTGATTAAACCTTACTTTATGAAAGGCAAAAACGCGTCAGGAGACTAAAGAGAAGCTTGATAAACATTATGGTGACCCTGCACCTTCGATTAGAACAGTTTATAAGTGGTTTCAAAATTTTCGGACTGGCCATATGGGCACAAGTGACGCTGAACGTTCTGGACGGCCTGTGGAGGTTACGACTCCAGAAATCATTGATCAAATCCATGATATGGTGATGGATGACAGAAGAGTTAAGGTGCGTGAGATTGCTAGTGCTGTGGGCATCTCGACTGAACGGGTACATAATATTTTGCATAAACATTTGGACATGAGAAAGCTATCTGCAAGATGGGTGCCGCGATTGCTCACGCTTGACCAAAAACGGAATCGTGTGAAGTGTTGCAAAGATGGTTTGCAGCTGTTCCAGAAGAATCCGGAGGACTTTAAGCGTCGTTTCGTCACTGTGGATGAAACATAGATACATTACTATACTCCTGAGACAAAACAACAATCTAAACAATGGGTTACCAAGGGAGAATCTGCACCAAAAAAGGCGAAGACTGTTCCTTCGGCCGGAAAGGTTATGGCGACTGTCTTTTGGGATTCGCAAGGGATAATCCTCATCCACTATCTGGAAAAGGGTAAACTATTACAGGTGAATATTATTCATCGTTATAGGACCGTTTGAAAACCGAGCTGCAAGAAAAACGCCCGCGATTGGCCCACAAGAAAGTCCTTTTCCATCACGACAACGCACCAGCACACACCTCAGCAGTTGTGGTCGCAAAATTAATGGAAATAGGATTCCAACTCGTTTCACATCCCCCCTATTCTCCAGACTTGGCTCCCTCGGACTACTATTTGTTCCCCAATTTGAAGAAATGGCTGGCGGGACAAAGATTTTATTCAAACGAGGAGGTGATTGCAGACACTAATGGATATTTTGCAGACTTGGACAAATCCTATTATTCGGAAGGGATCAACAAACTAGAACATCGTTGGACGAAGTGTATAAGCCTAAAAGGAGATTATGTCGAAAAATAAAAAAGGTTTACCCCAAACACATAAGTAGTTTTTATTTTTGCATGGACTTTTCAAACCAGCCTCGTATACATACCAAACAAAAAGTAAAACAATAGAAATTAAAAACTACTTTCACTAATTAATATTTCATGATGATACGGTCCTGTTTCCGAAACTAAATGTCAGCAATTGACAATACACGCGTGGTATTGTTGGTTGCCTATATAATGTGTAAAAACGATCATTAACCACTTCTAATAACCAAGAAACGACTATTTTAAATAATATGTCAAATTATTTTAAGGATTAGGGTACAGAAAAATAAAAATTAGCTCCGAATTTGAAACAAACATAAAAACCTATCATCATATTCTCTTCAAAAATCACCCCAAGACAAGATAATTAATTAGATAAGTAACTTTTTTTCAATTAAAACATATGAGGGTTTAAAAAAACAGGTAATTTTATTGGTAATTACCCTACCCCCACAGAATAACAAAAATTGAGGTTCCTCAATTATCCAATACATCACCAAAATTTTTATAAAATCTTTTCCAAGATTCCGACATTTTACACTCTGAGGTAAAACAGTTGAAAATCTGACTTTCAGTGTTTTATATTAAAGCAGTATATTTATCCCGGGGACAATACTGGATTTCATAGCATCATACTTCACAGTAGTATTATGTTTGGAGTCTCGTTGGTAATTAAGATCTACCATTTTGCAGCACTGTTAACAAAAGAGCCCAAAGATGACCATAGCAATCAGAATTTGGCGGGATTAACAATACAAACTTAACTCCGCCAAATTCTTATCGCTACAAACTTCTCTGCCCTCTTTTGTTTGCAGTACTGTAAAATGGTGTACTCTTTAATTACAAACAAGAATATAATAATAAAAATGCAGGAAAGATATTTATAGCAACACGACTAGATTGTTTGTTTTGATTGGTAGTGTTGATCCCGCCAAATTCTGGTAGCTATAAACATCTTCTGCGCTCTTGTGTTTACAGTGTTGCAAATCTCTTAAATACAAAATATATAGGGAAGGGCGGTCATACTTTAGTGGGGCCGAGGAAAGCAGATGGATCCAGAGCTTTTCGTAGGACAAAGTGAACATTAAAGACGGAGTTAATTATAAAGGGTTTTTTTATTAAACCCATAGGGGTGAGAAGGGGACATGTATGCTCCCCGTTACTGTATACGGGGTGTTAATTAAGCATGCGGTCAAGCTTCAGGAACATGACTTTTTATCTTACAAGATCATATAAACACAGCTACTTAGTTTCAGAAAAACAAGATGTTAAACCAGTGACCTGAACAAGTTTTAAGAGCGGGAAGGGCAGACAGATCCAGAAGGCGCTTTTTAGAAAAAAAAAATACTAAGTGGATTTCACGTTGGGTAAAAATTCACTTTAGATCACTTCACCAATTTGAACAAATGTCTCATTTAACAGAATAATATCAAGGATATATTTTCGTGCGTAAGTTCCTGTAAGCGTCTTTAAGTAAAATTAGATCTGATATTTAAAGTATTGTTTAAAAGTACAATTTCACTTTTATTAAAATAGCGAAAATATGCCACAAAATTAGCTATTTCCATCTACTTGACTGCGTAATATGAGGGGGGGGGTCAAAGTTTCAAGCTTAATTCAAGGGCACAATTTTATTGACCTAAGAAAAAAAAATTACACTTCCGACAATTTTGTGTTGCTTTGCGAGACAACAAATGCGTGGAAAATAATGACTTTTTAAATGTGTTATCGTTTGGCAAAAATGAGTTCTTAATTAAGCCCATCAAAAAAAAAATTGCAAAAACTAGAACATTGCACAATTTTTTTTTTATGAAAATAGCGTTATAGAGCTAAAAATTCCCACAGAATTAGCGTTAACATAAATAACCAGTCAAGTGCAAGTTGAACCTGCGTAATTAGTGATTGCTTTCAAAATAAAAATTTTTGTTTCGGGGGTATAAAACGATCAGTGACTTCAGAAAACACACAATGTTTGTTTCCGATCTTTACGAAGAACTGATGACCTTGAAATTTTTGTATTTTTATATACCAGATAAATTATTAAAGGTAATGCACTCGTGATAATTTTCGTTCAAATTACACACTGTGAAGAGTATTCCAGAATTTTTTAAAAATTTTTTGGTCAGTACTTTTCAAGATACAAAGAATATTATATATATTTTTGAACTCGATGACTCAGTATAATTTTTGTTTTCACTTCCGATTTCACCCCCACGCCCAAAATTTAACTTTCAAAACTACACGGCTGTGATGAGGCCATCAATTCCTACATTAGTACCCAATTTCAACTTTCTATGTCAAATCGTTTCAGAGAAAATCGGGTGTGATAGACAGACGGACAGACAGACAGACACCGATAAGTGTTTCGTATGGAACACTAAAAATCGTATACTTTTACTCCCTATATCAGGACCCCCAGTGGATGAGAACTCGTAATTTTGGTATCGCTTGACTCAGTTAATTGAGTACTATATGTACTGTATGAGGGACTATGTATTGAAATTGGTAAAATGGTCTAGAACGAATTTTAACAGCATGAGAAATAAAATACACGTGGCGTAGCCAATGGAGGTCAGGGAGAGATACTATATGCCTCCTTCTGCCCCTGTAGATGTAAAAAATAGCACCTCTTAGAATCAAAGTTTTTTTTTAGGGTTCTGGTTTTTGAAAATATTCATCCTCCGAATATAATATATATATATATATATATATATATATATATATATATATATATATATATATATATATATATATATATATATACATATATACATATATATATATATATATAATATATATATATATATATATATATATATATATATATATATATATATATATACATATATATATACATATATACATACATACATACATACATACATACATATATATATATATAATATATATATATATATATATATATATATATATATATATATATATATATATATATATATATATATACATATACATACATATTTACATACATATATATATATATATATATATATATATATATATATATATATATATATATATATATACATATATATACATATATACATATATATACATATATATATATATATATATATATAAATATATATATATATATATACATATATATACATATATATACATATATATATATATATACATATATATATATATATATATATATATACATATATATATATATATATATATATATATATATATATATATATATATATATATATATATACATATATATACATATATATATATATATATATATATATATATATATATATATATATATATATATATATATATATATACATATATATATACATATATATACATATATATACATATATATATATATATATATATATATATATAATATATATATATATATATATATATATATATATATATATATATATATATATATATATATATATATATATATATATATATATATATATATATATATATATATATATATATATATATATATATATATATATATATATACATATATACATATATACATATATACATATATACATATATACATATATATATATATATACATATATACATATATACATATATACATATATACATATATACATATATACATATATACATATATATATATATATATATATATATATATATATATATATATATATATATATATATATATATATATATATATATATATATATATATATATATATATATATATATATATATATATATATATATATATATATATATATATATATATATACATATACAGTGACATAATTAGCCAGACTGCCAGAAATTGGCAGTGTTTTAGATTTAAGCAAGCTGCGAAAAGGCCAAACAACAATAAGTTAGAAAATAAAACGGGAAAACAACCAGTTTAGAAAGAAATAACCAACGGCAAGCTAGAAAAAAACTTGAAAGTGGAAAGGTTGTAACATCGAAAAAAATATCACCTTGTACATTTCTTTCCATGGTAATAAAGTCATTCCATAACTATTTAAAAAACAAGTATTGTATGGGCGAATTTGAAAGGCCTTGCTTTAGAAGGTTTAAAATAAATAAGAACAACAAAAAAATTAAACTTTGACTTTATCTAAGTAAAGAATCACGTTATGGTCACCTACTCAATCAATACCCTGTATGTAACCTGTAATATCGGTTATCAAATTTGTTACGAATCTAAAACACTGAAATAACGTTAAAACATTAAACTTTTAAAAAGTTGCATCCTTTTTAGTTTAAAAAGCCTTTTTAAAAAAAATTGTAGAAAACGAATGAAACTGCATAAGTACGTGCCCTAATATTTTGAAATAATTCACCTTTTAATTTTTCTTGTCGGGTCTTTGAAAAGAATATAAATCGCTGGTATAGGTGATTTAAAATGTTTTATTTCTACCACTGCATCATCTCTTGTATCTACCTCTAGCTACGTGTCTCGCAGCGATTACATCAGACACAATTAATAATAAAACATTTTAATAAGCGAGGTATTTAATGTCAGTTTTCTTTAATCCGATTAGTTCTCATTTTAATGATGGAGATGGAGTTTTTAACAAAAAAGATATTTGACTTTTATAGGCAAAACTTAAGAAAACCCATTTAAAAATTGTAAAACACAGTAATTAAATACATTTAAATGAGTTGTTTTGTCTCAGTTGCGTTATTTGTGTGGTTCCCGTCGCTGATAGCCGCCGCAAAGCCACATAAAATACAGTTATCGCTACAGAAAGATACACAGGTGGAACAAAACGTCGCCGCAAAATGTAGTTGACTGGTGACCACCGGACCGTAAAAATAGGCCTCGTCGAGTTTCTCGCAGATGCCGCGCATATTTTTCTCTATTATCGTTACATATAATACAACTTCTACTTTAAGACTCTACGGGCCACATATTAACAGTTCGGCAGCAACTGGCCGGCATCGTTTTGCGGCGACGTTTTGTTCGACCTCTTTGTCTTTCTGTAGAGATAGCTGTATTTTCTGTGGCGCAGGCCATTACATTTTAAAACTTGTTTTCCTGGATTTTTCAGTCCGGCAAAACCTTTGATAAGTTGTACGAAATACAGACGTAAATATTAATACGAAATTTGCCTATTGAGTCAAACGTTTTTTTTTTCTTTCGAAGAATTGTAAAAAATAAAAACACATTTACTTGATTTTATAAAGTTATTATGACATACATGAAATTTTAAATTCATATAAACGGGTAATCCTAAAATATTTGATCCCGTATCATGTTTTCTTTTTTTTTAAATATTAAATTTATCACAAAATTTCAAATTTTCTGAAAACAAAAAACTGGGTCAAATATTTTTGTATTTTTATACAATTAAACCCATATAAATTAATATTTTATTAACATTACCAACAAGTAAACGTTTCACTAGCCTATAAAAGGAATTTACAATCTAGGCATTATTAAACTATCTATATTACTAAAACACACTTAAATATAAGAGGGCTTAAACCCAATTAAGCAGTCACAATAGACGTCGAGGGAGGTGGTCACAGTATAAATGCCAAGCCCTAGTAGAGACTAATAAATATGCGTTTAGACCATGACCACCAATATAGTATTTTTGACAGCGGAGGTACGTTACATCTTCAAAATTCACACAACCTTCAAATTAATGTAGTATCTCATTTTTCAAGCTCTATGTCAGTAAAAAAATAACCGCCTAATTCACTACGATTTAATTTAAAAAAAGATCGAAATTTGGAATTTAAATTATTAAGAATACTTGTAGTTATTTATAGTACAACACCATAAAAATCGCTTGTTGTCCTTTAATAGCCGAATAGAATGAAATTATATTAAATAAATAATAATTATGTTTTAATAATAATATAATATCATAACCGAACATTCTTGCGATTCTGAGTCGCAGCTAAAATAAATACAACTGGTCTCATTAGTCAGAAGTGAATTAATATAAAGCAAATATTTGGCTAAAGAGCAAGTAATGAAGATGAGAGATGAGTTAAAAAATTAATGGAAATTAGGTTATTTACATTTTTGTTATGGCATTTTCCACGCCTGAGCACCTGCAGTAATATTTTAAATAGCTATTTCAGCAATCTAAAGTAATCAAGGTATACTTCGACATGTTCCGATAGAAGCCTCGATATTGACTTTCAGAACTACTTGAATACAATAGTATGCTAAAAAATAAACATTCTAATAAGCATTTAAACATACTTTTAAACTGTTAAGACATTAAGCGACGAATTCTTTAAGACCCCGCCAAAATTATGTCGTCAAATGAAATCAAAAATATAAATTCTTACAACGTCTGTGAGACGCTGCAACAAAAAATGCATATTAAACTAGTCGCAAGTAGTGAATTTAGCGGTAAGTGAGCAAGGATTGGGTTTGTCGGTGCGACATCAATCTAAGTCACAAACTTGCAGCTTTTGATTTCTTAATATAAAATTTTATCAGACTTTATTTATATAAAAAAATGAAATTTTACAATTCTAAGTTAACACTTTTCCCAAAAAGTTAATGTGGTTAACACTACTGTTGCACTGATAGTCTTATGTTATCAATATTGTAAAAATTCTACATTAGAAGATCATCTCTGTTTGGACTGATCCATATATATAGTATTTTCGGTCTTTGTTGTAAGATCAATCAAAGGAATTAAAATTTTTAGAAGTTCTACACATCAAAATGAAAACTGCAACCGAAAACAGAGATAGAAACAACTGTATGTGTAATAAGAAGCCGAAATCTTCCACATCTTCTCTGGATTCCTAGAATGAGTCGTAGCAACTCCATAAGATTTTAAAATAACAAAAATATTGTCATTTCTTCATTGCCACGACAAACGTTTTCTACTAATATCATGTCATCCTGAATCAGCTATACAAGTTAACCAAAATATTAATCTAATTATTAAAACTGAAACATACATTGTACTGCTAGAAGTAAAAGAACTTTAGCTGTAATAAATGTTTAGTGTTAATGCTCAGTTAACAAAAAAATTGTAATATAAAACGTACTGCGGTCAATTGACACATCATTAAACATGTCTGACATAACAGCCCAACTAGTTAAGTATCTCTTCAAGTGTACATATTTGATGATGATTTTATTGCCAACAGACAATCGATCATCTACGATGACTGACTGTCAGTAGAAAATATAGTTCAAATTCTTGCCTCTGTGAGCATATTTTCCTAGTGGAATGGAAGATGTATTTCCTAATAGGAATACAGATTAAAAAGGTATATTTTCGCGCGTAAGATGTCAGAAAGCAAAAATTTGTAAGTGACGTTTAAATTGTTGTTTACATGTCAAAGTTGTGATTTACCTGTAAGACGCAAGATGGCAAAAATATGCCAACAATATAGACTATGTTAACAATATGTGTATTTTATATAACTGAATTTCACACTGTACAACGTTTACTTTAAAGAAGTAAAAACAAACAAGTAGGAATGGGTACAAAACCGAATAAGTGATAACCAAAAATTTTCATTAACATCAAAAGTTCTAAGAATAATTAAACATGGATATTCTCTTTTCGACAGGAAACTTCCACATATTACAGAGCTTATAGATACAATTCTTTTGGGTTTCTTCTGTGTTGATTGAATAAGTGGTGAAGAAGCCCACAGGACGACCGGCGAAACGTCAACACTACTTATTCAATCAATGCCGAAGCAATCCAGAAGAATTTTACCTATACGGAGATTCTCGTTCGGTTTGAATTATCTTATATCTTGAGCTATAGATTCTACTTGAAATCCTCGATTTGTCGGTTTTAGTACAATAATTTGACACGACCCTGACAAAGAACTTTAAATAAAGCAGGATTTTTTTTTTCAATAAAAATTCTCAGGTAGTAATTTTTAATAATTCTGTTTTAATTTGTCAATAGGACGTTCTGTATTCATTTCAGTACACATATTCTGAGATCGGCTGTTATCAAAACGCAAATATCCAATCCATAATTCAGCTTGTGAGATATGTGACAGATAAACAAAGGAATTTCAAAATCAGTCATGTTTAGTTAACAACTGACGGTAATTTCTTTATTTAACTGTCGATCCAAATGGTCAATGTCACAATATCATGACGGTGACAGAACAAAATTGTGGTACATTAGCAAAAGACAGTGTAATTTTATACAACCAAAAAATCTGTATCAATATAAAATAAAGTTCTCTTAACTTTGTATAATTTTAAAAATCCCACTTAATATTTTATGGTAAAAATGATTCAAATCAGTGAAAACAAAAGTAAACAAGGCGATTTCTTTAAAACATAACAAAAATATTTACATAGATTTAATAAAATAATTACCACTTATAAAGTGCACATTATTAAAGTGGGAATCGTATTATAAAAAAGCTCCAAAAATTTTAGCCAATAATTTTTTGATTGCATTATACAAACACAACAACAGTGACTGTTCTATTGTGCATCGGCAAGATATAATACAATCTAGGTATAATAAAATATGATGCAGTAACGTTGATAGGGCATTATTATTATTATTTGAAAATAGAGATAAATTAGAATGAAAATATGTAAAAAAGTCACCATTGTCTTATCACTCTGAGTGAGGACTCGGCATGACAAAAAGGGAGGAAAGCACCCAACTCTACTTAGAAACATACGCTCATTTAATCTTTGAAGTCCCTAGAAACGTAGCAAAATGAGTTTATTTCAAATTAAATATTGTAAAATTTGACACATTTTCTGTAATATTTTCCAGGCTTTCCGATGCACACTAGATATTTAAATTTACTATGCATATATAGTATATATATAGGTTTTAAAACCCACCCCTATTAAATCCACCCCTGAAATTACCTCTCGGCCGAAATTGACCGCCTCCTCCTCTCGCGCCTCTAGGATTTCCCCATCCTCCTCTGTTATTTCCTCTACCCCCCGGGACCTCTCCCCCATCCTCTTCCTCTAAATTGGAAATTGTCATTAAACAAACCTCTAAAATTATTATGTCCTCCTCTGTTCATTCTAAAATCACTAAAATTGTTTTCAAAAATTATTCCTATCATCATCATTTAAATAGGGATTATCATCAAATGGCATATCTGCAGGGGGGTTGGCCCAGGGCGGTAGCTGATTGTCCATCCAGTGTGGTGGTCCAGGCGGGTGGGGTATTTGGGGTGGCATGGGAGGACCGTCCATTATGGGACTCGGTAAGAGTGGCGGGCCGGTCGGATGAACGATGTCCATCTTTGTAAAAAAAGTATATAATATGAAAATTATAACATTTGATAAATGTATAAAATGTAAAATAACATAAAATTAAATGAGAAGCCAAAATTTTAATATCTTAAATTATTAGTCAAAACCATTCCCGTTTTCACGAAAAGCTTTCTTTTTTTCAAATTAGGATTCAAAATTTCAGAATAAATAAGTTTATATACAACTGTAATAAATATTTATTTAATTAAAATGTTTTTCTTTGCTTCCCTTGAAAATTATATGAAATATGCATTTTACAGCAATTATATTACAATCGTCCAAAAGTTTAGAAGCAATGACTATTTTCAATTGAAAAATATATCTATTATGAAGATTTAAAAACAAATTTAAAATTCAGAAACTGGACGTACCGACTATTAAGCATAAAGGCCGTGGTGTTATGGTATTAGGATGTTTTGGTGACAGTAAGTTAGAAAGTTTGGTGAAAATGATCGGAAAATTAAACAAAGGAGGATCTTCAAAATTCTGCAATCCGAGAACATTTCATATAGTGAAGCAAATTTATTATTTTTAAAATCAAGTTGGAGATCGTTGTAGGGGTATCTTTTAAAATTTAAATAACATTTATATTTGTAGTTTCGAATGATTACTCATATCAGCTTTTACATTATCACGTCTATTGTTTTAAAAAGCAAGTAATACACAACTGGAAAGCTTAACTTTTGTAGAAATTTCTACAGGCCAATTATATCTTGTAGTTCCTAATAAGTCTAGGTATCCAACTAATTTCCAACTTCGAAAAGTAATAAGAATGTCACTATTTCTATCAACAAGTTTAGTAAGAGCTAGCTCTTGAGGGATAGCTATAGTAAGGTGAGAAACTCTCAAACAAAGTTTGGAGGATGTGTGCCACCTGGGCTAATTATTACTGGTGGGAACTCTATTCTTTAACAAGATAACGACGGTAAACACACTTCAAAACTCAAAAATATCTTATAGAAAAAAAGAAAGTAAATCTAAAAAATATAATGCAGTCAGTGCAGTCTAGGAATATCTGAAAAATGAATGGGAAAAGTTGGATGCAGAGTATTTTAATAAATAGAACGCAAAGAGCATTTGTGATGCAGTAATTAAAAATAAAGTATGATTTGAAGTAAATAATTTTCATTTTTTGTATTTTTAGTTTTAATTAAAAATTCCTTAGTGCTTCCAACCTTTTGGACGGTAATGTACATTTCTCTACTCATTCTAAATTGCAACTGACGGACGAATTCTTATTCCATTCTAAAAGGTCTTTTCTGACACGTCTTACGATAGTGATTGTGCAATTTAATAGCCTTCTTAACAAATAAGTTTTTTTAGTTTTACAAGAGTTTTCTGATAAGTACCTGACCTTGATACGAAAAAAACATTTTATATGTAACATTTATTTTATTTTTCAACATAGTCTCCTTTTAGCTCGATACGCTTAGTCTAATATTTTTCTATCTCTTGTACCCCATCAAAAAAATACGATTTCTTCAACCCTTCAAAATAGGAGCGTGTTTCAGCAATCACCTCATCGTTTGAGCCAAATTTTTTTTCGCCGCGCCATTTTTTATATTTGAAAATAGGAAATAATCGCTGTGGGCTAAATCTGGCGAATATGATGGATGCAGAAGCAATTCGTATGTGACTCAAGGAATTTTGCCATGGCAATAACACTAGTGTGCACGCGTGCATTGTCTTGATAAAACAGAATTTTTCTCTTCACTAAATGTGGACGTTTTTCTTTCACAGCATGGTTGAAACTATCCAATAAGTTGCTATAATACTCTCCATTAATCGTTTTGCCTTTTCAAAGTAATCGATGTGCATTATGCCACGTGCATCCCAAAACACTGTGACGATGACTTTGTTGGCCGATAAAGTCACCTTCGCCTTCTTGGGCGCTGATTCGCCATGGAAAACCCACTGTTTGAACTGTTCTTTGGTCTCTGAATGCGTTAACATTGGCAAATATTCTTTTAAGTTGACGCACGTGCGTGTTTATTGTCAATTGTGAGCAGTCGTGGGATCCATTTTGCGGAAGGCCCAATTGAATGGGTGCAGAATATTTGACAATTCATTTGGATATGAGAATCCAAATAAATTGTTAAAATATTCTGCACCCATTCAATTGAGATGCCCACAGTCTCAACATTCTCACGCACTTTGACTCTCCCATCATTTATCACTATATCGTAGATTTTTTCAATCATTTCTGATGTGGTGACCTCATTTTGACGACTTGGACGTTCTTCATCAAAAATGCTTGTATGGCCGCGTTTGCATTCAGCTGTCCAATATTTGAGGGTCGATAACGAAGGTGAGGAGTCCCCATAAACTTCGCCGAGTTCCGCTTTTATCACATCGTTCGTTTTCTTTTTCAAAAACAAATATTTTATAACTGCTCGATATTCATTTTTTTCCATTGTTATCACATCACAAAAGCTGTGCTACTTAAATGGCTGCCACCTACAAACTTGAAAATTTGACAGCACTGTTGTGAAAGGTTATGTTTACGAAAAAATATAATTTTTTTAAAAAGTAGTATCGCCATCTCTGGCCGACGTCAGATACTTATCACACAACCCTCGTAACATAAACTATTATTTGACCATCCTATGTTAAACATTGTGATTATGTCAATAAAATTCTCCAATGAAAAAGTGTGGGACAAAGTAATTATACTTATTAAAAATAAACTTACTCTATTCATTCCAGTCATATACCCAGCTGGCGCCGGCGGTAAGCCTGGTGGCCCCATCTCCATGGGCGGAGGACCCATACTAAAGCCCATAGGAGGCGGTCCAAGAGGTGGTGGTAGTCCAGGTCCCCACATATTTTGATTTGGTTCTTGCATATTGGGGTTGTCGATTTGTAAGCTTGAATTTTCCATTTCACTATTTGAATTTTCTAATAAATTATTTGAATTGTCCATTTCATTATCTGGATTTTGCATACCCGTGTCACCCTCAATTGTATTTAAGTCATTTTCATTTTCGGGGACATTTAGATCGGATGATAAATTACTGAATTCGTTAAGGTCATTAGAGATTTCGTCCAAAAATTGATTGGCATCTACGTCGTCTAGGAGATCAGGTAGAGGTGGTGGAGGTTCAAGTGATAAGTGACCTTGATCTATAAAAAAGAAATGTTCTATTAGGGAAAAATTTTAAAAATGAAGAATTTTTTAGATTTTACTACCTAAAATGTTCAGTTTAAAAGGTACATCACATAAAATATATTTGAAAGGGTTTCTCAAAAGCTAGGAATTATATTTCGAACTAGAAAGCTTTCCACTCCACATCTATTAATTCTGTACAAGGCTCAAATTCAACCAACGACTGAATACTGCTCCCACATTTGGGGCTCTGCTCCCCAACATTTACTGCATTTATTGGATTCTATTCAGAAGAAAGCTGTTCGCCTAATTGGAAACTTGAACTCACCAGCAACCTTGATTCCTTGGAACATCGAAAAACGGTTGGCGGCTTGAGTCTATTCTACAAATATTTTCATGGAAGTGTTTAATAGATGTAGCCCACTTAATGCCTTTCAGAGCGGTGCATGCTAGGAATACACGTCCGGCTAATACATCACATAACACGTAGGCTGTAAAGTTTTTCGTCTGACACATATATGCCCTTTTTCAAAAAAATCCATATGATTTTTAGGAAGTATTAACCTTCAAACGATACGTGTCAATATTTCATGACATTTCGACGATCAGTTTACAAGTTACAGTAGTTTTAGTGACGCTACTTTTGATATTTTCAAAACAATGGAAAAAATTGAATTTCATGTGTTGATTAAACACTAATTTTGTGATGGAAAAAAATACCATTTAAGCAAAGCAGTGGCTTGATAAGTGCTACGGGGACTCTGTCCCTGGAAAATCACTCATAATTTACTGGTATGATGAATTTAAAACGCGGTCGTACAGACACAAATAATGTTGAACGCTCTGGACGCCTAAATGAGGTGGTTACCACCGGAAAACATTCACAAAATTGTTTTGGATAACTGTAAAATGAAATTGTGTGAGATAGCTGACACCCTAAAAAATATCAAAATAACGTGTTGGTCATATTTTGCATGAACATTTAGGCATGAGAAAACTCTGTTCGAAATGGGTACCGCGCTTGCTCACAGTGGACCAAAAACAACGTGTTGATGATTCTGAGCGCTGTATGGGCCTGTTTAAGCACAATAAAAAGGATTTTTTCATGCGATATGTAACAATGGATAAAACATGGATCCACCACTACACACCGGAATCAAATCGCTAAGTGGACAGCAGCCGGTGAAAGCCGCCCGAAGCGACCAAAGACACAACAGTCGGCTGGGAAAGTTTTGGACTGTATTTTGTGATGCGCATGGAATAATTTTCATCGACTATGCTGAGAAGGGAAAAACCATCAACAGCCAAAGTTATTGGTGCGTTTGAAGGCAGAAATCACAAAGAAACGACCCCAAATGAACAAGAAAAAGTGCTCTCTCATTAAGACAATGCACCGTGTCACAAGTCAATGGTTAGGATGGCAAAATTGCATGAATTGAGGTTCGAATTGCTTCCCCATCCACCGTATTCTCCAGATTTAGCCCCAAGCCAGCTTATCTTCTTGCAAACCTCAAAAAAATGCTTGCTGGAAAGAGATTTGGCTCCAGCGAAGAAGTTATCGTCAAAACTGGGGCCTATTTTGAAGGCAAAGACAAGAAAGAAGTATAGAAATGTTAGAAAAGCGTTGGACTGATTGTACCGCTCTTGAAGGAGACTATGTTAATGAATAAAGTCGAATTTTGCAAAAAAAAGTGTATTAAGTAGTTAGACCAAAAACTTTTCAGCCTACAGATATACATATATATATATATATATATATATATATATATATATATATATATATATATACATATATACATATATACATATATACATATATACATATATACATATATACATATATACATATATACATAGATACATATATACATATATATACATATATACATATATATACATATATATATATATAATATATATATATACATATATATATATATATATACATAGATACATAGATACATAGATACATAGATACATATATACATATATACATATATACATATATACATATATACATATATATATATATATATATATATATATATATATATATATATATATATATATATATAATATACATATATACATATATACATATATACATATAAACATATATACATATATATATATACATATATATATACATATATACATATATACATATATACATATATACATATATACATATATACATATATACATATATACATATACATATATACATATATACATATATACATATATACATATATACATATATACATATATACATATATACATATATACATATATACATATATACATATATACATATATATATACATATATACATATATACATATATACATATATACATATATACATATATACATATATACATATATACATATATACATATATACATATATACATATATATATACATGTTAAAATAAGTCCAATGGACAACCAAGTGAGTTTTATATATTCAAAGGTTCCTACCTATCTACTATAAATGACCAAATGGTGTTAAGTATAAGTAAGAGTTAGATATTAATTTTTATAATTTTTTTAACCGATTACAACTTGATCCGCATAAATATATTTTTTAATGTATGTTTACACCTGACTTTTAACAGGTGATTTTGATGATTGAGAATATGCATTCAAATCACAGCAAGCTATTTCTATTAATTAAACCAAAATCCACCCTTATGGGGGGTAAAAGTATCTCTAAAACTCGAATAACGCACGTGAGTTTACAATAACATGTACAAAGGACAAATTCTTGTAGATCTTAGTACAAAATATCTGAATCTGGTGTGATAACCAGACATTACTCTAAAACGGTTGAGACTCACCCCTATAGGATGTAAAAACCACCCCCACCTACGGAGGTTTCTCATAAGTTCCAATAACGACGAAAAAAGTTCAGACTTTTGTAGTTTTAGACAGGGTGAACAAATATGGAATAGATTCGCTTGAAACACCTATACACGACTATAAACTGCCCTTAGAAGGTGGTAGAAACTGCCCTTAAAGGGTGGTAGAAACTACCCATACGCTCTAATGATGTACATGGATGTTATTGAAATTAGGAAAGGATTAAGTACTTTTATCGCACTATGAAGGCCTGTATTTTTTTTCTCAGATGCTAGAACTTCTAAGATACATCAATCCCAGGGGTTGGTTCCCCCTCCTAGGAATGATTTTCGACCTTATTAGGAAGACGATCTAGCCGTCGTGAATGTTTCGCACAATGAGATAAAACTACTTGATCCTTTCCGAATTTTAATAACATTCATGTGCATCATTAGAGCATAGGGGTAGTTTCTACCACTCTCTAAGGGCAGTTTATAGTCGTGTATCGGTGGTTCAAGCGACCTTACTTCATATTTGTTCACTAGGCTTAAAACTACAAAAACCTGAACTTTTTTCGTGGTTATTCAAACTTATGAGATACCCCCGTAGGTGGGTAAGAGGAATGTCTGGTTGGCATACCAGATTCAGATATTTTGACCTAAGAGCTACAAGAATTTGTCCTTTGTACTTGTTATTTAAACTCACGTGCGTTATTTGAGTTCTAGAGGTACATTTCACCCCCTATAAGGGTGGATTTCGGTTTAATTAATAGAAATAGCTTGCTGTGGTTTGAATGCATATTCTCTTCTCTGAATTATAAAATATCTACAATTTTTCACACTTCATTACGAGTCATTACATTATTACTATAGTTTTACTCCATTTAAAAGAATGTTTTTGGCCAAAAAAAAATGGCACGATAAATCTTTTTTTTAACTACGGATTCGAATTCAGCGTCGAAAAATACATTAGATCCATGCATTTTGGTTCGTGGTAATAAACTTCCATTTTTTTTTTTTGTGGAGCTGTGTAATCTTTTACTATTATAAAACCAGAAAAAACCGCTTAAAATACTTCGATTTTTATTGATACCATCTGACATATCTGACCATACAAAGAAAAATAATTGAAATTGTTAGATAATTATTCAAAAAAGATACAAAGGTACCAACATTACTTTGGACTGCACATATTTTTTTATGAAGTTTAAAAAAGAAGGTATTTTAATTGTGTCACAATGTTTAAATAAAAGTTTATCTATGTTAAGTAAAAAAAAAAACTACCATTACCATTGTCATGTTTTTAGTTCAGATATAGATAGTTTGTACCACGATTTGTAAATGTCGAATGCTGGTTGCAAAAAGTGAAATTTTACAGAAGTTAAAAAATCATATTGTTTCATCATTTAAATTTCTTTTGAAATTTTTTTCTATTAAAATATGTTTAATAAATCAATTTATTTTCGAAACTTCTTAGTCGCATAACAATTACAGATGTCTATAGCTTACATGTTGATATCTCATACGGTGCTTGAGAATTATAATTATTAGACCTAAAAACCCCGACTGACCTTCAAAATATCCAGAATTAGGATCCATATCATCACTCAAATCCATATCGACGTCATCCACATTATCCCCGCCTTTCCTGGGACTCTTACTACTTCTAGCTCTGGGATCATTAGTAGATGAATTTACTAGAGGAGGCAATGGAGGTTTAGAAGCAATTTTATCCGGTGACTTTGGAGGTGGAGGTGGTGGTGGAGGTAAATTTAAATTGTCGAGCCCGAACTGCAATCGGTAATCTTGGTCTTCACCTGCAGGTGGTAAAGGTGGGGGTTCCATGCCAGTAGGTGACGGGTCGGATCCCATAAGAGTACGATAATCCTGATAATTATAACATAAATTAATGGTGAAAATTTCCAAATCACTAAAATTATAAATAACAGTAAAACAATAAGATTTGCACAAGAAGTGTTGTCAACATTATCCAGTAATAACAGTCAGTTTATATAATTTTCTAGTATATTTATATTTAGAGCAAATGGTTTATTCCAAGGCAAAAAAAAATGTTTCATCACTCACGCTCGATTCGCAATCGTTAAGCGATTACAAGAGTATAAAAATTGAATAGTTTTACAAATATTATCCAGTAAAATTAGTCCCAGAAAGGCCAAACCTCAAAGCTGAATTTTTGTGAAGACCTTTGTTTTGATATCCTAAACATATCTTGAAAAGTACCCTTGATTTGAGCCATGGTTTTTTTAGGGGGTGAATTTTAGTTTTTTGGAAATATCTCGAAAATTATCAATTTTTCGAGGAAAATAGTTATTAGAAAATTTGTAGCTTATAAAATTCTACACAAAAAGAATTTTTTGTATAGCCAACCATTTCAAAGATATAGACTGATTTATATATATATGATATAAATATTTTAAAAGTATCTACAGAAAAATTAAACGTTCTTAGAGACCGTAATATTTATAATGTTTGAACCCTGACGTAACCTTGAGGGACAGATGGAA
This sequence comes from Pachyrhynchus sulphureomaculatus, assembly GCA_019049505.1. Lineage (NCBI taxonomy): Eukaryota > Metazoa > Arthropoda > Insecta > Coleoptera > Curculionidae > Pachyrhynchus > Pachyrhynchus sulphureomaculatus. Next base: position 185,642,428 of record CM032446.1, read on the forward strand.
CACTGTTCCACATCATTCTAATGATAAAGCAATAGTGGTTGGTGAGGATGTTAATTTGTTGATTCTCATAATTACAAGAGCGTTACCTAATCAAAAAATTTATTTATTAAAACCAAGGAAAGGAAAAACTGAAGCTAAAATATATTCTTCTAAAAGTATGGACAACTGTAATAGTAAGAATTTTATTGATCCATGCTATTAGCGGGTGTGGTACTACACTGCATTGTTTCAAAGAGGTAAAACTACTTAAAAATCGCGAGGACTTACAGGATTGTGCCAAAGTTTTCAAAATGCTACAAAGCTCACGAAAAGCAATCACTGACAACGGAATTCGCTTACTTTTGGCAATGTATAGTGTTCCACGAAATGCAAAATCAATTGACAAATACAGGTATCATTCATTTGTAAAATCAACCAGACTAAATAAACCCGTTAAATTATCAAATCTACCACCCACATTCAGTGCATCATAACAGGCTTTATTTAGAGTCTATCTCCAGGTCCAAAAATGATTTGATAATGAGTTAAATCCTAAAGACTGGGGGTGAACGATTAACAACAAAAGATTAGAACCAATTCAAAATTTTTTACCGACTCCGGATGAATTAACTAAAAATATACTTTGCAATTGTACTAAAAGCTGCAATGCGATTTGTAGTTGCAGAAAAATTGGTCTCCGCTGTTCTTTAGTATGCGGGCATTGCCATGGGCAATCATATTCAAACGCCAATACTGAAGCAAGGAAAATAATGGAGACATCGATGAAGAAACAGATCCGACGGCTTTAGGTCAAGAAAGGATAGAATCAACAGATGAACGTGTTGATGAAGTCGTTGAAAATGATGAGGAAGTTTTAATGGACATACATCAGGAGGATAAAGCTGAATAATTTAAACCGATTCTTTTCTACTTCGAGGTGGAATAGACTTATTAGGGATACCACCATATAAGTTCTGTTTATGGCTTTCATGTTTCCTCAAAGAGCGTTCTTTACGAGTTACAGTCGACGAATTTCTTTCTAACACCTTCACTATCAACGGCAGTTTTTTCTAAAAAAGTGAACGTTGCTGAACCTGACAGTTATATCGGGGCATTCCGTTCCTCTACCATCGTCACTCAATTTGCTGGGCGTTAATTTGAGAGCAAATATGTCTTGGCATGAACATGTTGCACGTATAGCAAAGAGAGCTTCTCAAAACCTGAGATTATTATTTTGAACGAGAAAGTTTTACACTCCACAACAACTGTTAATTCTGTAGAAAGCTCAAATTCGACGAACGATAGAATACTGCTCCTATGTTTGGGGCTCTGCTCTAAATCATACACTGCATTTGTCGGATTCTATTCAGAAGAGAACTGTTCACCTAATTGGAGACCCGGAACTCGTCAGCAACCTTGACTCATTGGAACATCGAAGAACGGTTGGCGACTTGAGTGTATTCTACAACTATTTTCATGAAAAGTTGGATGGATGGATGGATGTAGCCCGCTTAATTCCTCCCAGAGCGGTGCATGCTAGAAATACACGTCGCGCTAAGACTTCACGTTCGTATAAGGTTCAGCTTGTTACTCCTCGTATTCCTTTACAAGCAATCTTCTATATGGAGAACCTCATCCTCATCATTTGGAATAATTTGCTCAGGACTATGGTTCCGACCGAGTACAATTTACAGCGATTCAAGACCAACGTGAATCGATTTTTTCGCACACGTGCCGCTCCTGTCGCGCTCTAAGGATTTCCCTGCAGCACGAGTGCTAGGCCCATAAAAAAAACACATTTACTCGAAAACAGTCTAAGGACCTTTGTTTATGTAGAATTTTATAAGCTACAAGTTTTCTAATAATTTAACGAAAATTCATCACCTTTCACCCCCTAAAAAAACCCACGGCTGAAATCAAGAATACTTTTCAGGATATGTTGTTCAGGACATTAAAATAAAGGTCTCCACAAAAATTCAGCTTTGTCGGAATTTTTTAGAAGTCAAAGTCTAAATTTGACTGGACTAGAACAATTAACGTAAAAAAATCACTGAAACGGACAAGGCCAAATTTTTCAGCAGTTTACCCACCGTTCTCTTATTCGTCAAATCTATCCCATTTCATCGTATCAGGGCTAGAATTAACAAACAAGAGAACAGGATTTACGGGTACTTAAAATTTGTATGATGCTAGTCAACTTCCATATTTAACTTCAATGGTAAGGTAAAAAAACAATAAACTTTACTTTAGAGAAACTACACAGTAACCACACATACTAGATCAGAAAACTTGTGATACATTCATTTGTTTCATAGTAAATATCCTGTTCATATTACAAATTTTACCCTTTAGATGAAGAAATTACTAGAGGCAATGTATGTATATATATATATATATATATATATATATATATATATATATATATATATATATATATATATATATATATATATATATATATATACTAAGGATGAATGTAAAGTAAGAATAAGCGAAAGCATGAGTGAACTCGAAGAATGGTTTATAAAAAATAAGTTGCTCTTAAATGTTGATAAAACTCAATTGATAAATTTCAATAGGAGAAATGACATCAGTGAGTTGTACTTTTATTCATCTAGCAAAGTAAAATTATGCCTTAAATGTTTTGTCCCGTGTGAATGAAAAGTCTGTCTTGAAGCCATTTCATGCCTTTGTGCAGTCTCAGAAGTCATATGGGGTTATATTTTGGGGTAATACTTCTCATATAAATAAGACTTTAATATTTCAAAGAGATGTCTAAGGAGTGTGTGAGTGATCTTCCTCCTAGAGATAGTTGTAGGCTGTTATTAACCAGGAATAAGGTTTTAACGTTATGTAACTGTATACCTTGGAATCATGTTTATAATAAAACCGGTCAAGTGCAAGTTGAACTTGCGCAATTAGTGTTCCGTACGTTGATTGCTTTTAAAATACAAAAATTTTGTTACAGAGGTATAAAATGGTCAGTGACTTCACAAAATACACCCCAAATAAGTTTTCAACAAAGTTTGTTTTCAATCTTTACTGAAATCTGATGACCTTGAAATTTTTGTTTTTTTTTTATATATCATATAAATTATTAAAAGTAATGCACTCGTGATAATTTTCGTTCAATCTACACCCCGTGGAGAATATTCCAGAATTTTTTTCGAAATCTTTTGATAAGTACTTTTCGAGATAAGGCCCGGGACAGCGATTTTTCGCGAATTTTTAAAAATAATACACAGAAAAGTGCGCGCAAGTATAATATTATATATATTTTTTTTACTCGTGTTTTCACAAGCTTTCATTTGACACCACACTCGATGACCTAGTAAAAAAATTTTTTTTTCACTTCCGACTTCACCCCCCCAAAACTAACCCCTTAAGTCAAAATTTAATTTTCAAAACTACATGGCTCTGATGGGGCAATCAATTCCTATATTATTACCAAATTTCACCTTTCTATGTCAAATAGTTTCGGAGAAAATCGGGTGTGACAGACAGACAGACAGACCGACAGACAGACACCGAAGTGATCTTATAAGTGTTCCGTACGGAACACTAAAAAAGCACCCAGTTTTGTTCTTAGATAGTTCTTTAACTCACAATTACGACACTAGAAACAAAAATGATCCTCGTCACTCGATTAACAAATACCAGTTACGTTGTCTACCCGATAATCTGCTTCAAAAAACATCTGAAAGCATTCCTAGTCTCCAGAGCATATTACACACTTGAATTCTATGATGATATGATAACATAGTCTGTGATATATATATACTAAACCATCTCATCACTTATGGTAATTTTTGAAAACATACCCGATCGAAATTATCCCATAATGAATCCTCTGTAGGAATAGTTTTTAAATTTCCCCTCGCTGGTAACGGAGCAGGAGAATGTACTCTATCCACAGCTCCATCTACACTAGGTGAACCTGTCAAACTGATAAGGTTTCTATGGTCCACATCTTTGCCTCCTAAACTACCTAACGAATCCTCTAAAAGATATTACATAAATTAGTAAACTTATTGTAAGTGCAATGATAACACAATATCAAGAAATAATTTAAGTTTCTTATTCTGTAACATGAGATTTAGAAAAATACTCCAAATAAGTTTGTACCTTTACTCCCTTATATGATTGATTATAAAAAATTATACTTAGAATTAGTTCATTATTAAAAATAAAAAAAATTCTCATAATTATATTGAAAGTATCTCCCCCTTCCTCTGAACCAATATCATCCAAAAACTATGGGTTTCACTTCTATTTCAAGTATTATTTGTGTATCGAATTTGAAATGGATATCGCATTTAGTTCGAGAATTATCGTACCAACAGACAGGCATACCGACGGAAAAGTAGGACTCTATTTTTCGTGACCTACGGACCATAAAACGTAAACAAATGCATAAATTTCGAAGAGTGATGCATGATATAATACTTCCCTTTAGCAAGTGAAGTAAAAAGGTCATGTTAAACAAAATTATATAAAATATGTTTGTAAAATATTATTTTCAATGGAGAAATGTAATTTTTTACGGGACACACAACAGATGTCCTCAACAATCTAAAATTAGCTAGGCGGCAATTAAATCTTTATAGGGAAGGGTAAAAATTATGCAGCATCATAAATAAACTATATCTTTCTTTTTAACAATTTTTATTTAAAGTACTCCCGGAACGCATTCCGTGGCACAGATAAGCAGAGTTTTCACTGTTTACTATGCCAAAAACATAAACCATTAGTTTAAAGTTACTCAAAAAATTGAAATAACAATAATGTCTTACCTAAATCGCCCATACCAGGTATTACCCTTTGATCTATATCCACCGCTCCGCTTCTTAAAGAAGTGTCATGGTATTCAACTGGATCCCCATATCCTTGCAATTATAAAAAAGTGATGTCAAGGCATGAAGAAGAAAAGAAACATAAATTGTTAACCATAGTATGTTAATATGTCACGTAATATCAAAAATAAAGTCAAATTGCAAACATAAAAGGCAAAAATTATTCCTAACTTGCCCACCTACCCAAGTTACTATTAAATGTATAAAATTATTTAACAAAGATTGGACCGTCCATTTTTTTCAGTTTTTTAATATTACTTATAATACAATTTGATTGTTCTCATCTCTAACATAATATTTTTTTATTTGTTTTATTTACTTGTTCTATTCGTTGTTCATTGTGAGGATATACGAGGCGTATTCGAAGAGCAAGAGCCGTTTGCTTATATTTAAATATTCGCGGGTCTGAACAAAGCTGTACACATGCAGTAGTCGTTTGCCTGTCGGTGAATGCAGACAACAATGTCCGCGAAAATCGCTGCTCCCGCCAGTTGCGAAGTGGGTGCTGTGATTAAATTTTTGTGTGTAGAAGGATCATGAGCTGCTCAGATTTATCGGAAGTTGTGCCTAGTTTACGGACCTACAGTAATAAGTGAAGGAAAGGTTAGACAATAGGTGCCGCGACTTTAAAAATAGCGGAGTGGCAGGCCCAGTAGCCAGATCGATGAAATCGTTCAACAAGTAGACCAAAAGCTGCGATATGATCGATAATTGCACTTGAAACAGTGGCTTGGTGGACAACGGTTTAAAGACGACGAGGAACCCAAGATCACCGTTCAACTGGTTCAATTCCCACGCGGAGAATTTCTATGCAGAGGGATTAAAGAAGCTGGTGCAGCGTTACGAAAAGTGCTTAGAAGTGAACAGCGATTATATGGAAAAGTGAAGTAGGTTTGTAGGAAACTAAAACCGTCAATAAAAACTTTTTCTAATGAATATATTTTTTTTTGTGACCAAATGGCCCTTACTTTTCGAACGCCTAGTACAAATAGATATAAATTAATATAACAAATAACTACTAAATTAATTAAAATATTTCGGAGCATCCCTACCTTCTTTCTCAAACATAGGCGGACTTTCAGGCGTATCTGCATCATTCATCTCATTCCATGGTGGGTTTTCAATATTCTCCCAAAGAGTTGGTCGCTTCAGACGGATCGTACTGTTCATTTGACGTCGGTGGATATGGATTGGCACCCGAGATGTAGTCGTATGAGGGTGAAGTCTCCGTTAAACTACTACCCATGGCGGTTTCTGTTGTGTATGCAGGCTCTGTATACGATGTTTGATGTTGGTATGATGGAGCTTAGAAAATATTGTGTTTTTTTGAGATGCATATTATTTAAACACCAATATATATATATATATATATATATATATATATATATATATATATATATATATATATATACGAGGTTGGTTTGAAAAGTTCGTGCAAAAATAAAAACTACTTATGTGTTTGGGGTAAACCTTTTTTATTTTTTCGACATAGTCTCCTTTTAGGCTTATACACTTCGTCCAACGATGTTCTAGTTTGTTGATCCCTTCCGAATAATAGGATTTGTCCAAGTCTGCAAAATATCCATTAGTATCTGCAATCACCTCCTCGTTTGAATAAAAATCTTTGTCCCGCCAGCCATTTCTTCAAATTGGGGAACAAATAGTAGTCCGAGGGAGCCAAGTCTGGAGAATAGGAGGGATGTGAAACGAGTTGGAATCCTATTTCCATTAATTTTGCGACCACAACTGCTGAGGTGTGTGCTGGTGCGTTGTCGTGATGGAAAAGGACTTTCTTGTGGGCCAATCGTGGACGTTTTTCTTGCAGCTCGGTTTTTGAAACGGTCCAATAACGATGAATAATATTCACCTGTAATAGTTTTACCCTTTTCCAGATAGTCGATGAGGATTATCCCTTGCGAATCCCAAAAGACAGTCGCCATAACCTTTCCGGCCGAAGGAACGGTCTTCGCCTTTTTTGGTGCAGATTCCCCCTTGGTAACCCATTGTTTAGATTGTTGTTTGGTCTCAGGAGTATAGTAATGTATCCATGTTTCATCCACAGTGACGAAACGACGCTTAAAGTCCTCCGGATTCTTCTGGAACAGCTGCAAACCATCCTTGCAACACTTCACACGATTCCGTTTTTGGTCAAGCGTGAGCAATCGCGGCACCCATCTTGCGGATAGCTTTCTCATGTCCAAATGTTTATGCAAAATATTATGTACCCGTTCAGTCGAGATGCCCACAGCACTAGCAATCTCACGCACCTTAACTCTTCTGTCATCCATCACCATATCATGGATTTGATCAATGATTTCTGGAGTCGTAACCTCCACAGGCCGTCCAGAACGTTCAGCGTCACTTGTGCCCATATGGCCAGTCCGAAAATTTTGAAACCACTTATAAACTGTTCTAATCGAAGGTGCAGAGTCACCATAATGTTTATCAAGCTTCTCTTTAGTCTCCTGAGGCGTTTTGCCTTTCATAAAGTAATGTTTAATCACCACACGAAATTCTTTTTCGTCCATTTCTTGAAAATCACTCGACTTCCTTGATTCACACGAATGCCAAACACAAAGAAATAGACCAATATGGCTGAAACTTGGTGTGCGTTCATTCAAGAGATGCTACTAACTAAACATGACTTCGATACGCGCCGGTGGTACCATCTCTCGGACTTTGCACGGACTTTTCAAACCAGCCTCGTATATATATATATATATATATATATATATATATATATATATGTATATATATATATATATATATATATATATATGTATATATATATATATATATATATATATATATATATATATATATATATATATATATATATAATCGAATATCAAGCAGTTTCGTTAAATATTAAAGTCATGGCCGATCGATATCGCCTTACCCATTACCTTTCTTTTCCCCTACATAAAAATGAAACGCAGAGCTTAGTAACTTTCATTTATATATTATTACAATATACACACCTAACTTGTATCGGGGACAAAGATAATTTAGATTTCAGATGGTGTTTGGAAGAGGAAACAGCTCTTCAGCTGATGTCTTCCTCGGCAATTACACGAGCCAGACAAACTTACTTAGGATTTACAATAATTTTGGACTAGGAGTGTATTAAGTGGATTTAACCTGAAAGATTGCTGCCGTTAAAGGTCGTTAAATAACTCTAAAATGAGTCACGTGCACAACGTCCTCTTAAAAAGCCTCAGTGCTCTAGGCATTCAAGCAATCTGTTAGCCTTATATCTAGTGTTATAAACCAGTCGAGTGAAATGATAGCAAGATTTTTATTTAGTATAAATCACAGCATTGTATTCCTTTATCCAATAACAGAGTTGTTGGTAACTACCGCACCTACTTAACCAAATAAAATATATTTTGTCATAATCGAACTTAAATAAAAGAACTTTTAGATAACAAATTTTAGCCGATGAATCGGAACGGATGAAAAACCCACACTATTACGTTTTTCACCTTCATCCTAAAAAAAATATTATTCCTGATAATGCAAGACGTCTTATCTGACATTAACAAAAATAATATTCTAGTCCATTACTTCACTAGATAACAACTCTTCAAACATGACGTTTTGCCTGCTACGTTTTAATTAATTTAGTAAATGTAATCTCAAATGGACTGAACTTGCTGTAAAAAAAAACTCCAGCATTCAGTGTCTTCACCATATTTAGCTGACGTCTCGGTCAACTTTGTTCGTAAACTATAAAAACAGCATATACAACTGTCAATTCTTCTTTTTATTCCTGTTTCATGTATTCACATACGTCGGGGTCTCTGTATCATTTCTTCAGTTTATATAGTGTTCTGTCCAAGAAATTCGTAGCAAACATCGCAGTATTCATAGCTCGAAAGCTTCGAATATGATTCACTGATCTCACTTTTAACGACCATATCTCTACACCATCTAAGAGGACCGGCCAGACATAGCATTTTATTACTCGTAGGCGCAGGGCGAGTGGCAATTGCCTTTGAAGCAGCATATTTTTTAACATTAGAAAGGTATCCTTTGCAATGCTAATCTGCAGTTTAACTTCCCCATCACAATCCCATCGTTCATTGACAACAAAGCCAAGATATCTCAATTTCTTGATCCTTTTTAAAGAGAGATGGGGATGTTTACTAATCACCATCATTTTGGTTTTCCCAATATTATATTTTATCATTCAGCTTATTGATTAGAATTTGTAGATCTTCCATGTTATTGACAACTATTGGGGTATCGTCTGCATACCGAATATTATTTATAGGCTTTCCATTAACTTTTATCCCTCCACATTCATCTTCTAGAGCAAGTTGAAATATTTTCTCTAAATAGATATTAAATAATACTGACGACAGTATGCACCTCTGCCTAACACCCTTTTAGACACTGAAAGGTTTTGTTGAAATGTCCTAGGATTAGGATTTTAGAAGATGTCAATTAGTATAAAGTAAATTAAATGGATAAAAATTAGTGTTTTTTTTTATTAGGTACGACAATACAACATTTATCGCATTATTTAAAAAATGATAAAAGTATGTTAATGAGAAAATCTAAACTTACCATAGCTGGTTGTATTTATGTCCAAACTAGAATTAAAACTAAATGAACCAGATTCATTATTTTTGGAAAACGGTGGCATAGGAGGTGGCAGCAGTGGATTGTATACAGGACTTGGACTGAAAAAAATGATATAGTTATTTTCCTTTAAGTTAACCACCTCAAGATCACCTGTTTCTTTTTCTTCTACATGCAAATTGTATTGAAAAAACACTATTATTAAAACAATAAAATTACATCAACATCAGGGAATTCAATTATTAAATGACACTAGTGGCAAAAAAAACATAATTAATTATATTTGCTTTAGAAAAAAATACGTTTTTTTTTACACAGAATGTGTCATTTTAGGCCCCTTTGCACGGGAACAAAGAAAGACTGCCTCGAACCGACTTGTCGTAGACAAAGGTTCCCCTACCGATTTTTTGTTGAATCACTAGAATTGCATCTACCCTAAATGAATTATCCCGGACATGTTCTTACTTGACAGACTGTAAAGGTCGAGAATGAATTTGTGCGTCTAATACTTTAAGAGAAAACAAATACAATTACTAAATTAGTAACTAAAGCAGAGGCACTAATGGCGACACGAATGATAAAACTTGACAGTTATCTTTCTGATTAATCAATCATCTGTAAAACCATCAAAAAATTTCTTTAGTGCTCAATAAAATAAACGCAGTGTGGTAGTCATGCTGATTTGGCAAAACTGAAATAAAAAAGAATATAAATGCTATATAAAATAACGCAGCAAAATCATGCCGAATGCTTACAGCTAATTTGGTTAGCTCACTGCAATATATGCAATTTGTAAGGGTTATATGACAGGAAACCTAATACATTAGCGAAAGTGAGCTCCAATTTGGTGACGAGATCTTGAAGGCGCGTGCGTCGACGGGTCCTTCTTTCAAAATGGCTGCTCAATCGTTTCTTGATGTGACTGCAGTTTATATGAATTTAAAGACAGAAGGAAGAGAGAGTTTGTATAAAAATAGAATTAAAAACGTTTGTTAAGTGAAGAGAATCGAAAAGGTTGACAAACAATTTATATAATCATGGGGAAAGGAGATTATTGTTGTGCCGTTGACAATTGTAAAGATAATTCAAAAAGTACGCCGGGAGCGAGTTTCTTCTTTTCCCCAAAGATGTTGAAAGGTAAGTGATTTAATTAAAGAATATTAAGTGCATAAAAAAATCGTACGCGGATAAATAGAATAATTCTGAGAAGCTATTTCTCTTATGGCATTTTTTTTTGGGTTATAGGGTAAAGATATGGCTTGCAGTAATCAAACGCGTCGTCAATTGTCCAATTGAAAATTTGTGCAAAAATTATAAAATTTATTCGACCATGCGTATCCAGACGTTAATATAGGATCAGATAAAGAATACTTCATGTGTCAAAGGCTAATAACACAGGTAAAGATTTTTATAAGAGTCGGATTTTATTGTAGTTACAATGAGGCCCAATCAGGCCCAAAAACATTTAATTTGTATTCGGACATAAAATTCCTCGCTGAATTCAAATATGTATTCAAAAAATTGGGTTCCAGTTTCAGTTTTCACTTTTGGGGCTTATAAAGCCCAAAATCTAATATGCCTATTCAATTCCCAGGCGAAAATGCTAAAACTTTTGTCTGCAACATTTTTTCTGAAAATATCCTGTCAAGTTTATCATTTGTATTCATTTATTTTCTAACAAAGCGCCCCTTTTTGGGTTTTTTTTTATTACTCATGCTACATTAACTTGACATTTTATTAAATCAAAAATTTTCGAATATTTGTATATCTATGATTTTGAATGATAAAAATTTGCACAGTAACAGTATTCTATTAAAATCGCCCGCTGGTCCCTTTTTTAACACGGCCGACTGCCACGTGACCTCTTGAAAACTAAGACCTGATTTTCCTATATTGTTACCCCTGAGTTTCGCTACTGTGTTGGGTTTACTGTGAGGATAAACAATTATGTTGACAATGAGAATTATTTACACTTTGACTGTTCGGGTCCTCCGATTTAATTCACCGCTCGACTAAAATTCAAATAATTGAAAACTCTTTGATAAAATTGTAGATTATTTCTAGAAAAAGTATATATTTATATCTTGACACATCATTAGAATTGTATACACAAAAAGTATTCTTAATAAATTTATTTAAGTAACTTACTTTCTATCATTAAGAGTCAGATCAATACTTGGAGGTGCTACAGGCATAGGCGTCTCCAAAGCCGGTGTAGGTGTTGTGACATAACTGTTCGTAGTTTGTGTATTATCAGCAGAAATTTCAGACACAGAATTTGAGAATAATCCTGTTGTACTTATATTCTGCAATCAAAAAGTGGAAGGTTATTTTATTAGGGAATAAATAAATAGAGATAGGGGACTTCTAGACCTAACATTTTTAGTGTTTCGAACGGAACATCTATAAAATCATAGGTGTCTATCCATCTGTCACACCCGATTTTCTCCGAAACTATTTGACGTAGAAAGTTGAAATTTGACACTAATATAGCAATTGATGGCCTTATCAGAGCCGTATAGTTTTGAAAGTTAAATTTTGACTTAAGGGGTTAGTTTTTGGGGGGGTGAAATCGGAAATGAAAAAAAAAATTTTTACTAGGTCATCGAGTGTGGTGTCAAATGAAAGCTTGTGAAAACACGAGTAAAAAATATATACTCGATAACCTGGAGTGGAGGTGTCACGTGAAAGCTTGCGCACACTTTTCTTTGTATTATTTTTAAGAAAATGCGAAAAACTGCTGTCCCCCCCTTATTTCGAAAACCACTGATCAAAAAATTTTGGAAAAATTCTGTAATATTCTCCACAGAGTGTAGATTGAACGAAAATTATCACGAGTGCATTACCTTTAATAATTTATCTGCTATATAAAAAACCAAAATTTCAAGTCATCAGTTTTCAGTAAAGATCGGAAAAAAACCTTGTTGAAAACTCATTTGGGGTGTGTTTTGTGAAGTTATTGATCATTTTATACCTCGGTAACAAAAATTGTTATTCTAAAAGAAATCAACGTACGGAACACTAATTGGGCAAGTTTGACTTGCACTTGGCCGGTTTTTTATGATAAAAAGCAAAATTTAGTTTTCCTTTGTCAACATACTGTAATTCAATAAGTTGGTAACTGCCCCCCCCCCCCCGCCTATATTCTTTAGGGCCTAAAAAATTATAAATACAATTTTTTTTCTCCATTAATAGAATTTTGAGTTTTGAGAAACTGCCCCCTGGCTCAGATGCTGGCTTCGCCCATGTGTGAATTGTCATAAAGTAGTAATTGTCGACCCAAACAAAATATTAATCAATCTTTTACTAGCAATAGAAACTAGGATGGGGCAGCACAGTTATCGCTTAGTTTCATTTTGTTTAGAACTTTCCTTTAGAACTGATTTTACAACCTCGAGAAACTCAATATTAGATACGGCCGATTTGGGGATGCTATGTAGGAACGTTCTAATATATAAAAAGTATGGATATAGCAAGATATCGATACGTTACCGTACTGGAGGTTGCTGTTTATGTTTATGCTAGCCGTGCCCGCGGCTCAGCTAGCGTGGACTTGATTCACTATTGTCGTCACTGCTTATTCCTTATGTTACCTAACGTAATAAAATATATCCTATGGCCAGAGACATATGTATAAATTTAAAAAAACACGTAAATCGGATAAGTGGTTCTCTAGTGATAAGCGCACTAACAGACAGACGTTGCGTTTTATATATATTATATAGATTGTTTTTAATAAATAACCTGGCCAGAGAACATATGTATGAATTAAAAAACACATATAACTCCGATAAGTGGTTCTCGAGTGATAAGCGCAGTAACAGACAGACAGACAGAGACGTTGCATTTTATATATATTATATTCTTTGCTACATGGTATTGTTCCATATTTAACGGTTTAGGCAGCGTATTGCAAGAGAGTGCGTTAGCGGCAAACTTTTTTTCCGACTTGATTCACTATTATCGTCACTGCTTATTTCCTATGTTACCCAAGATAATAAAATATATCCTATAACCTGGCCAGAGAACATATGTATGAATTAAAAAAAACAAGTAAATCGGATAAGTGGTTCTCGAGTGATAAGCATACTAATGAACAGACAGACAGAGAGAGACTGCATTTTATATATATTATAGATAATATAAATAAATTTTGTAAAAATATTTAAGTTGCATTACAGTAGTTACTAGAAGTTGGACTACGCATTCCCCAATATCTTTGACAACATATGGTGGTGCCCCTAATATAACACAATCAATACACAATAAACAATCGTCCCTTTATATGACGAAACATAATTTATCGACACAGCATAAATCAGGATGAATGGAAGCTAACTAGGCAAGCCTCTTACAGCAGCCAGGAGATTAACGGTAGGATATGTTACCAGTGGTTTTGCTCAGCTTTTTTTCATATCTATTTATCAATAAGTTGGTACAGAAAAGCAAAAATTTTGTTTTTCATCATTTACAGGTAAAAGGATATTAAATGTATTTCAGACATAAGTCAAGATTTTTAAAGACATATTATACATATAATGGTTATGGAAAAAACAATATTATAAGTAAACAATAATAGTAAATATCGATTTGAGAATACTTTTTTTAAGTTGGTTAAAAACAAGCCACTTTTTGTTAATAACTAACACTTAAGGTAGAAAATTATAAATTAAAAGGGCTTCAGTTGATTTTCTATAATTGCCTACCCGTCGTGACCAGCAGAATAGTCCGACACTGGTTGAAAGACTACATGAAATAAAATAAGTACTTACCGAAACATCAAATGACAAATTTGATCCTAAAAAACTTGAAAACCCATTTGACAAAAAGCTTAAATTATTATCGTTAGTACTAGCGTTTGTACTATTTACAGTTGTATTACTAACGATAGTATTATTAATTATTGTACTATTAACTGCTGCTAATGAACTACTCGTTGGCGGAGGCACATAGTATCCAGGATTTGTATATTGAATGGTTGAAGCAAAGTCTATGGAATTATCTGAAAATGAGACAATTTTTGAAAATCTTTATTAATATTAACTATAAAAATTGAACATAATTCAATAACTATCGATATATCAATAAGTATCGATATTTATCGATACATCGATAATTATCAACAATAATATATTCTTTATTTGCATAGTAACTAGTGCAAATGAAAATCTCAAAATATACATATTGTTTTTGCACTGTTTCCTAAAAAGGAACATAAGTCTAAACTACTAAAAACATACTAGGAATGATAAAAATTATAACATATAACAATAATATAGATAAAATACACAATGATAATACAATAATGCAGATATAAATAAAATATATAAAAATATAAATATAGACAATTAGGGTAACCGAGCACTCAAATATTCACTCTGATTATAAGGATTCGATGACAATACCTTTTTGTTTGTTTCCCACATAAACTTACCGACAGGTAAATCAGTAATTCTTCGCGGGAGGTTTTTTTTGTGTCGTGCTCATGTATTGATTCCAGAGTGGCAAGTTTATTTACATGGTTTGGTGTATACAAAAGGCATTGGTGTATATACAGAGCATGTAGTTATAATATTTAATATTTTGAAGTGGTTGAGAACTATCGATATATCAATAGGCATCACTTATTTCTACTCCCGCCCGGCAATTGAAAACGATGTACTTCTTTTTAAGTTAGTTTGGTTTTGGAAGTTTTCCCTGTCTGGTCATCAATTTCTGAATAATAATTATCGATATATGAATAATTATCGACATCTCGATTGTTAACGATATATCGATTTACTGATAACTATTAATATATCGATAATTAAAATTATTGATAGGGAGGTTGCCATAAACTATCGATAGGTAAAATCCAATATCACCTTTCTCTATTCTGACTGGACGCATTTCGACGTATCACGACTTATCAGTCGAGCTACGATCGACAGGGAAAAGAATAGGACACAAAGAACCTATCGCCGTACTAGCGCCATATATCGATAAGTTAAAAAAATTACTATCTTTAATTAATTAAACACAAAAGTCATTACTGTCAGGCTTCCAAATTACATTGAATAATTTTTTTATGCTTTTAAAACTTTTCTTGAAAGATGAACAGCATATTAGCACTGTCAAAAAAGCACACAGACAATTTTACCAAATAACTAATTCATGATAATGAATGTATTACCTGCCGAGTTATTGACATTTGTATTTGCAGGAGTATCTTCAGGTAAATCTAAATCTTCCTCTGGACTAGGTGACGGCGCGTTTATATCTGGAGATGGTATAGGACTTGGTAACTTTTCCATACGCTCCTCGAGTTTCTTTTGAAAAGCTTTTACTCGTTGACCAAATGTTTTGTAAGCCTAAATCAAAAAGAAGACATTAAGAACTAAAATAAATGGTTATAATAATTATTATGAATACAGATAATATTTTTGTCTGGTAAATCTCCAGAAGAATAGCTTCTAAAAAGACTACAGAAGCCATAGGATTTTTATAGAAAGTAAAATTCTTTATAACTGTGCATACACTTAACAAGGATGTAACTTGAAACTAAAAGTTGTACAACAAAATATAAGAACAACATTTCAAACTCTCTACAATGAAAATAACGAAGAAAATAATTGCTAAGGAACGTAAATTTTTTTAAACAATAATATTATTGCAGGCCAGCATCATTAATTCTAACCAATCTTTTGGAATATGTCAATTTTTGAACAGAACCTTGGGGTAAAAAAAAGAGCCACTAGAATCTATGTAGATTTTGTTGAGCACCCAATCAAGCACCTGATACAAACAGGTTCCATAAGCTATAGAGCATTAAGGAATATTTTGTTAGCCATGTCCTGTACTGCTAAATTGAAGATAAGATGTTAAGAGAGAACAATGTGACCAGGCTTGCTTCTGTTTAATATACTTGCTTAAAATTGTAAATGCTTAGCCCCCTTTATATGCTAACGGCAAAACGAGTGTTTTATTTTGCATGTAGGATTTAATAATCCAAATTTTATTAGATTAATTCAAGTGTCTTAACAAGAACCTAAGATGAGAGTCTCATATTACCAAAATATGAAGCTCCTGTGGGGACCTTTCTTCTGTAAAGGATATTCATGCTTAAGAAACATATAGGGAAGTGCTACAAAAATATCATTAAGACATTATCTTAGATAAAATGAATGTCTCAAAATATTGAACTTGATTTCACATAACTTACAAAATTTGACATGGTCACTACACTGTGAAATTTGATTTCTTGATCTTAAATATTATTGCATGGTCACAACTTTAAAATAATCTAGAAATGCTTCAAAAATTGGGCCATCAATATTTTGTGTAAAATAGAAATAAAATAAGATTGGAGTATATTATCTAATTATTGTGTTAATGCCATATAAATTAATGCATTTAAAAACTTTTACAATAATTTTAGAAAGTGATTGTGTCAAAACAATAAATTTAAATAACTTAAACCTACAATTGTTTAATCGTAGTGCATGTTACCAATTAAAAAAAGAAATATATAATTTTTAATTATTTAAAAAATGTCATGTGTGACCACAACTACCATATGTGTGTGGTGGCCCTTAACTGAAAGAAAATAGGTTAACCTCAAGCTTAAGAGAGTGCAACACCTAAGCTGTCTTGGTGAGAGCTATGAGAGAAGCACTCCAACTCCAAAACAGTCGAGGTAGTTATGCATGAGTTTTCCAAATGGAAATCCATGCCAATGGTATGTAGCTGGGCCTTTGGTGAAAAGGAATATAACGCGGAGAACTCTGTACATTTGTTCAGACAGAGCCATCCTGATAGTTGGAAAACTGGCTAAACTCAAAACTGGTAAAAAGATGTAACAGAAACAACCTGTTTTTTTATTAGAGTATGTGGCCACACAAGTCTCTAGGGAAATGAGCTAATAGACATGCTGGCTAAAATGGGAACTCTAGTGAGCCTTTAAATTACCATTCTAAAAATATAGCACACTATATATTTTGCTTAAATCTACTTCAAAATATAAAGGTTTTCAGTTTTTACACAAGTTTTAAAAGCACATTTTATGCTCTATTCGAATAAGAAAAAATATGCAGGGTATCCCATTTAAAAAATATATTTTTGGGTTAATAACTATTAAAATACTAGTTGTAAAAAAAGAAATACAAACATTTTTCTAAAATGCAGATTTTTGAAAAACACCCTGTATATGTGAAACGGTACTAGATATCGATACGCGGTTTTCACCATTGAGTTTATCATAAAAATTGAGCCTCGGATACCTACATCAGTTTTCGTCTATCTTCTTTAACTTTAAAAGTGTCCAATTTGGACCACCCTGTGCATGGTACTTGCAGGAGGAGAAAGCTCCTCATTTAATTATGCCTGCTTGTCAACTGCACAAGCAAGACAAAATCACGTGGGTTCCCCAATTATTTTAGACCAGGAGTGTATTAAGTAAATTCAGTCTAGAAAGCTGTTGTACTTCTTACAGACTTCTACATCTGTTAAATAGAGCAGGTTCATGACTTAACAAGCCTAAGTACCGTAAGCATTCCAGCTACTTGCCATATTTATCTACCTATTTAACTTACATGTGCTACCATTTTAACGTCCTTTCTGTCTGATTCCAGTTGTGTTTCTGCTTGTTTTAGAACCGTAATTAAGGCTATCCGACTTTTAATCTCTAGTTTTAAGGCATTTATGTAATCTTCCACATGCTGTACATATACTTCTACTTCTTTTTCTACATCGTCGACATTTGCACGATCTAGAAGAACAGAAACCATGTTTAAAATTATTCGGGCTTTTATACGAATTATTTAAAACTCAGAAAAATGCAGCCATGTTTCCACTCATACTAATTTCCTCTTATTGATGAAAATATTAAGAAAATTTAAATAAACAAAAAAATTAATAGTTAAAGTAGTCTGTCCCTGGCAAAGAATGAATTGTATCCCCAAATACTGCGCCTGGAAGATCTTATTGTCTGAGAATGTTGTACTTAGAGTCATTTAGTTTTTAAAAAATTAAAACCTAGTAGTTCAGTTGGTAAGAATGAGTTTATTTACAAAAATATTGCAGTTTAAGGGGTTACATATACCTAGGTGCTGCAAAAAGTATGTATATTTAAAAAAATATTTTAAAGGTTAAATGAATAATACAAAAGAATGGCGATTATATATTTTTGTTGCACTTTAAATATAACATTTTTTTTTTTAAATATGTTTTAAATGTTAAATTATTATTTTTTATCGGGTTAAATGGACCACTGAATTATGGTGCCTCTTTGTCTGCAGGATAACTTCACAAAATATAATCCAATGTACAAAAATAAAAAGTAGTCTCGTAAAATAAAGTAGTAGTTAAAAGATTGTCGAGTTTTTTTTTTTCAAAAATAAAAAATTTCCGGTGTTTCAAACTTTGGTATGCAATTTTAGACCAAAAAATTTAGTTTAATTATTTATAAAAATTGTCTATTAGAAAAATTTAAAAAACACACCTCTCGACATTTTGTAGAAAAAGTGATTAAAGATTTAAAAAAAAAAGTTAAAAAAATATTAAAAACTGCAATATTGCAGATAGTGTCTGAAACCAGGTAAGGGTTCCAATCCGGCGCCAAGTCACATTTAATGCTACTTTGTAACGGAATGGAATTTTCTTAAAATTATTTTTGAAGTATAAAGAATTGTAAAAAAAAAATCGAATTTCTGGAAATTCAACGTTTATGTAACCCCTTAAAAAAGAAATATACATATTACTGTTAACACCAAGGGTTTATCTATTTTTCTGTGAATTGGTAAAAATAAGTCAAAATTGAAGTTACAGAAAAGAGGTTTATTTTATTTTTACCTCTTTAAGACCCTTCTTGTGCATTTTACCAAATCCAAGATATGAATCAAAATAATTTCAAAAAAAATAATTTTCACATTTAATTTAATAAGTAATAGTTTACTTATTAAAGTAAATGGAAAATCAATAAATGGTGAATCAGAAATGAGGTTTTTACATCTAAATTTGGAACGGAAGCTAACATGGGATGAAGATATATGTGTGAAACTAAGTTCATTGTGCTGTTTTGCACAGGCAGACAGTTGAAAGATTCTGTAAGATTAAGCTTATTTATTGATTTAGTCAGCTTACTTTCAAAAGGCTAAGTGCTAAAAAGACATTAAAGGATATAATACAAGGGTTGTATGATAAGTACCTGGCCTTGACAAGAAAAAAACATTTTTATGTGTAAAATTTATTTTATTTTTCAACATAGTCGCCTTCTAGCTTAATATATTTAGTCCAACGTTTTTCTATCTTTGGTATCCCTTTTAAAAAATACGATTTCGCCAACCCTTCAAAATAAGCGTTTGTTTCAGCAATCACCTCATAGTTTGAGCTAAATTTTTTCCACTGGGCCATTTTTTCATATTCGGAAATGGTAAATAATCGCTGGAGGCTAAATCTGGCGAATATAGTGGATGCAGAAGCAATTCGTATCCTAACTCATGGAATTTTGCCATGGCGATTACACAAGTGTGCACACGTGCATTGTCTTTAAAGGGAATTTTTTTCTTCGCCAAATGCGAACATTTTTCTTTCAGAGTATGGTTAAAATGATCCAATAAATTGACATAATACTCTTCATTAATACTTTTGCCCTTTTCAAGGTAATCGACATGGATATTAGGCCACGTGCATCCCAAAACACTGTGGCCATGACTGTTGGCCAATAAAATCACCTTGACCTTCTTTGCCCCGTAAAATCGAGTGTTTGGACTGTTCTTTGATGTCTGGTGTGCTGTGATGAATCTATGTTTCATCGACACTTATGAATCGACGCCAGAAATCATTCCGATTGTGTTTTAATATCGTCAAACATTCTTTTGAAGTTAACACACGTGCGTGTTTATTGTCAATTGTGAGCAACCGCAGCACCCATCTTGCGGAAAGCTTTGTCATATCCAAATGAGTTGGTAAAATGCTCTACACCCGCGGAATTGAGATGCCCACAGTCTCAGCAATCTCACGCACTTTCACTCTCTGATCACTAAAACATGGATTTTTTCAGTCATTTCTGATATGGTGACCTCATTTGGACGACCTGGACGTCCTTCAACAAAAAACTTATATGTCTGAGTTTGAATTCAGCTGTCCAATATTTTATGGTCGATAATGAAGATGCAGAGTCCCCATAAACTTCGCCAAGTTCCGCTTTTATCTCATCATTCGTTTTCTTTTTCAAAAACAAATTTTTTACCACCACTCAATATTTAATTTCTTCCACTGTTGTAAAATCACAAAAGTTCTTCTATTTAAACTTGAAAATTTAACAATATTCTTGTGAAAGGTTCCGTTTCAGAAAAATATAATTTTTTTAAATAGTAGTAGCGCCATCTCTGACCGAGGCCACGTACTTATCATACAACCCTCGTATTCTCACTTTACCATACTTATACATCATGAAGCTGATAAATTTCAAAAATAATGAAGATTCATATGAAAAAAATAGTAAAAATAATTAAAATTTTTTTATTATTTTATTTTAATCTTACCCATACCCTTAAGTGAATTTATCAGTCCTTCAGATATCTGAATTTTAGGATTATGTTCCTTTAACAGTTTCAATTTGGAATCTGTATCCTTTTCCAAATTAGCACAGTTCTTTATTTTATTTATGGCATAGCTTGGCTAAAAAATAAAAAATATATATAATAACGAGGAAAATAATCAATAATCAGTTTTATTTTGAACTTCACAGGGTGAAGGTCGTCTGTCTACTCTCCGTGTTCACGATTTTTTTTTGTTTGGGATAAAAATTAAAAAGAAAGATAAAAAACTAACAGTGGATCAGGTTTTTAACCTAAATACAATATGAGTGAACTATGATATTGTGACCCTGAACTGAAACAGTGTCATAGTAATTAAATCATTATCCTTAATCTAAAATCTTTACAGATGTATACTGATCAAATAACCATGAATATCATGACAGCCTGGATTTCCAACTCCTTTGTAACTCTCCTGATGATGTTCTGCCACTTTAATGTCTGTGGCCTTTACCCCGTGTTCCACGTTAAAATGCAAAAGGCTCTCCACGGTATCTATCCAGCATATGGAAGATTTGCCCCTTCCTCTCTTGCCCTCAGGTTTTCCCTGGATGATCAATTTTTCCATGTGCGCGCCTCTAGTCAAATGACTAAACAACCGCAATATTCCAGCAAGCACTATAGTTAGTAGCTGTTGGGTGAGCTTAATTTCGTTCAGAATGGACAGGTTGGTTCGGTGTTTCCGCCAGCAGAACATTTCAAACGCGTCTATTCGGTTTCAGTTTGCTACTCGAATTGTCCAACTTTCAAACCTATATTTAAATCCAGAGAATACCAGGGTTTTGACTAGATTGATTTTCGTGTTTTTCATAATTTCTCCCAAATTTTCGATAGTTTTATCACTGCTGTTCTTTCTAGTTGTATTCTCCTGTAGCTTTCATCTTCATTGTCCCCAGTCTTGTTAATTAGTGTTCCCAGGTAGATAATTCTGTGCCGTACATTAAAATCAGAGACACATTCGACATTTGTTGGTTGCCGTTTGCCCGGTCGACTATTAATTAAATAATTAGTTCTAAAATAGGTCAGTCAAAAGTCAGATCTACACGTCCATGAAATGGAATATTTTGGATGTCATGCACAAGAACCAAAATATATATAAAAAAGTTTAGTATGCCTAATATGTGGCAATATCTATCATAGAAGCTGTTTGGCAGGAAAAAGTAACATAATAAAGCTGGAAAAAAGTTTTTTACCATCTCTTGTGGTGACATAACCTACAAAACAGAAAAAAAACGAAATTAGTGAACAATAAAAATAAGTAAGAATGAGTTCCTAGCTAAAAAACTAAATGAATACAAAGATGCACACAATAAATACAAGATAGCTTATGAAGATATGCAAATAAATGTTCTGAATTAGAAAAACTAAAAACAGCAAATGAAGAATATAAAGTGAAAACCAGTGTATCTAATGAAAGGCCTGAAGAACAGAGGATATAAAATTAAGTAGAAATAAAATATCTGAAACAGTTACTAAATGAATCTAAAAATGAATGTAATGGTCCGAGTATCCCAAAGGGACAAATTATTGAGAATAACAACCTACTCAAAGAAAAAATAAAAAATCAGAGTGTGATCCTTTATTCAAGAGTGATAACTAACAATGTTAATACCCAAGAAACAAAAGGTAATAAACTAGCAAAGATAATCACAGGTAACCCAAATACTGACTTCAAAGAGAACTTCTTGAGGGTAAAAAGTGTCTTAGCTAAAAAATCACAACTACCAATTGATAATGAGATCTTCTTCTTCTTCAGCCTTCAACTCATCTACTCCTGGATACAGGCCATTCCTAATATTTTCCATTTTGCCCTCTCTTGTGCTTTTTGATGCCAGTCTAGCCATACTAGCTATCCTCTTGATATATCTATCCAGCTCAATTGGGGTCTACCTCTACTTCATTTTGTCTCCCTAGGTCATCAATGTATGATTTTCAGTGACCATCTTTCAGCTTGCTGTCTTGTCCATTGCTATTTCAGTTTGGCAATCTTTTCTATAACAACCATAGCCCTTGTTCTTCGACGGATCTCTTCATTTCGGATTCTGTCACTCAGAGACAACCCTAACATTGACCTTCCCATTGCCCTCTGCATCACTCTCAGTCAATTGGCGTTCTTCTGCTTTAGACACATTGTTTGCTGCAATCCGTATGTTGTTACCGGTAGAATATAGGCATAGAAAACTTTCCTTTTTAAATTAATCGGGATACTACTATCTCAGCATAAAGGAGAGTCCCCCAAATGCTCCTCCCTGTAGTGATTCTGTTTCCATAGAGTGACTGAACGGCCTAAATAGTCATATTCACTAATATTCTTTAGGTCTTAGTTCTCGATAGATATATGTGGGTCTTCTAGGCTCATTATTTTTGTTTGCGAGTAAATCATTTTAAGCTAACCTGTTTCGACTCATAACTCAGTTGTTAATGGGAGATACTGAGAGAAAAAAATCATTGTGAAATATAGTGATGAAGCAGATATTGAAAAAATGAAGACACCATCAAAACCAACATCAAACATATACTTGTCAATGTTGAAACGAGAAGAGATCCACTAAATGGAATTATAAACACTGATGAAGACTTAACCTCTTTCAATAACGATATGATTATAGAAGATCTATGTTTAAGGAATAATGCAGGTGTAAATATCAAGTACAAATATGCAAACAAAAGAACTAAATGTGGTTAATCAAGAATTTTTGAATAATTTCTTGGAAAATTGAAACACTCCATGTTTTCAAACCATAACAAGACCTTCTGAAAATAATCAAAATGGAACATGCATTGACAATATATTCTATAAAACAAATACAATTAATTTGCACAGTAGCAAACTCATTCACAGACCACTATCCATTATTTGTAAAAATAAAAAACTAGAGCCTCAAACACAAAAATCAAGATGCACACACTTGTATAGATTACAAAAAATTGATAAATATAACTGGTACTAGGAATTGCAATACAATTGTGTCAGAACAAGATCTTAATGTTGCTACCGAATTATTAAGAGAAATTACAAAATGTAAAGAAATGCTAATATTAAATATGAGAAAAAGTTGAAACAAAAAAAAGAATGGATCACAAGAGTAATCGCAATATTCTATAAAACGAAGGAAATATTATATAGTATATGGAAATTCAAACCAAAATGCTAAAAAATCTAATATAAAAACTATAAGATTTCAGGTAAAGTCTTAGTAGAGAGAGAAAAAATGTACTGCAATATCAAATAGTATGAATAAATATTTCTGTGAAATTGGCCAAAAAATTAAGTGAGAAAATTGAAATATTAGAAAATATACAAATAAAAATGCCACCAAAGAATCCAAATGCAATTTTTCTCAAGCCTACTGATTATATAGAGATAAGTAAAATAATGTATACAATGAAAATAAAAAAAGGGAATAGATATGATTAGCACCAAAACTTTAAAAACACAATATCCACATATATTGCAGATCCATTAAGTCACATTTTTAATATGTGCATTGAACATGCTACTTGGCCTGATGTACTTAAAAAAGCAGAAATAATAACAATACACAAATCTTCTAGTAGAGGTAAAGTAAAAAACTATAGACCAATTTTACCAATCTCAAACATTGCGAAAATATGAAAAAAGAATAATGTAATCTCCGAAAAACAATTTGGATTTGTCAAAAATAGAGATGCAAAAGATGTTAGTAACGTTACTAACATAATTTATACAAAATTAGAGAAAAATAAGCCGATGCGAGTCACTTTTCTAGATTTGGCAAAATCATTAGATACTGTTGACCATAAAATACTATTAGATAAATTATATTACATTGGAATAAGAGGAAAAGCTCACGATCTAATAAGTAGCTATCTTGATAACAGATAGAAGAAAATAGGAATAAATGACAGCGATTCAAGAACAACGTGAATCACTTTTTCCGCATACATGCCGCTCCTGGAGCACTTTAGGGAGTTCCTTGTAGCACATGTGCTAGACCCATAAAAGTGAAAGTAAATATAATAAAATAATAATGGCTGGTACAATAATAGGAACACTATTAGTTATTATCTATGTTAATGATCTATTAAAGGAGATGCATAATGATACAATTCTATCATATGCTGATGATACAGCAATCATGTCTACATAGGATACTTGGAATTAAATTCAAATTAAAATGAATGAATATCTTGCAAAAATTGCAGCAGCACTGGCAATGAATAAGATGTCTTTAAATGAAGAAAAAAACAGTGTCCTAAAACAAATAGAAATAAAAAAAATAAACAATAAAAAAACTAAAAGGCATAGAAAATTGTAAATATTTAGGACTTATACTCGACTACAATCTTAAATATATTGAATATATTATCAAAAATACTAAATACCTAGTAATAATTTTCTACAAATTAGCAAAGATAATGGAGAGAGACACATTAAAGTTGATTTACTATACTTTATAGTATTATTAGCTGTGGAAATATAGCTTGGAGCGGAGCATATAATAATAATTTCACATTTTTACAAGCGTTGCAAGATAAACTGTTAGAAATAGTCAACAAAAACCATTTTATTACTCAAAAAAACCATTGACCAACAACTATTTACATATGAGACACTACAATATCACTAGCCCATTCTAATAAATAATTTTCTCACAACAAACAGCAGGAGTATAAATATATCCGATATTAACAAAACCATTAGTAACAAAAATTGTTTTGTAAAGGCTATAAGAACTTTTAATAGACCACTGAATGAAATGAAAGAACTAGACTATAAAAACAGTACATTCAAAAATAAACTAAAGAACTGGATTAGAAGCAATATATAAGGATTAGCTAATATTGACCAAAAAGAAACTGCTTCATATTTTTAATACATTCTGTATGGTATAATTTCATAATAGACCATTATTTTAGTTTATAATTTTTATTTAGTTTATAATTATTTTGTTTTTTTTTGTAATCGAACCTCTGTCTATGTACAGGGTGCATGTTACCTCTGTGGAATTTACTTGATGTAAAGTAAAAAATGAGTATCTATAGAACTATGTGTTAATATTACTTGTGCAAAAATATAATGCAACAAATATTTTAGAATGAAAAAAAGTTTTATCATAAAATTAGTATTGTTATTTACCTGAAATTCATGTGGCTCATCATTCTTAGGTCCCGTAGGTTGTATGCTTATAAGTCCACATAAATCTGCTATAAATTCTTCTCCATATACAGCTCTCTGTTCCCATATTTTGAAAATTCGTAAAATTTTGTGTTTCACCCTTTCATCCCTTAAAAAGACACAGGAAAAAAAACAATAACAAAGAAACTCGAAATATTATTATAATTATTATTATTTCAAAGACATAAGTGGAAATTTTTCAAGCATTGCCAAACATACTTTTTTTGAGCTGTTTAAATTCTTAGCAATGCTTTTGCTGTGCTTAATATTAAAAAAATCATATTGGTAATGGTGATTTTATAGTAAATACCTAAAAATGATTCTAAGAGGAAGTTTAAAGTATTAATAATTACAATTTAAAGTTCATATCTTCTATTTCGAAGTAGTGTTTTTAGACGAAAGTCAGTCTCTATATTGTTTTTCTTTAAATTTCCCTATAGGAATTACTAAATTGTCTCTTGTGACCTTTCAAGCACTGATATATATATTATGTAAACCACTTATTATAGGCTATATACAAAGACATGAAATATGTTTTAAAAGGAAATTAAAAGTTCAACTCATAATTTTGAGTTCTTTATAACTTTTTTTATACTGACTAAGATGCAATGTTACTAAATAAACCCTGCATCTTACTAAGACACCTTCCCACTAAGTTTAATAAAATATTAATATCAACCATATTATAGCTCAATTTATAAATTATATATAAAATATCCTTACCTAACCAAAGTAGTAGCCTTTTGTATTGCAGTCCCCCAAGTCTCTACATAGTCATAATTTCTTCTTTTTGAATACTGTACAACGTCATTTGCTAAATAAAATAAAGTAAGTCTCTGTTCAATCTTGACTCTTTTAATGACGTTCAACCAAGAACTAACAATTTTTTTTATAGTGCTGCCTATTATTAAGACACCACTGACAACACTGATTTATACTTTCTTGAGAGTCTTTTAAGTTAGTTAAGAGCTTCTCAAATTGTAGCGCCGAAAATTCAGAGTCTCCAGTAACACTTTGTGTCCCCATATTTGTAAAATAAATTAGACCTTCCCAAAAATCACATTTTTCCGAATATTTTATGATTTTTAAACACACAACATTACAAAGCACTCATGTATTTTAAGGCATCCGAAATTTTTTTCATGAAAATGATTACAAACAACTCAAACCTCACATGGCGGCACAATATCTTTTGGAATTTAAAATTGTGGAAATTTTATCATTATTTAATATGAAAATGTAAGCAAATAATAATTACTTCATTTTATAATGAATTATTATTTATTTTCCTTAGTTAATTTCAGTAAAAGTTATTACTTTACGATAAATTATTTTCTTTTGGAATAAGCAAAAATTCAGTGGTGGGTAAATTGACAATTGTCAAATGTCAAATTTAGCAAACATGGAAATATTTTTAATAGGTAAAATAGGGAACTGCAATTGCTGATACTTTTAAAATAGGGTTTTACTTATACACTAATAGAGGAAATAGCCAAACAGAGACGTATTGAATTGATTTTTGTAATAAACAAAATATACACGGGTTTAATTCAGGCATATATGAAGTTCATTTCATATTAGCGGAAGTGTCTCACAAAAAAAATCTGAAGGGCTCAGATTTCAGTTTTTTTAAATATTTTTATTTAAACTTTTAGATCGATATTTTCAAAGAGATTCCTAAAAAAAATTAAAAAAATGTGTCGCGCTTTTATGTACAAAGAGAAATAATTAGAAAAAATGTTTACTTAACATATGCAAAAACACATAAAAACCACTGGAAAATTATAGCGCACTTCCTGCAACGAGAGTTCCAGGCGATATTAATCAAACCATATGAATTCAAGAATTTAAGCTTTGATAGGTTCTACCATAGACATAGAGGATGGACTGAGCATTAACCTCATAAAATTGACCACTTTCTAGAAAGAGACAAAGCGATTGTGCGGCCAATACCTGTCTCTTCTGTAGGCCTGTAATAAACAAAACGTAGTACCCCGAGACGGAATTCAAAGCAAAACAAAGCCCCATACCCGATTTTAGTTCAAATAGAACACTTAGAAATATTATTTTCAAGAGCGCCGTAGCTTAGCGGCATTCTAAAAAGAGACAGCTACCGGCCGCTCATTCGCTTTGTCTCTCTTACACTTTCGCATCCATATTTACTTCACAGAGGGATACGGAACACTCAGTCCATCCTCTATGTCTATGGGTTTTACCAATGACATATATAGGTTAGAGAACCCATCGTTGTAGTATTAGGGCGAAATATTTGTAACACATATAAAAGTTTTGTTTTAACTAAAATTGTTTTGATATATTGTCAAATTTAAACAAATAAATGTTTTCAGCAGTTGTATGAAGATTAAAAATATGTATTATTACCTAATAGGACGTAATGAAATCGTTTCCTCTTTCGTCCTTGCTATTATTATTAATTCATATAGAAACTTTTTATGAAATCCAAGATTATTTCGAATCTTTGACGTTTGTAAACACTCCCCT
This sequence comes from Pachyrhynchus sulphureomaculatus, assembly GCA_019049505.1. Taxonomy (NCBI): domain Eukaryota; kingdom Metazoa; phylum Arthropoda; class Insecta; order Coleoptera; family Curculionidae; genus Pachyrhynchus; species Pachyrhynchus sulphureomaculatus. The sequence continues at coordinate 185,671,083 of CM032446.1, forward strand.
GATAGCCAGTGTTGCACTACAAAAACTTGGTCATCTGTAGTTTGGAGTCAATTTGACGCCAAGTTTACGGTAAGCTTTTGGTGAGCAACATTTGGATATAAGTTAATCGAAATCTACGGCCGGTAATTGAATACAAATTGTAGGCAAACTTGTACTACAATATGTACTCCAACTTTTGTACAAGTTCACTCCAATAACTTGTACAGTTATTTGTAGTCAAGTTGTACTCAAATTGCGTATGAATTTACTGCCAACTTCACTACAACCTTGCCCTCTCCAACTTTTTTCTTCAAATTGACTATGAATTCCGGCCCTAGCGTTTATAAAAGTTGGATTCAGCATGGCTATCAGGGTCTTTTTGGCACAAAGGTCATTAGTAATGTTTTTATTTTGTGATGTATTAGGAGATATTTGCCTTATTATAAGTTTATGAGCGTTTGTAGTTAAGAGACTACAAATTCAACACTGTTAAGAAATCAGCGCGAGGAAAATGTTTATAGCGACCAGAATTAGGTGGGATTAACAGTGTAGAAATCGACAAGCATTTTGGTTCGAAATTTAGAGTATGTATCTCTGTCTAAATCATTTAGAAAGAAGAAAAACAAAAACGATATTAGCCTAACCTTATTTTATTGTTTTTATTGGCCCAGATAATCCAAAAAAAAATCTGTTTTAAAATATTTTCAGTGAGCGAAATGAAATTTGGAAAAAGTACATTTTTACATTTAACAAGTAAATATTGAAGTTATTGCACAGAATTATATTTTCTGTGTCAGTTTTTTTACATCCACCAACGAAAACTTTTGAGCGACTTTGTTTAGGTTTGAAATATTTATGACTTAATTATTATCTGTAATATGCGAAATCGGTGTTGCTTATCTAATAGACGTATTTTTTTTTGTTGTTTTTTTAAAGCAAAAGAAAGTTGTGATAGTTTTTTTTTAACAGTAAACTAGGGTCTGTATTAACGACAGTGCAATAGCAGTAAAGTTTTTAAGCAATTATTTGAATTCAAGAACTAACTATATGGGATTCACAAATAGATCATATCTGCTCTGGACTTAGTAAAGCATATTATACTTTTTTTGAAATTAGAACATACCATACCTATTTACACATTTTTGGGTGTTGACTATGCTCTGGCTGACTATTACTTCACTTACAACATGCTTTGGGGTCAAAGAACGTATGTAAACATAGTATTTATATCCCAGTAATATATAATTAATATTTTGTTTGAGATAACTTGAATCATGTTGAGAGATATTTAGAACAATATACTCACCATCACCTGAATATATTGAAATGTACCCCTTATATGTATGAGAACAAAAAAAGTTTCAGACAGAATCTGCAAACTCACAACTACTTAACTATGATTACTTTTGTAGTCTGAAGCCACTGAACAGCAATCACCAGAAAGTATTAAATGATCAAAATCATTAAATATATTTACGAATAAACTGAAAAACTGTTAAATATATTTTTAAATAATTGATATTTATTAATATAACAACATTTTTTATGAACTTTAACTGTTAATATGTAAACTTTAAATGTAGTTTGTGTGAGATCTACTTTTAAACTTGAACTTGACTTGTCTTATGTTATTTATATGATATTATGGACAAATGAATTTAAATGTGCCCTCCTGTGACATAGGAATCAACAAATATGAACTGCAGAGTCTTCAAATCTGGAAAACTAAAAAAAAGTGCAATTTATATTGATCTGTATAAAAATATGTTTTAATAACGGTTTGCATAATATTTAATAAGTGCATGTTATTAAATACATATAAATATGTACATATATCATTTGTAAAAATTTTGTTAATGATGAAACTAACACAGTTAAGAAATGATTTGTATTTCGTTGTTTACTGTGGCAAGAATTAGGTTAAACAAATAGAATTTGGCAAAACAATGTAATTAAATTTTAATAAATTTTGTAAGATAGCTAATGCCCACATAATACATGACTCTTGCTTTAGCTATGAGTGATATGATGATGGGATATGAAAGTATGAGTATAAATTGTTACATATATTTTACTTGTATGAAATTTCATATATTTGGTTTAAGTCAATATTGCAGTAGTAGTATTCCGAGATCCTCACCGATATCCTTAGGGTATAAAAAAGGGTAAAAATCCCTACTCAGGTGGGGAGGTGAACGATAAAGAAAAAAGTAGGTTTATAACAAATTTTAGGTTAGGCCAGGTCATATTTGATTAACTCCTCGGTTATATGACTCGAAGAATACTAAAATTTCCTGCTAAATCTCAGACTCAGTTGAATCCTACCAGTATTCATGTTTTTTTCTTCAAAAGCATTTTTTTCCCTTAGCTGCAACAATTCATTTTCTTCATCATTAAGGTTCATTATTTTAAGCAATAATCTTTTTTCTTTATTTGCTATTTATAAACCTTGGTTAAATTTTTCATAGTTTTGAGGAATGTTTATATAGTCAAAATATCATTCCCATAATAAAGGCTCAACGTGTTTTATGAGAGATTTCCAGGTGAAATCACTAGCATTTTAAGAACTTCTCATTTTAGGTGTCTAAAAAAAACATGATTCGTAGAAAAAATTATTGTCTACACATTATCTGCCGAACTGCACATATGTATGCATGCAACATGGATTTAACAAATTCATTACACCCTTTGGTAAAAATCTACCAACAGTAATATTGTTTTTTTTTTTCACCAGATATGTATATTTTAAATGTCTTAAATGAGGGAAGGCTATATTGATTTTCATCTTTAAGAACATTGAACCCGGACTAGAAATAAACTGATATGAGTGTACCAGTTACTTGAAAGAATTACAAGTAACATAAAAATTCAAATAGTTCAGTTATCTATTAATCTATATAATTTTGACAGTAGCTAAGCTACAGGTGACCTAGTTACTTTTTAGTTAGTTTTATCCATTGAACAATTTCATTTTACAAAAGTATCATAGTAGCCAACAACTCTGTTCCAAAGGAACTTCATGAGTATTCCAAGAAAAAATAAAAGCTACTATGCTAAATACTAAAAGTTTAGGTACATTAGTAGCTTAAGTATTCAGTAGTTGGGTACAGTCCCACTGTACTTACAGTGGCACCAATTAGATACACATACTTATGGGAATACACTTTGTTATTAATTTTTCCAAAAATGTTATCCGGTGTAAAAGTTCTTGTGTGATGACCTGTTTTATAACAACCAAACCAATGTTATATTTATAGATGCGTAAAAAATAAAAAAAATATTACATTACAATATTAAAAATTTCAGGATGAATTCCTGCATGTGTTAGTCAAAAAATGAGTATAAGAATTGATGAGAAGCATAATAAAGTTTTTTATATGGTTTTAAATTATATAAATTGCAAAAAGTCAATTGTCATATTAATTTATCATAATCAGCATGAAAAAATTTTATTAAGCTTTTCGACTTGAATTTTTATATTATCTACCTTAAAAACAAAATTTTTATATTGAAAAGTGTAAGAGGAAAAATTACTATTTTGCCTTACTGTAGAAACTAGTCATCTATAATATATATAAAATGTCTCTCTGTATGTCTGTCTGTCTGTCTGTCTGTCTGTCCGTTAGTGCGCTTATCACTGGAGAACCACTTATCCGATTTACGTTCTTTTTTTTTTTAAACATACATATGTTCTCTGGCCAGGTTATAGGCTATATTTTATTACGATAGGTAGCATAAGGAATGAGTAGTGACGTAAAATAGTGAATGATGTCGAAAAAAGTTTGCCGCTAGCGCGTTGCCTTGCAATACACCGCCTAAACCATTAAATATGGAACAATATTATGTAGCAGAGAATATCTATAATCTATAATATATATAAAATGCAATGTCTCTCTCTGTCTGTCTGTCCGTCCATTAGTGCGTTTATCACGCGAAAACCACTTATCCGATTTATGTGTCTTTTTTTAAATTCATACATATATTCTTTGGCCAGGTTACATAATAATAATAACAATAATAATCTGTATCTATAATATATATATATAAAATGCAACGTCTCTCTGTCTGTCTATCTGTCCATTAGTGCGCTTATCCCTCGAGATCCACTTATCCGATTTACGTGATTTTTTAAATTCATACATATGTTCTCTGACCAGGTTATAGATATATATTTTATTACATCTATAATATATATAAAATGTAACGTATATCTGTCTGTTTGTCCGTTTGTGCACTTATCACTGGAGAACCACTTATCCGATTTACTTGCTTTTTTTTTTAAACATGCTAAACCATTAAATATGGAACAATATCATGTAGCAAAGAATATCTATAATATATATATAAAATGCAACGTCTCTCTGTCTGTTTGTCTGTCCGTTAGTGCGCTTATCACTGGAGAACCACTTATCCGATTTACGTGCTTTTTTGTTAAACATACATATGTTCTCTGGCCAGGTTATAGGATATATTTTATTACGTTAGGTGACATAAGGAATAAGCAGTGACGATAATAGTGAATCAAGTCGGAGAAAAGTTTGCCGCTAGCGCGTTCTCTTGCAATACACTGCCTAAAACATTAAATATGGAACAATATCATGTAGCAAAGAATATAATATATATAAAATGCAACGTCTCTCTGTCTGTGTGTCTGTCCGTTAGTGCGCTTATCACTCGAGAACCCTTTATCCGATTTACGTGTTTTTTTTTTTTTTAATTCATACATTTGTTCTCTGACCAGGTTATCTATAGTCTTCTATCTAGAATATATATAAAATGCAACGTCTTTCTGTCTGTCTGTCTGTCCGTTAGTGCGCTTATCACTTGAGAACCACTTATCCGATTTACGTGTTTTTATAAATTTAAACATATGTTCTATATAATTCGATATAAGCCTAGATAATGGGAGATAAGGAGAAATAAATGGGCAATAAGTCGAGATAAGGCTTGATAATGGAAGATATGGTGAGATAATGGGAGATAAATAAAAATAATGGGAGATAAGGAGAAATAATGGGAGATAAGCAAAGATAAGTCTAGATAATGGGAGTTATGGTGAGATAATGGGAGATAAGGAGAAATAATGGGAGATAAGGAGAAATATTGAGAGATAAGTCGAGATAAGCCTAGATAATGGGAGATAAGGTGAGATAATGGGAGATAAGGAGAAATAATGGGAGATGAGCAGAGTTAAGCCTAGATAATCGAAATTATGTAGAGATAATGGAAGATAAGGAGAAATATTGAGAGATAAGGGGAAATAATGGGAGATATTTTATTACGTTGGGTAAATTAAGGAATAAGCAGTGACGATAGTGGTGAATCAAGTCCACGCGAGCGGAGCCGCGGACCCGGCTAGTTATATTAATAAAATACATAAATAATTTACAATAAACTTAATTTTATATTTTATAACTTTTTATTAATAGGCCCTAGTATATAACTAACGTAAATTTACCCCAATTTTATAACAAGTTGTTTTTATATTAAAGTTTAAATAATTGTTGATATCATGTGTCACTTCAAATTGTTTTAATGTTTATGTAAAGGAATATCTCTTCTGTTCAACATCACTCCTATAAAAAAAAATAATGCTAACCAAATAACACAATTTGGATTAAAGAAAATTTAAACTGAGATTCAAATATATCTAGGATCGAAACAAATAATTCACGTATGTAATATTTAAAAAAAAAAAAACCGCTTAAGTGCAAGTCGGGCTTGTGCAATTAGTGTTCCGTACGTCGTTTTTGAAATAAAATTTTTGTTATGGAGGTATAAAATGATCAACGACTTCACATAACACACTCCAAATGAGCTTTCAACAAAGTTTGTTTTCGATCTTTGTTGAAAACTGATTCACCAATTTTTGTTTTTTTATATACCAGATAAATTATTAAAGGTAATGCCCTCATGATAATTTTCGTTCAATCTACACCCTGTAGAGAGTTACTCAATGATCTAGTGTTTTTTGTTTTTTCACTTCCGATTTCACCCCCAAAAACTGACCTTTTAAGTCAAAATTTAATTTTCAAGACTACACGGCTCTGATGAGTCCATCAATTCCTGTATTAGTGCCAAATTTCAACTTTCTATGTTTATAGTTTCGGAGAAAGTCGGGTGTAACAGATGGTCAGACAGACAGACACCGACGTGATCTTATAAGTGTTCCGTACGGAACACTAATAACATTTATTTAGGTAGAAATTGACTTTACTATACAAATGCAAAACTTTAAGGCACCTTGTATAAGATTTGCAAATTTTTAATGTTTCTAAAACATTACTGATTGCTAAAGTTCATATATTCATATATGCAGATAACTTAAATTTTACAGGAAGATGTAAAGTGATAGGGTTTGTTTGTGCCGTCAGCTTTAAACCAGTGAGATCATATCGCAACAAAACTTGCTGACTGAATTTTACCATTCAGATTGTTTCTGACTGGTTTGAAATTGCTACACGAACAATTCTATAAGGGACTGGATATTCCTTTAAAAGTAATGTGTTATGGTATCCATCGAAAATATAAGATTTACTGTTTCTGTAAAATATTACCTTCTTATACGTTTGTCTTATTGTAGGACCATAGAAAATATAGCTATCGCTACAGAAAGACAAACACGTAAAATAAAACGTCGACCTAAAACGAGGCTGGCTGGCTAGCGGCGGCACGATAAAAAATGTGCCTCGTCGAGATTCTCAGAGATGCCGCGCATATTTTGCCCAATTAGTATTACGTTTATTACAACTTGTACACGTGCGGCATCTCTGAGAAACTCGATGAGCTACATTTTAACGTGTCGGCGGTTTTGTGGCGACTTTTTTTCCATTTCTCTTTCTAAAGCGGTAGCTATTTTCTGTGGTACGGGTTCGAAAACACACTTGTTAGATCCTACTAGAAATTCGGTTAATTAACTAATAAATATACTGTTAACTAACGGATATTGGCCTAATATTAGGTTGCATAAACGATATTCAGCCGAATAGTAAAAAATAGGGAAAAATTATGAAAAGTTGACACCACGTAACTATTGTCTTATGGATTGGGAAGAACTTATAGGAGGGTTTAAGATATGGACTGCTAAATAATTATAAATGTCTATATTCGAATATGATTGGTATAGTTTTTTCACTATAAGGCCGAATATTGATTATTTGGTCCAAACTAATATACTGCTAGCTGAGGCGTCGCCAGGGGATATATTCCCCATTGCCCCCATCGATTTAGAAAATACGCCCCTTAAGAGCGGAACTCTTTTGTGAAAAATGTTTACCCCCGCTCATCGATTTTTAAATTAAATATTAAATTGGATTTGGAGTTACACTGTAGGTGTGGGTTTTTTTTTTTGAAACAAGTGGTTTCGCTCCCGATTGTGCTTTGACACCCTTCCCCTTTACAAGTAGCTCTGCCTTTAGTGTTATGTTTTTTCCTTAAAGAAGTGCACCTTGTATCCATATGTGCCCCACGCCCTTTGAAACTACATCACTGACTGCTAGAGACCTATGAATATACATTATTTCAACACTACGTAGTATACTATGTATACGACCGAATCGAATTGTTGGTTTACAGTGTTAGAAATGAGCTAGCAAAATAACTTATTAGCTTAGCTTGTGGTTAAAAACTACGTCATTAACGGACAGTCAAAAATGACTTATCTAGAAATTTCCGTATTTTGATTAATTTGAATTATATGTAAGAAAAGGAAGGTGCCTTTTGCGTGCGAGTTATACAAAAACAATAATTTCACATTAAATTTATATAGAATAAATGAAGGTCCGAGTGTCCAGCTAATTAAATAATGGGCGAAATAGGCACATTTCAATTTCAACAACATCTACGTCAATAAAATTGCTGTTTTTGGTGTCCGACAAATGCAACACTGAAGCCTGAAGCAAAAGCTTTACATTCCCTTAATCTGGGCAGCAACTTCCGCACATTGAATAATCAGTCCACACTTCTTTGACGATAACAGCAGCCGCACAACAATTGTTAGTTCAGAGCGATATGTGAAGCTGATTTTTCTCGTCTGTTTTAAAAATTTTGATGGTGTAATAACTGAAAGAAAATATCAGGCAAGAAATGGCAACGATTACGAAAAGAATCATATTATCACTCGCTTAGAAGAGTACCAGGAGCGTTACGGTTCACATTTAGAAAATGTCATTTTTAAGAAATAATTTTTCTAGTTTGTTATAGAATAAAGGTCATTTTATTCATCATGTTCTTTTACTATAAATATTTTGTGTAAATTACACTTTTCGATGTATAATGAGTTAAAAATACAATTTATGAACTTACTTGGTTATGTACGAATTTTGTTAACTTTCAGAATTTTTAACATTTAAAAATAGTAGTTTCTTTTAACCAAAATTAAAATAAATGTTAATTGAACTCTTTTGATTGTGTCCCATCATACAACGATTTATACTACCCAACAGTTATCATCACTAGACCAAACACTTTTTTACTCCCTACTCGCGTTACGCTAAACATGTTAGCATCATCAAGAGCGATGATGACTAAATTTAAGAGTCGAAACTAGACTATTTATGTTAAATTTGCGTTTTCCTCGGGTGAAAACGGACTAATTCCAGAAGGGGGATTAGTCCTAGGTCCTTATTTCGACTATTTTTATATTTTAAAATAAAATACGTTCGTATGCGTCTAATAATTTCCTATCACATACATTTTTTTATTAACTTCAACTTATCTAATGTTACTGTATGATTATGTTTAAGAGAATGTTTGACAATACTTGATTTTTTCGGTTCTACCGTACCTTTAAATCTTGTTTGAATCGACCTTCTTGTATGCCCAACATATTTATTTTAAATTGCAAGTTTAGTATTATTAGTTTAGTTTTTCCTCTTCAATTTAGTAAATCGTCGTTTCTGATGATACTAACATGGTTTGCGAAACCCATGCCGAGTGTAAAAATAAAGTATTTAGTAGTGAACTGTTGTGTAGTGTCATTCTGCCAGAGATTGCAAAGTCCCAACGTGACAAATTATAGTTATAAGGACTTTTTTTTATCCTGTAAAATAAGATGAAAATATACTTGGACACATTAGCTGTTCAATCAGTCAACTGCCTGTGAAAATTTAATTTTAAAAGAGTTGAACTGAACTGAAACTGAGTCAGTCCACTTCGTTAACTCGATACCCACTCCGCTATATCTCACGGACTGTCGCGTAGCCAAGGGAGTTCTAGGGGCATATACTTCCGCAACCTATGAAAGTAGGGTTCTTTTTTTGTCAAAAATGTTCACCCCCGATTATTGATTTTTAAGTATGGTATAAGTTTTAAAAGTTCTGCTGTATGAAAATGTTCTTGCTTGTCAGCAATCTCTACCCCTAGATCACCAATTTTTAATTTACTATGTTATGAAAGGCTTAAATATTTAGAATTCCAGCGCAAAAGGATTTTTTTTTACCGAGAGGCTTTACCCCTTGATCATCGTTTTGGCGCCTTCGTCTATACGCTGCTTTGGCTTTAGTTTTTTCGTTTTTAGTGTTTCGTACGGAACACTTATGGGATCACTTCGGTGTCTGTCTATCACAGACATATAGGAATTGATGGCCCAATTAAAGCCATGTAGTTTTGAAAGTTAAATTTTGATTTAATGGGTTAGTTTTGGGGGGTGAAATCGGAAGTGAAAATTTCTTTGCAAGGTCATCGAGTGAGGTGTTAAATGAAAGCTTGTGAAAACACGAATTCAAAAATATATATGATATCATACTCGCGCGCACTTTTCTTTATAATAATAATAATAATCTTTATTGCCTCCAGTTATAAGACACAGTGTACAAGGCAACGACATAACAAAATAAAATTTAATAATGTAAAATATAATATAAAATAAAATATAAATACACAATCAGGTACAACAAACAGGTTTACAGCTCCACAACAATGTGCCTCTTATGGCGCGGGTAAATGTAGCTGAAGATAGACTGCACATATCAATGTTACTACAGGTTTTATTAAATATATCGATAGACTGATGCAGTGGTGTTTTAATTACCGGTCGAAGGTGCAGACAAGTAGAACACAGCAATAATATCTCAAAACAATCTACAGGTCTAAGGGATCTACAAACCTTAAATAAAAATTGAACTCGTATTTTCTGCGATATATCCCATCCCTCTTAAATGCAAGAAATTTAACAAACCTTTGGATATTTTCCAATTGAGTAATATATTTATAAAAAAATGGGATTCCATACAAGCACACCAAATTCCAGCTTACCTTTCACCAAGCTAAAAGAGAGTGTTTTTAGTGTTTGCATATTTGTAAAATCACCCGAATTTCATTTTTGGTATAAACCTGAGCCTTCTTGTATTGCCGCAGATACTATTAATATGTAATAAAAAAGAAAGTTTGGGGTCAGAAATTACTCCAAGGTCTTTAGAAGTGTCACAACTCTTAATTGGTGTACCCCCTATGTGATAATTAAATTTAATGGGCTCCGACTTATTTGTAAATGTCATAGTAAAGCATTTGTTAACATTTAGAGTTAACTTGTTGGTGTTGCACCAATTATCCAGAATAGTAAGATCACTCTGAATAGAATAACAATTATTTATCTCCCGAATTTCTTTGAATTTATCACTTATATCATTGATAAAAATTGAAAATAATAGAAAAGCAAGGTTACTACCATGAGGAACAACGCTAGTGGCTTTGAATTTAACAGATTTATGGTCACAGATTTCAACATATTACAAGCGGTCTCAGAAACCATTCAAAAAACATTATCAAATTCTCGGTGAATCCCACCTGAGACAGTTTTTTTGCAACAAAAGATAATAATTTACTCTGTCGGAGACTTTTGAAAAGTCTGTGTAAACAAACTCTACTTGCTTACGATTATCCAAAGAATTCCCAACGTGTTGGGTAAGACAGGTTAAGTTACTCACTATACTACGAGTACTAAAAAAACCGTGTTGTTTACAACACAAACAACAATCATGCATCAACATTTCAAAAACCTTCACAAACGCACATAATATAGACACGGGCCTATAATTGGATTTTGATCTCCTTTTTTGAAGACTGGGGTAATTCTTGCCTCTTTCCATATTTCCAGAAAATCCTTATTGTTAATAGTTAAAAAGAAAAGATCAGTCCTTGACAACGAAAAAGGCACTTGATCCGGGCCACAGGTCAATTTATTTTTTGACCTTTTTAACGCGCTCATAATCAACTCCTCTGGTACGCATTCAAACGTAACAGAAGAACTGTCATTGGCAAACTGAAGCGGACAGGTCAGATTCTTTGGAACGGCGAACACAGTACCAAATGCATTTACAATACTTTCAGGATCGGGATACTGAGAATTATCGCGTTTTTTGTAGAATTAATAAAAAACCAAAGAGTTTTTGGACCACTTGAAATAGAACTTTCAGCCCTATGTGTGTAATTTTAATACGCAATGCTAATCTTCCTTTTTATATTTGTTGGAAGTTCTTTGTATTGCTGTCCCAATATTGGTGAACTGAATTTTTTAAATTTCTTGAACTTTCTATACTTTCGTTTGATGAGCCTGAGTATTTCAGTTGTAAACCATAATGGATACGTTCTTTTACGAATAATAGATTTGGGAACGCACGCATCAGTTACTTCATATAGTATCTTGTAAAACCGTACACATGCTTCATTGACATTACAGAGCATATATAAATCAGACCAATCCACATTCAAAATCCTGTCATAAAGGAGCGGAGAATCCGCTCTTCTAAAGTTACACCGAGATTGAAATGTATTTGCCGGCAACACAGACTTTTTTCTAGAGTGAAAAGAGAAGGAGATGTTCAAAGAAGGATGGTAATTACCCTCCTCTACTAGTGAAATGGATTCTCTGGAAACGACACAATTAAAATTTGAAAGAACCAAAATACGTGTTGGAAATTTTGTTAAATTGTTCCATATGAAACAAATGAATAAAATTGTTTAATATACCAAATTTTGGATCTTCATATAGGACAGGAATATAAAAGTCACCCAAAATTAATACATTATTATGTACATAAAGTGAAGTACTTCAATGCATTCAAACAATGCATTAAGTTCTTGTTGACAAGTGTGACAATGTAGATAACCAATACAATTAATGTTATATAAAGAATGCTTATCTTACAACCAACTGTAACTATCTTAGCGACATTAGTGCGTAAAGTAAATCCCAAGATATAAGATCCTGCTTTTTGCTTTTTCAATGGGGCAATAAACGACCCTACTAAGGTTTGTGCATAGTTGCCAGGTATTACGATAAACATATTTTTATTTTACCTGCTTTGTATACCGCCCTCACTTGCACCTGCAATCATATTGGATTTATTTTTACCTCTGTATTTACTAACTGGCAACCCGATTTGGAGCATTTGATAATATAGGCCTAATGACCACAGGTCCCCATTAAGATTCGAGAGATACTTTTTATTATTTTTAGTTTTACTTACAACTTACAATGTAACGGTTCTATTTTAATTATGTGGCGTCCGTGGGAAAATTGCAATAGTGGCTATCGCAAGAGAAAACATTTATCACTTGACGCTAAACAAATAGTAAAAAAATGTTTACGACAGTTTGGTAAAAAGAAATTTGAATAAACAAAGTGCTTTGTAAGAAACCAGTGAACTAACAAAAACCCCAATTTCTACGATTAACGGTATTGTAGGAAAACCGTCACTCAGGAACAGGAAAGATCAGGAGAAAAATATATTCTATGTACGAAGAGCAGTTGGTGCCGACACTAGAGAAAATAAAATTAAGACTGGTGCAGGACGGAACCAATATACATTGTGGCCGATCAACCCTTCACAGAATTCTCTTAAGAATGGCATTCACGTTTCGAAAAATCAACAAAAGGCTAGTAGTGATGGAGTCACAAAGATTATGAATCTTGCAACATACTTATTTACAAGACAAGAAATTAAAAAGTATCGATCAGAGAATTGGCCAATAATTTACATTGACGAAACATGGTTCGATACCCATGACACTGCAAAATTGGTGGGTTGACAGCAGTACAAAATATCAGACTAACGCACCTTCAAATAAAGGTAAACGAATAACCATTTTGCATGTTGGATCAGAAAATGGCTGGGTTTCAAATTGTCTATTATCTGCAAAAAACAAGAAGACACGACCGCAGAACTTTTTGAAAATCGGTTTCAAAATTTCCTTTTGCCAAATGTCCCAGAAGAGAGTGCAGTTACAGTCATGCACAATGCAAGTTACCATAGTCGCCTACTAAATAAGGTTCCTAATGCAGCCAACACCAAATCGGAAATATAGGATTATATGTTAGAAAATTACATTTATTTTGACTTTAGTTATAAAAAAGTGATCTTTTGGAAGTTTTGAAAGACTATAAATTGAAAAAGAAATATGTTTGTGATAGTATGGCTGAGAAAATGGGACACACTGTTTTGCGGCTTCCTGTTTAATCCAATTGAACATATTTGGCATCAAGTTAAATCAAAAATAAGGGCACAAAATGTTTCTCCTACTTTAAGCGTGTCAATGGTTGAATTAGTAAAAAAGTTATAAATGATATACGTTGTGAAAGCTGGAAGAATTCCATTCAGCACGTTGTTAAAGTTGAAGATTCATATATTTATGTAATTAATATAAAACCGCTGATAATTACCTCAGCTGATGACAGTGATAGTGAAACCGAATAAGGCTTAAGTTAAAATATATTTTTATTTATACAATATGTCCCCTCTTGTAAACCCCATTCATTCAAGCTATATATTTGTACTTCTTATCTTCTCTTCTTCTTATTTGTTTTTACATGCATCTATAAATAAACATCTCCAAAAACACTTATCATTTTATTTATTTGCATTAATGAATAAAATTCTTAAGTCCATCTCTGCAACGTATCATAAACAAATAGTCAGAATTTTTATATTGCCCACTTAAAACGGCAAAAAGCAGGATCGTATATTTTGGGACAGGCTATACGTATATTTATTATTCACAGCTAATACCACCCGACCTCCACGAGATACACCCAATCTACTAAGGTCCCTATTACAACTAAACACAGAATACCTGTAGTCAAATAGTTCACTTGAGAGCACATTGTTTTGAATCCAACTTTCCGTAACTGCGATAAAGTCGTAACCAGAACTGCAAACCGACTTGAAGAAATCAGCCACTTTTGTGCTTAACACTTTTACATTTTGATACAAACAAAATACATCCATAACAGAAGACGACAAAATTTTGTTACACAACTTATTTGGTTTAAATGATTTGACCTCTTGACAATTCTAGGGAACCCATTGAAATATTTGATCCTAAGATTAGATTCGCCGTTTTGACCCATGAGTCAATCCACTAAACCAGGGTTGCTTTCAGTTGTTTATACCGTTCGATTTATTTCGGCGTTCTGTCAAAACTAATAGCGACCTCCTTGTAGGCTTCTAGTTTTTTTAATTCTCTTGCGTTAAGAACAATGGCTTTAACATCGTCACACACGCTTACTAAGGCAATTAAGCAAAATTTCAACAAATCCACTATACCAACACTTACACAGCCAATACCTACTGAGAGAGCGAACTTGTTGGCTGAACTCTTTGCTTCACATTCTACTGTTGATTTCCAAGGAAAAAACTCCGCGTACTATTCCCATAGTGCAGTCAAGGATGCCCGCTATTGACTTCAGACACCGTATCATAAAACGTATTTTAATGAAGCTAGACACCAAAAAAGCTTCTGGCGCTGACGGAATACCGACCATAGTACTCAAAAACTGCGCGAGAGAATTAACGCCAGTTTTCTGTAAACGTTTCAACCTATCCTACAGAAACGAAATATTCCTTCCTGCTGGAAATACGCTACAGTTCAACCGATACCCAAAAAAGGCAAGAAGAACTTGCCAAACTACTACCAACCAGTTGCATTGCTTTCAATAATATCGAAAGTCATGGAAAAAAGGCTGTCAATCAGCATCTTCTAAAATATCTTGAAGAATTCAATATTATTAGCTACCATGAATATGGCTTTTGTAAACACAAATCAACAGGAGATCTTTTAACTTATGTAACACATGTTTGAAACAACACAACTGAACACTGTGGAGAATCTCGAGCGGTTGCTCTTGATATATCCAAGGCATTCGACCGTGTTTGGCACGATGGATTGTTGGCTAAGCTACGCTTTTCTGGTATATCTGAGAAGTTTTGTTTATGGTTTTCAAGTTTCCTCAAGGAGCATTCTTTAGGAGTAGCAATCGACGTTTCTTTTTAACACCTTCACTATCAACGCCGGTGTGCCCCAGGGCTCCATTCTGTCTTCTACCCTTTTTCTCATTTACATTAACGATCTGCTAGAAAAGACCAGGAATCCAATCTACAGGTTTGCAGATGACAGTACGCTTATCTCATCAGTCACTTTGAACGCTCGAATATCGGCTACTCATGCAAATACCCGCAGACAGCAGGAGGTCATTCTACTTAACAAAGACATGGAAGAAATTTCATCTGGGGGTGACAGTAACCAAGTTGAATTTAAGGCTACAGGCCGCGGTTTTTTCTAAAAAAGTTAACGTTGCTGAACCCGACATAGTTATGTCGGGGCACTCCATTCATCTGGCATCGTCACTCAATTTACTGGGAGTTAATTTGGGAGCAAATACGTCTTGGCACGAACATGTTACAAGCATAGCACAGAGAGCTTCTCAAAAGCTGGGAATTTTATTTCGAACTAGAAAGCTTTCCACTCCACAACAACTGTTAATTCTGTACATAGCTCAAATTCGACCAACGATGGAATACTGCTCGCATATTTGGGGCTCTGCTCCCATACATACACTGTATTTTTTGAGTTCTGTTCAGAAGAGAGCTGTTCGCCTGATTGGAGACCCGGGACTGGCCAGCAATTTTAATTCATTGGAACATCGAAGAACGGTAGACTTGAGTCTATTTTACAAGTAGTTTCATCGAAAGTGTTCGATGGATGTAGCCCGCTTAATTCGTCCCAAAGCGGTGCATGTTAGAAACACACGTCGCGCTGATACTTCACATTCGTATGAAGTTCAGCTTGTTACTCCTCGTACAACCCTTTTCAAGCAATCTTTTATATGGAGAATCTCATCCCTTTGGAATAACTGGCCCAGGACTGTGTTTCCGACTCAGTACAATTTACAGCGATTCAAGACCAACGTGTAACGCTTTAGGGATTTCCCTGCAGCACGTGTGCTAGACCCATTAAAAAAAAAAACATCATCCGCGCATTCCATTGTCACCTTTATGAGTCTAATTTTTGCTGAATTCTCACGACCCATTCAAAAAACTTTTATGTTAACTATTTTGATATTAGAGCAAGCCTTTTATATTATGTCAGTAGCAGCAGCAGTATCCTTCTGTTGTCTAGTTTCGTTGTCATATTATTTTTAAAAAAAATTGCCAAAAACCGCTGTTCTCCCCCCTATCTTTAAGAGTACTAATCAAAAAATTTCGAAAAAACTCTGGAATATTCCTCATAAGGGGTAGATTGAATGAAAATTACTGAAAATTTATCTGGTATATAAAAAATAAAAATTTCAAGATCATCAGTGTTTAACAACAACTTTGTTGAAAATTCATCTGGGATGTGTTTTCTGAAGTAATTGACCATTTTTACCCCCGTAACAAGAGTTTTTATTTTAAAAGCAATGACCGTACGGAACACTAATCGCGCAAGTCCGATTTACAGTTGACCGGTTTTTTTCTTTAAAGAAATACTCTTCGCAATCGTATGACTCTTCCACCCAACTGCTACTACGGCTTGAGCTTATTTACGCCACTGCTATCTACCACACTTTTTTTTTCTTTAATGGCGGTAAAAAATCAACATCCAATCTATAGCCTTCGTTTATCCTATATTGTTAAACACTAGCTGCCCATGCAAATATTCGCAGACAGCCAGACGTTATAGACGTTAATACAGACCTGAAAAAATTCTGTCTTGAAGTGACAGTAACCAAATAGAATTTAACGATAGAAAAATCCAGGGAGCAATCTCTTCGAAAGAAGGTAATATTACAAAATCCAACATGGTTATGTTGGGCACTCTATTCCATTAGCATAGTAAATCAACTTGCTGGACGTTAACTTGGAAGTAACACGTAGGCTGAAAAGTTTTTGGTCTAGCTACCTAAAACACATTTTTTTTTGCAAAATTCTACTTTATTTCTATACTTTTCTTGTTTTGTCTTTGCCTTCAAAATAGGCCTCAGTTTCGGCAATAATTTCTCCATTGGAGCCAAATCTCCTTCCAGCGAAAATTTTTTTGAGGTCTGCAAATAGATAATAGCTGCTGGGGGCCAAATCTGGAGAATACGGTGGATGAGGAAGCCATTCGAACTTCAATTCATGCACTATTACCATCGTAACCATGTGACTGTAACTTGTGACACGGTGCATTGTCTTGATGAAAGAGCACTTTTTTCTTATTCATTTAGGGCCGTTTCTTTGCGATTTCTGTCTTTAAACACACCAATAACTTTATATAATATTCGCTATTGATGGTTTTTCCCTTCTCAGCATAGTCGATGAAAATTATTCCATGCTCATCCCAAAATACAGAGGCTAAAACCTTCCCAGCCGACTGTTGTATCTTTGGTCGCTTCGGACGGTTTTCACCGGATGCTGTCCACTCAGCTGACTACCGATTTAATTCCGGTGTGTAGTGGTGGATCCATGTTTCATCTATTGTCACATATCACATAGAAAAATCCTTTTTATTGCACTTAAACAGGTCCAAACAGCGCTCAGAATCATCAACGCGTTGTTGTTTTTGGTCCACTGTGAGCAAACGCGGTACCCATTTCAAACAGAGCTTTCTCATGCCCAAATGTTCATGCAAAATATGACGAACACGTTCTTTTGATATCTTTAGGGTGTCAGCTATCTCACGCAATTTCACTTTACGGTCATCCAAAACATTTTTGTGGATTTTTTTGATCTTCCGGTGTAAGCACCTCATTTGGGCGTCGAGAGTGTTCAGCATCATTTGTAACTCTACGACCGCGTTTAAATTCAGCATACCAAGTAAATGATAAGTGATAACACTTATCAAGCCATTGCTTTGCTTGAGCAAAAAACAGTGTTTAATCAACACCCGAAATTCGATTTTTCCATTGTTTTGAAAATATCAAAAGTAGCGTCACTAAAACCAGTGTAACTTGTAAACTAATTTTGACACCTATCGTTTGAAGGTTGGTACTTCCTAAAAATTATATGGATTTTTTTAAAAGGGTGACATCTATGTGTCAGACCAAAAACTTTTCAGCCTACGTGTTAAATTAGTTCGCACTAGAATACAGTATACTCCATAACAAGTTTTTTAATCCTATACAAAGCTCAAATTCGACCATCGATGGAATACTACTGGCATGTTTAGGGATCCGTTCCCAAGAATACTCTGCATGTGTTAGATCCTATCTGAAAAAAAGCTATTCACCCCGAATAGGGACCCTAACCTTTTCAGACACCTTGATTCTTTAGACCATCAAAGAAAAGTTGGTGACTTGGGAAATTATCGATGGACGTTTGATTCCTCGCTTAGCGGTGCATGCTAGGAAAACACATCGCACTCATACATCACATCCCTATGAGGTTTACTTTTTCACTCCTCGTACCACCCACCCTTTTCAGGAATATTTTTATATGGTGATCCTATATAACCCACCGCAATTCAAGACAACGTGAATCGCTTTTTCCGTAAACGTACTGCACTTATTCTGGGATTATCCTGCAAAGCGTGCTTTTAATAAAGTTGTTCAATTTTGTTGGGTATTATAAAGTGCATTTCTCGTTACAGACGTATGTAGGTTTCGTCTTTCATTCTTTCAATGTTAAACAGCAAGTAGGCTTATTTCCAATGGTTAAGTTCTTGACTCCTGCTGCAGACTAGGCTTGGCTGATCTTTGTGGTCTCAGTTTCCTGCGGCTCGCGGTCAAGAAACAATCACTCAAGTGGAATTTAAGGTCTTAAGCGTTAACTACTTCTATTATTCTGCTGCAGTGCCTTTTAAGATTTTTACGTAAGTTTTATGATGTTTTAGTTTTTTAAAAGGTAAAAATTTGTTGAAACTAAATTTGAATTTTTTTTGGAAACTTTTATAAGAGTTTAGAAAACAAAAATAAATAACATAAGTCTAAATTGAGAAAAATTTCATTATTTTTAATAATTCAGGTAAATAAACTGTAAAAAGAAACAAGACAATTCCACCGAAGTAATATATATTAGTTTTTATTCTAGATCAATTTTAATAATGTCAAAACAATATTATGCACCTTCAAATAAAGTTGTTTTAATGTAATTTTGCTTTAAATGTAATATTTTAACATAAAAAGTTATAATCCTGTTTTAAAGGTATAAGTTGTGTTCAAGAATTCTTATTATTATTGCCCGAAATTAATTTTAATTATAAAGTTATGACTTTGATGATGATTGTGCTAAGAATTTGAAAATAGAACTAGCTTGTTCATATGTGTATATATGGTGTTTTTTAAGTTTGAATCATTTTTAGCAGAGTGTAGCACTTCTCTTCACTAAAGTAAATTACTTCACCAAATATCTCCTAAAAAAAATAACAAAAAATAACCGTTCAAGTGCAAGTTGAACTTGCGCAATTTGTGTTCCGTACGTTGATTGCTTTTAAAATAAAAAATTTTGTTACGGAGGTATAAAATTATCAGTGACTTCACAAAACACACCGCAAATGAGTTTTCAACAAAGTTTGTTTCCAATCTTTACTGAAAACTGATAGCCTTGAAATTTTGTTTTTTTATATACCAGATAAATTATTAAAGGTAATGCACTCGTGATAATTTTCGTTCAATCTACACCCCGTGAAGAATATTCCAGAATTTTTCCAAAATTTCTGGATCAGTACTTTTCGAGATAGAGGGGGGGATAGCAATTTTTCGCGCGATTTTTTCAAAATAATACAAAGAAAAGTGTGTGCATGTAAGACATTATATATATTTTTGAACTTATGTTTTTACAAGCTTTCATTTAACACCCCACTCGATGAACTAGTAATTTTTTTTTCACTTCCGTCTTCACCCCCCAAAACTAACCCCTTAAGTCAAAATTTAACTTTCAAAACTACACGGCTCTGATGAGGTCATCAATTTCTATATTAGTACCAAATTTCAACTTTCTACGTCAAATAGTTTCGGAGAAAATCGGGTGTGACAGACGGACAGACAGACGGACCGACAGACAGACAGACACCGAAGTGATCTTAGAAGTGTTCCGTACGAAACACCAAAAAGACAGAATACGACCTTTTGAAATTTTTTAGATTTTTAATTTGAGACCTGCAAAATTTCAATCTGTTAAATATTCATTCGCATTGACAAATTCTTAGTACTGTTAACAAACGTGGTTTTGTTTACAATTATATTTTCAATAAAAAATTGTTTAATACAATTGGAGGTGATATTCTTAAACACTTCCTCTAGGGATTGGCCAAGTACAATTTATCTGAAAATTGATGGTTACTTCACCTTGTGGTTTTGTTTACAATTCCTTTTTCATTAACTTATTCTTTCGATAGAACCGATGTGGTGGCGCTTAGATGCTGACTACACTCAATAAAAGATGATATTTTTAGACATTTTCTTCGTTATAATATATTTTGTCGCTTGTTGTTGTCAATAATGAAAATTTGAAAACAACAAAAAGTTGCAAAATTTAGAGAATCCTCTTTCGAAGACACTCGTAAAAATTGGAGTTGGTAGATTTTGCTTTTAATTTGTAATAAGCCAAGTTTGTTTAAATTGGAAAATAATTAGTACGTTTTATAGACAAATCTGAACTTTGAATGCATTTGTTAAAACCTTTTTCAACTCTAAGTATAGACACGAACGGGCAGGTTCACTAAAAAAAGTTCTAAACTTACAACAAACATCTAGCTCTGTTTATATTTTTAAATAACTGGCCAGGCTAGCTTGGTATATTTTTTTTTAGCATATGAAGAGACAAAGTTACCTAATTCAAATGTTTTTACTCATAATAATTGTGTTTTTTTTTTCTCCATATGCTTAGCACGATTAATTTTATTTTGAACTGTGATCAACAGCAGGGTTATTTAGGATTACGTAACGATAATTAGAATCTTAGAATACGGAAATTTGTAGTTGTGGTACTCGATAAACTGATCTAAGGTGTAGATTTCCACGAAATTCAGAAAAGTGCCAATATTTCGAAATCTAACCAATTTCACTAAGGTCATATTTATATATTGTGGTGAGTTATGAACTGGCCTATCAGCCCGCGAAGGGAATACGTTGGTTTTTGGGACACCCAGTATATATATTCACTTCAACACTTTTTTTTTATTTTTATATTTAAATAGTTTGCCGAGAATTATACTGTCAGCTTCAATATTTTAATTGATTCTCCACTGCATTTGTAATTAGACCTTTCTGATGAAATAGGTTATATTTACTTGATTCACTAAAATGGGTTAACTTTAAAACTGTCCAATTAGGTAATTAGTGATAACCAGCCACCTAAAGTTATGAAGCTGAAAACCAGAACTAGTTAGTGTTCCGTACTTATAACATCACTTCGGTGTCAGTCTGTCCGTTTGTTTGTCTGTCTGTCCGTCTGTCACACCCGATTTTCTCCGAAACTATTTGACATACAAAGTTGAAATGGGGCACTAATATAGGAATTGATAGCCCCATCAGAGCCATGTAGTTTTGAAAGTTAAATTTTGACTTAAGGGGTTAGTGTTGGAGGGTGAAATCGGAAGTGAAATTTTTTTTTTTACCAGGTCATCGAGTGAAGTGTCAAATGAGAGCATGTAAGAACACGAGTTTAAAAAAATAAATAATATAATACTTGCGTACACTTTCCTTTTTATCATTTTTAAAAAATGTCGAAAAAAACGCTTTTTCTCCCCCCATATCTCAAAAAGTACTGAACAAAAAATTTTGAAAAAATTCTGTAATATTCTCCACAGGGTGCAGATTGAACCAAAAAATTATCACGAGTGCATTACTTTTAATAATTTTTTTTTAAAAAATTTAAAGTTCATCAGTTTTCAGTAAAGATCGGAAAAAAACTCATTGGAGGTGTGTTTTGTGAGGTCATTAATCATTTTCTACCTCCGCAACAAAAATTTTTATTTTAAAAGCAGTCAACGTACGGAACACGAATTGCTCAAGTCCGACTTGCACTTGGCCGGTTTTTTTTTTAAATATTTTTAATTAAACTGGTAATAGCGAAAAATTAGTTTAAAATTCTAAAAGCTATGTGTTGTAACTGTTCCAAGGTCTTATTCCCGATTTTAATTTTAAATTCTTTTATAAAAAAAACGTTACTCTGGTGATATTTATTCATGGTTGATATTTTTGCTACTACATTATATTTTGATTTTTTTTATTATTTTGGTGTAATGACAGCACATAAATCAGAAAAGTATTATATGTAATGCAGAATGACTGGAATAGCGCGAAGTTCATAAAATCCCAAACACAAAAGATCTTAGCAACACCTACGGCCATGTATTCCCAATTTTCATTGATCAATAATCAATCATCCGTGCTAACCTAGGCGGTCTTCCTGTGATGTAGAAAAATCTTATATCTCTTATCAAGTTTCATAAAGATATGGGAAGAGAAAACTACATTAAAATTTTAACTTAACATAAATATTTGTTTTCTTCATCTCCGAGACATGACGCTACTGTTATGTAATTAAATTTCCTTATAAAGTCATCGTCCTACGAATTTTATTAACGGTATGTCCTCCGACAAGAAAGGAAAACCTGTGTTGATGACCAGTTAAAAGGGGTCATTTGCGAAATTAATAATGATTATCCGATTATCAAGACGATTATACAGGGCGTTTTTTTAAGTTAAGACTATTTTTACCAGGTTCCTGTATTCATTAAAATAAGTAACTTCACCAAGATACTAAAACTTGACTGAACTTGCCCCCAAAATAGAGTTTAAAAACAATATCTGTATTCGCGCATTTTTAAAACACTTGTTTTTAAAAAGTCAAAAAACATATTGGATTATTTCAGTTTTGGTGATGTAGTGAATTAAAGTCATGTCAAATTTTCCTAGCCTCTTATTCATTCTAAACATTTTATATTGGCATATATTAAAATATGATTTAGCCAAAAAATGTTTTTATGTTAAAACTTTTTAAGTATCTGAAATTTAAATACCAGACAACAGATGGTGCAACAATGCAGTTTGTGCTATAAAGATTTGACACTGCGCCATTTTGTTGTGTCATCAACAAGTGTCAGACGCGCATGAGTAATAAATTGGAAAAGTGTGTGCTTGTGTTGTTGTGTTCAATATGTTGAAATTTATACCGAACAAAGAGCATTCGCGGACAGCATTAATTTTTTGTTTTCATTTGAAGAAAACTGCTGTTAAATCATATCGATTATTTCGAGAAGCTTATGGTGAACATGCTCCATCGCAAGATACGTGAGAACGTGGTTTCGGCGTTTCAAAAGCGGTGACTTCGATGTTGCAGACAAGGAACGTGAAAAACCGCCAAAAAAAATACGAAGATGTGGAATTGCAAGCATTGTTGGACGAAGATGATTCGCAAACACAAAAACAACTCGTCGAGCAATTGGGCGATAGTCAACAAGTTGTTTCCAATCGGCTACGAGAGATGGGGAAGATTCAGAAGCCGGTAGATGGGTCGAATAGTTACAGGAACGAAACGTTTCCAACAACAATTGACCGATTTGAACCGTTCGCTGCTTGAAAAAAGGCCAGAATACTTCTTCATGACAATGCTCCATCACGTACGGCAAAACCAGTTCGCGACACAATGGAGGCACTCAGCTGGGAAGTTCTACCCCATGCGGCTGACTCACCAGATTTAGCTCCTTCCGATTACCACTTGTTTGCATCAATGGGTCACGCACTTGCTGAGCAACGCTTTGGTTCGTACGAAGATGTGAAAAAATGGCTCGATGAATGGTTCGCAGCAAAAGGGGAAGATTTTTACTGGCGTGGTATTCACAAATTGCCCGAAAGATGGGAAAAATGTATAACAAACGACGGAGCATACTTTGAATAAAGCACTTTTTATCATTCTTTCGAAATTAACATGTTTTTTAGAAAAAAAAACCCGCATTTCATACTTACACACCTGGTAACCGGCCCGTACGTTGATTGCTTTTAAGATAAAAATTTTTGTTACGGAGGTATAAAATGATCAATGACTTCCGATCTTTGTTGAAAACTGATGACCTTGATTTTTTTTTATATACGAAATAAATTATTAAAGGTAATGCATTCGTTATAATTTCCGTTCAATCTACACCCTGCGGAGAATATTCCAGAGTTTTTTTAAAGTTTTTTGTTCAATACTTTTCGAGATAAAAGGGGACAGCGATTTTTGGCAATTTTTTAAAAATAATAGAAAGTGTGCGCAAATAATACATTATATATTTTTGAACTCATGTTTTCACAAGCTTTCATTTGACACCCCACTTGATGACCTGGTAAAAAAAAATTTTTTCACTTCCGATTTTACCCCCCAAACTAATCCTTTAAGTCAAAAATTTAACTTTCAAAACTACACGGCTTTGATGGGGCGATCAATTCCTATATTATTTCAACTTTCTTTGACAAACGCCTTCGGAGAAAATCGGGTATGACAGACGGACAGACACCGAAGTGATCTTATAAGTGTTCCGTACGAAACACTAAAAAAATATGACAATGATTATTGCAAACTAAAAAACATATAATCTAAAAACAGCTGATAGATGGTGTTTCGTGATGCAAAGGTTTTTTTAGAACTAACATGTGCCTTTAATGCGAACTGAACATTCACTGTATGTAAAAAATTCAAAACGAGGTCGTAACTAAAGTATATCATTTTTTAAACCCCTGCTTAATGATTTTGACTTGCTTTTATTCCATATTTTCCTGTTTTATCTCTAATACAATTTTTCAGTCAGTTTTATATTTAAAGTAATTTTAGCAAAATTGGAAATAAAAATATAAATGTATTTTTTCTAAGATCAGAAACACGGAATAGAAAGGGAAAATTATCTCTTTTCGCCATTTTAATTGCAATATGTATTGCGTGATTACAAAAGTTCGTGCCCGATTAGAAACCAAATTAAATACAACACATTTTCATGAAAAATAGTATTTATTAATCAATAATGTACTCTCCTTCCTTTTTTATAACTGTCTCCCATCGTTTCACAAGTTTTTGTATTCCTTCTTTGTAGAAACTGCGTGGTTTCTCTTCAAGGAAAGTCGTAAGGTAGTTTTTGACTTCTTCCATAGAATCAAATTTTTTGCCAATCGAATTATTTTGCAGAGAACGAAATAGATGAAAATGTGAAGGGGCCAGGTCAGGGGAATACGGCGGGTGCTAGAAGATTTCCCATTTTAAACTCTCTAAGTTTTTGCAGTGTTTGATGAGAGACATGTGGTCTAGCGTTGTTATAGTGAAAGATGATGCCTTTTCGATTGACTAAATTTGAACGCTTTACTTGGATTTCAACATTGAGTTGGGTGAGTTGCTCACACTTCTTCTCCGCAGTTATTGTTTAGCCATGTGGAAGAAGCTCGTAAAAAAATTATTCCTCTAAAATCCCACCAGACACTTAACAACACTTTCATTAGATGCAATTCAGCCTTTGCCATAGATACTGTTCTTTCACTTCCATGCTTCCAGCTTCTTATTCTTATTATGTTGTTATATACAACCCATTTTTCATCTTCAGTTATGATTTGATCCAAGAAAGGTTCCTTTTGAAGGACGAAGAGAGGAATGACTGTGGAAACACGGTTCAGCTTGGTCCGTTCTGTCAAAACGTGCGGAACCCATATATGGAGTTTCGAAGTGTATCCAAGTTGCTTTAAATGACGAAAGTTACGAATAAAGTCATTATCAATGCCGGAAGATTGCCCAGTACGAAGTTTATCGTTTAGATTGAAGTCACCATTTCGAAATCGACCAAACCACTTTTTAACTGTCCTAAGAGCAGAAGCACGATCAAAATAAACGTCTCGACTATTTTTTGTTGCCGTTCCAATACTCACTCTCGTTTTAAATTCAAACAACATAACATGACGAAAAAGTAACTTTTCATTTTCCATTTTGAATATTAACCTTGCACATAAAGTAATTTAAATATATATATATATATATATATATATATATATATATATATATATATATATATATATATATATATATATATATATATATATATATATATATATATATATATATATATATATATATATATATATATTATTATATTAAGTCACGACGCATTTAGATATACTATATTTATAATATTATTATAAAAAGAAGTTATGTTAAGTCACGGCTATCTATGACAATCAGGCACGAACTTTTGCAAACACCCAATATAAATATATAATCTGCCTTTCTGTATACTTCTCTTAGAGCAACAGAAATTGCTATTATGACATAATTGTACACAACTCTTAGAAAAAGCATAAAATAAATTTTTATGAAGACTCGTAACAAATAAATAAACATCCGGACATGTTAGAAGCGCTGCTAGCAGTTCAACGGCGCCGTTTGGTGCCAAGATCAGGTTTTAGTTAATGAGATCCGATACGAATGAGAAAAATCAAGGGGGAGAATGAGACATACATGACAGAGACTTATAATAAAGGCCAATGAGCTGTTTTCAGCTATCTGATCGTTTCACATATAATTCTAGCTTTCCATCGTTTTAACGAGTTGATTCAGTATTTGTCTATAATAGGCGCTAGTAATTATAACCATGACTTTTTGTTTAAAAACCGCTTTTTAGGTGTGGGAAGTTAAAAAAAAGCAGTGTAAACAATTATGCACTATTTTTTGCAATTGTAAAATTGATTAGATTTCTCTTTAATTAATTCTTTAGATATTATATCGAAATAACCAATTAGTTTTTTCAGTATTATTATTTAATAAAAAAATTATATTGCTATTAAAAATACCATATATGTATATCTCATGGCATGCTAATAGGGTTAAAATATGCAACTATATAAAAATGCATCAGTGCATAAAACGCGTTCTTTGCATATTAAGAACATTCATAGAAGCGCATTGACGTTGTGTAGCGTTGATTTTGTAAACTAGAGAAGCTAAACTTTGTTGCCAAATTAGCTAAATAGAGAAGAAATAAATAACACTGTCTCCGTAAAAGGAACTTTATTACTAAATTAACAATACATATGCAAAATAATCGGTAAATACAGGTTGTAATATATATATATATATATATATATATATATATATATATATATATATATATATATATATATATATATTCTTCTTTTAGCAGCCTTTTGCCATCCACTTCTCGACGTAGGCCTCCTCTTGTCTTTTCCATTCCACTCTATACTTGGCTAAATGGTGCCAGTTCCTGCCTACCTGTTGTTTCACGTCATCGATCCATCTTTTTGGTGGTCTTCCCACACTTCTCCTGTGTCTTCTAGGTCTCCACTATATTAAGCGTTTTATCTACTTCTTAATGAGGAAAAATTTTCATAATACTATTAAAACTATACAAAATTTATCAACTTCCACTCCCTTCACCCTCCTCCCTTGAAACAATATTGCCTAAAACTTACAGGTTCAATTCTTAATTCAAGTATTATATGTGTACCAAATTTGAGAGTTATCATGCCGACATAGACAGATGAGAGACAGTCAGACTAGGATATTCGTTATTCTGCTTGTGATGTGATTTTTTCACAAATACAATGCTTACCGTTAAATCAATAACTATCGATATGTCCATAATTTAAAGTTTTCGATAGATGGGCTGTCATCGCCTATTATTATTAACCCTCCCTATATGCTGCTTAACAGAAATTAAAAATTCCTAGGAGGTGTAAAAAATTTAAATGCCTCTTTTTTACTAGTACAACTTCTGCCGAAATCTCCATACTACCGAGACACGCAGTACCACATAGTGTCCACGCAACTCCAGCTGTTGCTTTCCTCCTAGCGAAGCTCTTGCTTCCCATTATTTGATTATGCAAATTCTAAACTAGGCTTTATAGAAAATAATTCTTCATTCTATGATAGAATTGAGGAATAAAATAACTTATTCTTTTGTTTGCGGTCGTACCTACAACAGATATTCTGACCGTTGCGCCACTGCATTGCTTCAAATCATTAATAATGACTACAAATAAAAATCAATAAACGAAACAAATATATACACGAATCATTTTTTACTGGTTCCAATGAATAATAAAGCATAACGGATTTTTTTCTTATGTAAATTTTCAATCAACAGCTAAGCGAGTAAAGATCATAAAATAAAGTATTAATGGTGTTTGGAATTTTCAAGTTTAATTGAGGCTATTCTAAGTTAAGTAAATGTAAACCTGCTTTGACTATTTCAGATGTTAAAGGAATTTTATGCAACGGTCAACAAACTTTCCAGTAAATAAAGAATCTTAACAAAGTCCTTTATGTAAAATGAATAAAATGAAGTTTTAATTGGCAGAATAAATTATTCTCTCATAAACTTAATTTCTAAGATGGAAGTCAATGAATGCTCGTCGATTTGATTACTGTTGGATAAATTGCAACGTTTAATGAATATAAATAAACTGATTGGTAGTTTTCTTTTAATATTCGTGAGGTAAATAAAAAATATGTTCAGTAGTTTTACAGTATACATATATATATATATATATATATATATATATATATATATATATATATATATATATATATATATATATATATATACGAGGCATGTTTTTTAAGTAAGTACCGTTTTGGAATAAAATATAGACGTGCAAAGATATCGCTATAATTTATATTTTTACATGAAAGCCTGTACCTTAATCTACTTTTCTACATAATTTTCCGTGAATATTGAGGCACTTGTCATAACGTGGCACCAGTTTTTGAATACCCTCCTCATAAAATTCTGCCGCCTGACTTGTTAACCACTGTATCACAAATGTTGAGGAAAGCAGTCGCACAATGATGAAATTGTAAAGCGTCTGTTTTCTCTCACCTTTTCGTCCACTTTCTGCACCAAATCTTCATTAACGACCGAAGGACGCCCACTCCGTTCTTCATCATGCACATTTGTGCGGCCATCTTTAAATGCTCTCACCCATTTCCTTACCATTCCATCACTCATAATGTTTTGTCCGTAAACTTCACAGATCTCACGATAATATCGATCGGTTTTACGCCTTTTAGCACTAAGAAATCGTATAACAGCCCGTACTTCACAATCGGCGGGACTCACGATTGTCGGAGGCATCTTAAACATCAGTAAACAACGTATACAATGAAGAATCAGACTGTAATGGCGTCAGTGCGTAGACATGAGATGTAGGTTACCAGCGCGCATGCGCGAAACGCCGACCGTATCGCTGCGGCGGCGGAATCGCAAAACGGTACTACTTAAAAAACATGCCTCGTATATATATATATATATATATATATATATATATATATATATATATATATATACATATATACAGTCAGTCGAAAGAATCTCCATACATCACCTGCTTTCTATAGTATTTTTCTGTTATGTTTAACTAATTAATTGGAACTATGAGAAAACATGTTTAAATTAATATTTGAAACTTAACCAACGAGGTTTAGTTTTAAAAACAACTACGGGACATTTTATTTAGAAGTTACATCATTGTTATAAAAATGTAAACAAAATTAATGTCAAAAAAGTCTCCATACACTCAAGAACTGCATTGAAAAAAACACGTTATAATCAGCCGCATTTTATCAAGCTATCTATTGCTCGCTAAACTGAAAACAAATGAATAATTTTAACCCATACTTTATAATCTGTCACTTGTTGCTAGTAATTTTGCAGTGGGTTTTCAAAATAGTATTAATGAGCGAGAGAAATTGTAAAATTCCATTTCAAGTCCGAAAGATAATAATTGATTTGTGGAAAAATGAAAAAATTGTACAGAAATATAGGAAAAAATATTAAAAATTGCATGCTATTGTTCAGTACATTGTAAACCTGTATAAATCAACGACTTCCTATAAAATTCGATCACGCTCCGGTCGTCCTAAGAAACTGACTCAACGTGTAGAGGCCAGTATTGTTAGATAAATAATTATAGATTCCAAGAAAAGTGCATCAAAATTAAAAGAAGAACGGGAATTATTTTAGAAAAATGTTTGTTCACAAACAGTGCGAAATAGTTTACACAGGGCAGGCTATAAGGGGTGTGTGGCCAGGAAGAAGCCGTTAATTTCGGAAGCTAATCGCAAAAAGCGGTTAGCTTTTGCTAGGGAATACGTTACTAAACCTCCTGAATTTTGGGAATCCGTAATCTTTAGTGATGAAATTAAAATTAATCTCTTTTGGTCTGATGGTAGAATAAAGTTTGGAGAAAGAAGAATTCCACATTCGATATTAAAACATTTGTTCCACGGTGAGACAAGGGGCTGGCAATGTTCTGCTTTGGGGATGCATGTCCGCTGGAGGGGTTGGGGGAGACATTTTTTACATTAATTTTGTTTACATTTTTATAACAATGATGTAACTTCTAAATAAAATGTTCCGTAGTTGTTTTTAATACTAATCGTCGTTGCTTAAGTTTCAAATATTAATTTAAACATGTTTTCTCATAGTTCCAATTAATTAGTTAAACATAACAGAAAAATCCTAGCGAAAGCAGTTGGTGAATGGAGACTTTTTGGATTGACTGTATATGACATATATATATATATATATATATATATATATATATATATATATATATATATATATATATATATATATATATATTATGTATATATATATATATATATATATATATATATATATATATATATATATATATATATATATATTTATATATATATATATATATATATATATATATAATATATATATATATTATGTATATATATATATATATATATATATATATATATATATATATATATATATATATATATATATGTATATATATATATATATATATATATATATATATATATATATATATATATATATTTATATATATATATATATATATATATATATATATATATATATATATATATATATATATATATATATATATATATATATATATATATATATATATATATATAGTAGTAAAACCCCGGATAATCCGGGTTTGATTTTTATTCATTCAATTAATAAACACCAATACTTTAAACCGATGTATTAACGTTTTTAACATATAAATAGGTACATACATTATAAAACAGTGAAATAGGTATCTATGCGCTTCTGTTTCATATTGGATCTTCTTTTTCTCGCTCCAATGTTTCTCCATCTATTAAGAAGAAGCAAATCCGCTGGGGTTGCCTCTGGTTGTTGTTCGATATACCTTAAAGCGTTTTCCAAAGAAGCAAAACCTTCTTGATGAGAGATCTTAGTGGGAGACTGACTAAAAGTTAAACGTAATTCTTTATTTTCTTAATTTAAGTCCTCCATTGGTTAACCTTTATATGTGATGATTATACTGTTTTCTAAGATCTTCAACAGCATCTGTTATAAAATCTATTGGATTTTCTGAAATAAAAAAAAGTAAATATTTGTTTTAACTTGGTTTTCATAACAGTAAGTACCTTGAAAAGGCACAGGAATTGCTTTCTTCATTTTCGCAGTTTTCTCGTCTTTACGCAGTCCCTTTTACTTTCCTTGTTAAAGAAAGTATTTTTGAACGTTATTTTAGTTAAGATGTATGTATTCTTGGAAATGTATTTTAGCTATGGATTTTTCTTTAAGTTTTGTATATTATGGCGTTTAATATACAAAACAAGTAGTAAAAACGACAACCAACAGGAGAAAACATTTACAGAAAATGGGTATCCACAATGGTCCCACGTCATGTAGACTATGTGGTGAAGACGAAGAAACCTCTATGCACATTTTATATGAATGTGTGGTTTTAACTCGGAACAGACATACGTGTTTGAAGATCTACATCGTGGCGATAAAGTATCACATGCAGGGCTTGGAGGAAAGCTAATAAAGTTTTTTAATGAGACGACACTCATATAACAATCGCCTATCCAGCCTCTCTGTTCGTACGATAACTTTCCGACGAAATGAGATATCGATTTCAAATTTAGTAAACATAAAATATTTGGATCGCTTAAAGGAAAGAAGTGAAAGAGGTGATGAGTGAGAAATTTTGCAGTTTCAATAGTATTATTAGTTTTAGTTGATTCTTAACAATGCATAATTATCGACGAGTATAATCAAACATATAGGGGTAAAAGAGTGAAAAATGTGTTAATAGGAGGTTTCCATCTTTAAGAGATGCCTTTTGCTCAACATTTTAGTGTTCCGTACGGAACACTGGGATCACTTCGGTGTCTGTCCGTCCGTCACAGCCGATTTTCTTCGACATTATTTGACATAGAGAGGTGAAATTTTCCACAAATATAGGAACTGATGGCTCATTCAGAGTCGTATAGTGTTAAAAATTAAATTTTGACTCAAGGCGTTAGTTTTTAGGGGTGAAATTGGAAGTAACAAAAAAATTACCAGGTCATCGAGAGGAGGGTCAAATGAAAGTTTGTAAAAATACGAGTTCAAAAATATATATGATGTAATACTCGCGCAAACTTTTTTTTATATTATTTTTAAAAAATGCCAAAAATCCTGTCCTCCCCCACCCTATATTTAAGAATACTAATCAAAAAAAAATTTGAAAAAAATTCTGGAATATTCTCCATTAAATGAAAATTATCACGAGTGCATTACCTTTAATAATTTATATGGTATATAAAAACAAAGATCTGAAAAATAAATATATTTTAAAAAGCAATCAGGGCGCGGAACACTTTGTAATATTTTTAAAAAATGACCAAAAATCGTTGTCCTTCCCTTATCTCGAAAAATACTGATCAAAAAATGTTGAAAAAATTCTGGAATATTCTCCATAAAGTGTAGATTGAGTGAAAATTATCACGAGTGCATTACTTTTGATAATTTATCTGATATTTTCCTTGACGTATGGTGGAGGTTTCTTTTCAATATACTTTTAAGTACATTACTGGTACCGAGGGGCAAATCGCTCTTGTACCAATATATAATTTTATTTTATTTATTTATAATTAAACAAATATTTAGGTAATAAATATTTCTAGATTAATTTATTGGCTATTAAGTAGCTAAGACACTATTATACATTACTGACTAATAAAAAACGTGAAAATACATATTGGGTTTTAAGATATATACATGTCAGAGGCCTAACTAACTTAGCCTACCTGTAGATAAGGATTTTATTATTTTAAAAGCAATCACCGTACGAAATACTAATTGCGCAAGTCCTACTTGCACTTGACTGGTTATTTATAAAGAATATTAAGTTATAATGCTTAGATTAAATTATTTTTTAGTTAGGGAAAGTCAAATCCATTATTTATTTTAAAACTACGTGTTTGCAAGAAAAGAACGGAGTAAATGACTTTACCATTTTTTATTTATTCTCTCGTGATATATTTTTTCGAAAGCTTTCTGCATATATCATATCCTGTTCTCTGCTAGAATTAACTGTTGTTACTATGCTGTTAGCTAAAGATATTTTTCAGTTTCTCGCTTGAATAAGTTACGTTCTTATCCGAAAATATCTTAGTCTTAGGATATTAATGTTACTCGACGCGGTTAGTTACTGCAATGTTACACCTCTGACCACCCACAAAACATTCAGAAAACAATATAAGTACTTTCGTATGGCGGGTTTTATCACAGCAACGAATGATATCTTTAGTATTTTATAGGTGCACGTAGGTAAAAAATCAAACATAATAAAAAACAATATGAGATTAAACAGAGGCAACTTACTGCACGAAAAAGTTGTGTCAATGTCCAAAAACTATAAGACAATAGAAATAAAAAAATAAACTAAAAACATTAAACGCATACCAAAGATATAACTCCTGCTTATTACAAATATGTAGGTAAAATCACCAGTTATTGACACACACCAGGTATTCCACTTGATGGCCACTTCTTATTAACAAATTACTTTTACGAGTCAATAAAATATGGGACTCATTTAAAACGTCGAAGCTATACTTGAACCACTCCAAAAAAGATAATAAACATTAAACATGTATGCACGAAAGAAAGTTTTTTAAGATATTTTATGCATCATCGATAAAACTGGTAATTGGGTACGCTTTTTAAGTTTTTAAGTATGAAACAATCCATGACTGTCTCTTTTTTTTGTAGCCTGATTTCCTTAACAAAGGAAATATTCAACCAATGATTAGAATTAAAATAATTAGTTTCGCTGCATTTAACATATTTTTGATGCATATTATTAGGTATATTAACAATGCTTACACGATCGTATTCAATTCATTAGCGCAACAGAGAGGTTTCTTGAGAGTAAGTTACATGTAGTAACGGAGCTTATATATTTTTGGAGAAATAACTTCCATTCCATATAATCCTTTCTATTTCTAAACGTGAAAACAACACCATATTTTTCAGTAGTTGCTTGTGGTTCCAAAACCCTCTCATCTTGGTATCGCTAGACGACTGAGTACAGATCTTTTTCCAAGTTTTTATAAGCAGCAATTGAATCTATCGTTCTATGTAAGGATTGCAATCCCGCGGGATCCAGCCTGGGGATCCCGCACTAGCTTGCGGATCCGCAAGGTCCCGAACTCGTCGAAGAATCACGCGATAAAGCAAGACAATGAAAACTGGACTAAATAGACAGGAACTAGAAAAGAGAAAGATTCTGAAAGAGTATTAAAAAAAGAAATGACGGCATACGAAATTGATGGAGTAAAAGGAAAATACTTGACTTTGATGCACGACTATTTATTGACGCTCAAACCAACAAGTGTAGAGGCAGAGAGAGCGTTTTCGGCCGCTGGCTACATATGTAGTTCTATAAGAAGTAGATTGGGAGATAACACAATTGATGCTATTTGTTTTTTAAGATCATTTTTCCAAAAAGAAAGGTGACTTAATTATTTACATTACTTTTATAATTATTTTCAAATTTGATGTTAAATTACTTAATACTAAAATATGCAGAATATGGAGATTGAAAAGACTGCTTAATTATCCAAATCCAACTTACATACAAATTAATGTGATAATTGTGATTTACTTTAGTAACTATTACGATTGATTATAATTACCTCAGGTAGACAAGTTATAGACTTGGACGAGTTAAAGTCTTCAGCCTTTAACTCGTCCACTCCTGGACATAGGCCTTTCCTAATATTTTTCATTTTGCCCTGTCTTATGCTTTTTGGTGCCAGTCTCTACTAGCTACCCTCTTGATATCATCTATCCATTTCAATTGGGGTCTACCTCTACTTCGCTTTGTCTTCCTAGGTCGCCACTGTATGATTTTCAGTGGCTATCATCCTACTGTCTTGCGACATGTCCAGTCCATTGCCACTTCAGTTCGGCAATCCTCTCTATGACATCCGTAGCCCTTCTTCGACAGATTTCTTCATTTCGGACACTGTCACTCAGAGAAAAAACCCCAACATTGACCTTTCCATTGCCCTCTGTATTACTCTCAATCTATTGGCGTTCTTCTGCGTTAGACACATTGTTTGTATTCCGTATGTTGTTACCAGTAGAATACAGGCTTCGAAAACTTTCCTTTTTAAATTAATCGGGATACTACTATCTCTCAAAACAAAGGAAAGTCTCTCAAATGCTGCCCAGGAGAGCTGTATTCGCTTGGTAACCTCCCTGTACTGATTCTCTTTCCCTAGAGTAATTGAATGGCCCAAATAGTTGTATTCGCTAATACTTTCTACGTCCTGATTCTCAATCGATATATGTGGGTCTTCTAGGCTCATTATTTTTGTTTTCGAACAATTCATTTTGAGACCAACCCGTTTCGCCTCATAACTCAATTGTTGAAGCACTGATTACAATTCGTTCAAATCACTTGATATCAACACAATGTCATCCGCAAATCGGAGATGGTAGTTTCTTAAAGATATCCTCAAGTACAAAGGTAAATAATTTTGGTGATATAGTGTCTCCCTGGCGAACACCTCTTTTGACTTTAATGCTAACGGTTTTCGTCTCTTCATCTATCTTTTTATGAAGAGAAGCGTTTTTGTAGTTATTTTCGATCAGTGTAGTATATCGAGTGTCAATTCGTGCCCGGTTCATGGCCCCTAATATGTATCCAATTTCGACTGTGTCAATAAAGGCTAGTTCTAGTTATAGACTAGCTTGATAATATTAGATATATAAAAAAAATAGCCGCCCAAAGGTACTAGCATTTAAAAAGCTAACAAAGTCATAGTCATTATAAATGTATGTGATGTCTTGTTTGTGTAGTTAAATAAAAAAAGCCCAACTCTAAAATAATTTTGTTAACTAGAGTACTATCAGTTTTTGTACTATGTATTTAACTTGGTTTGATTATAGATAAAATAAACGTTTTATTTATTGAATTTCATAAAATGTAAAACCCACGCGGGATTAGCACCAATCCAGTAATCAGCCCGCGGCATTGAAAACACTGCTGGATTGCAATCCTGGCATTTTTTCGTACACTCATTACTAGACAAGATGTTAAACAACGAGCCAGTTGATGAATTTAAAAACTGTAAATTTTAAGAGCAGTTATAATATTATAAATAGTATCGATGTATGTTTTTTTTTTTAAAAATAATACCTCTTTTATGCTTTTATTTCCTTTCTTATTCTTCTTTTTCAGCCATCCACTCCTGAATGTAGGCCTCTTTCAAAACGTTTATTCCAAGAATGGCTCTTTCCATTGTTCTTTGAGTGATTTGGAGCTTGTTAAAGGACTTACGAGTTAGTGCCGCAGTTGCTAGACCATAAGTGAGAACGGGCATTATACTTTCCTTTTAAGATTTATTGGAATAACTGTTACCGAATGCTGCCAATCCAAGACTTGTTCATCTTAGTTCTCTTTTCCCAGTTGGATCTTGTGTCCTAAATATATGTACGAGTGCACGTTTTCGAGCAATTGGTTGGCAACAGTCACATCTATGTCTCAGGGACTCATTACTTTGTATTTGCGTTAATTTCTAATCCAAATTTTAAGGAAGCTTTATGGATTTCTGGCAACATGATTCGAAGTTCCTCTGCTGTCTCGTTAATAATGGCAATGTGATCTGCTGACCTTAAGTGGTTGAGTCCTACGCCATCTATGTTAATTCCTTTGTCATGTCAGTTCAGATTTTTAAACACATCTTCCAGCGCTAAGATGAACAGTTTGAGTGAAACTGTGTCCCCTTGACGTATTCCCCTCTCGGTACGAACATGTCCTGTGAGGATATGTAACTCAATGTTAAGTTTAGACAACTAAATAGTGGGCAGCTGAATGAATAGCAACAGTTGACGGGGACACAATATAGTTTATAGTAGATAGATTTTAACCGAAGATTTTAATAAAGTAGGCGAGTTTCAATTCTTATGCCTTCTAGGGATTTTTATTTTCTACTGAGAAGCCTCCATTTGAATGAATATTTTACAATTTTATAGCTTTAGTATTAATCAAATCAGTTCGTCCAAAATATATAGGATATTATTCAGGTTGAGGCTTTTTTAACAGGTATTACTCATTAAAATAAATAACGTTAGCAAATATTGAAAGGAATATGTCTGTATACGTGATGCCATATTGCTGACAGTATGTACACAATTTGTCATGTTTCTCCAAAATTATTTTTAAGAAGGTAATGGTCCTCCACATATGGTAAGGGTTATTTTGAATCATTTTTTTCCGTAACCACACACGGTTCCAGGGATATCACCAAATTAGTGTGCATTAGATATCGGGGCACACAACATATAATGATGTCTGTTTTGGATGGCTGGAGTGGGGATGTGACAATCGGTGGAAAAAAGCTAAATAATCTTAGATATACGAATGATGCTGTTATACTTGTAATTTCAATACAAGAATCAATTATGGATCGCTTGGAAATCACTAACAAAAACTATGAATTGAAAAATAATAGAGCAATAACCAAAGGGATGATTATTAGTCGTAATGAAGATCTGTCATAGATAAGTGAAATTGCTGGTTTCATTGTTCTAGACCATTTCAACTATTTGAGATCCCTCATAACTAACAATGGGATGTGAAACGGAAGTAAGAAGGCGTCTGGCTATGGCTAGAAACTCGGCGATCAAACTCACTAAGGCCTGGAAAGAGCCAGCTGTCACAAAAAACACAAAGTTAAGATTGCTATCCAGCTTTATATTCCCCATAGCAACTTACGCATCGGAAACATGGCCCATTAAACAAGCTGACAAAAGACGAATCGATGCGTTTGAGATGTGGTCATATCGAGGAATCCGCAGAGTATCATATGCCAAACACCGTACTACCGACTTTCAAATAGAATTAAAAGATAGTACCTGAAATATTTTGGTCATATTATGAGGAAAGTTGAAAAGCTTATAGTAACGGGATGGGTAGAAAGCAGAAGATCAAGGGGACGGTCTCCAACAAGATTGTCCGACCAAGTAAGGTCTCTCCTTGGTATGGGTACGCACGAGTCGAATTAGGTCGCACAAGATCGAGATGCCTGGAGAATGACTGTTGAGGCAGCAACTGCATAGTGTCACGGATACTCGTATTGGGGTGAAAGGATTGAGAGAGAAAGAGAGAGAGAGAGAGAGAGAAAGAGAGAGAAAGATATCGGGACAAAACCACTGACCAAATTATCCCACAATCCACAAATCATAGTTCCCTAAAGCCGGATTTCCACCAAACGGACAGTTTAAAAAAAACAGTTCTGTTTTCAATTAACAAAACAAAACATGTTTTGTTTTTTTTTCAAACAGTTCCTGTAGACTGTTCCCAAAGTTTTGTTGCTAGTGTTTGTTTTCTTTATCCCATTTTGTTTAGTCCCGCAAGAATGTCCTTTTCCGACGACGATTTTTTTTATAATTAGCTGTTGTTTATTTTTAGTTAATGGCCAAAATAGAAAAAACCAAGGTAATGGGTCAGTTCTCTATTAAAAAAGAGAGTTAATTACGGCACAGAAGAATTATTGGCTGATTTAAGCACTGACAATGTTGAGTTAAATGGAGAATTGAGATCTTCCTGCCACAATTTTATCAGAATGTCAAGTACCGATTTTGAATTGTTAATTAATTTGTTAGGACCTAAAATCGCCAGGAAAAATACAAATTAGCGGGACGCAATTTCGGTGAGGGATCGTCTAGCAGTAACTCTGAGGTACTTAGCCACTAGGGACAGTTTTCAATCATTAAAATGTTTATTCAAAATTTCAAATTTTTCTGTATCACGAATCATACCGGATGTATGTTCAACATTATATCAGGGTAAGCCTTCCTTTCCTCGGTTTATTCTTGTCATACAAAAAAAACTCATGGCATCATATCCAGACTTTTTCATGCTTTTATACTTCCTTCTTTCCCTATTGTACTGACTGAACAAATTTTTGATTTTTCGCTCGATTTCATCACTGCTAGTTTCAAAAGTATTACCAATTTCCTTGAGTGAATCTGGTTTTTTATTTTTATTCTTATAACCTATACTTTTTTAGTCCCACAGTTTTGGTAAATCTATTTTTATAGTCAACTCTTTTAATCGTAGCAACATTGTAACTAAATGCATATTATATATATATATATATATATATATATATATATATATATATATATATATATATATATATATATATATATATATATAATTGAATAAAAAGTACTTTAAATGTTGACAAACTCTTCAGTTCTTTTTGTTGAGAAAAACAATTTTGGTTTGTGTTTCGTCCGTTTGGTGGAAACCTTGGCTTAAGGTGACTTAGAAAGGATAAAACATTATAAACACTTTAATTACCATTAATAAAAAAATTTATAACTATTCAATATATTGTGTTAAATTATTACACTGAAGTACCCTATAATATCAATGCCGTTTTTTCTGTCACTTAGTATACATATTAAAAATAGCCAAAGGTTCCTTTCACGAGACCTAAAATTTTAAAGTTTAATAATGAATGCAAGATGTGAACCCATTAACACTAACTCATAAAAGCTAGACAACACTTACAGTCGCCATCCACCATTGGGAGATTAAAAGTACAATAAAACACTCAACTGAATTAACATGTATTTCTATTTTAAACGTCTGCCTCTGTGAGTATGCCGGTGTTATAAATGCTGTAACTTAAAGATATTTAAAAATACTAAAAAGTCAACTACCTATTTTCGTTATGTGCATTCATTAGGGTTCTAACATTAGCGCTTCATTTCTAAAAAGGAGGAAGTTTTTTGTCATAGAAATGTGAACCAGATTACAGTGGGCATACCCGATAAACTGGTTTTCAAATTAATAAGGCAAAAATATTTACGGGATTTCCTAGTTAAAAATAACCTCAAAAACATTTTATACCCGAGAAGAGTCACGTTATTCATGAAATTGTTTCCCCCCATTTCAATTATTCTTTTAAAAATGCCATAAGGAGCAGTCAATAAGAAACGGTGGACTAAATTGCAATCCTATCTTATGCAGTTGCGCTTTCGTACAACACCGGTCAGAACGGTCGAATGTTGTTTTGTAATAAAACCTACCTTGGATACATACCGGTATTACAACTTATATTTATTAGTTTTATTAGCTTGTCATATATCGTTAAAGATAACTTTATATATATATATATATATATATATATATATATATATATATATATATATATATATAATGCAACGTCTCTCTGTCTGTCTGTCCGTTAGTGCGCTTATCTCTCGAGAACTACTTATCCGATTTACGTGCTTTTTTTTTTAAAAAAAAAAAAACATACATATGTTCTCTGGCCAGATTATAGGATGTATTTTATTACGTTAGGTAACATAAGAAATAAGAAGTGACGATAACAGTGAATCAAATCGGAAAAAAGTTTGCCGTTAGCACGTTCTCTTGCAATACACTGCCTAAACCATTAAATAAAGAACAATATCATGTAGCAATACATTTAATATATATAATGCAACGTCTCTCTGTCTGTCTGTCTGTCAGTTAGTGCGCTTATCACTTAAGAACCACTTATCCGATTTACATGTTTTTTTTTTTATATTCATACATTTGTTCTCTGGCCAGGTTATCTATAATCTTCTATAATATTTATAAAATGCTACGTCTCTCTGTCTGTCTGTCTGTTTGCCCGTTAGTGCTCTTATCACTCGAGAACCACTTATCCAATTTACATGTTTTTTTTTAATTCATGCATTTGTTCTCGGGCCAGGTGATCTATAATCTTCTATAATATATATAAAAATACAACGACTCTCTGTCTGTCTGTCCGTTAGTGCGCTTATCACTCGAGAACCACTTATCCGATTTAAGTGTTTTTTTTTTTAATTCATACATATGTTCTCTGGCCAGGTTATATAATAATAATAATAATCTATGTAATATATATAAAACGCAACGTCTCTCTGTCTGTCTGTCTGTTAGTGCGCTTAGCACTCAAGAACCACTTATCCGATTTCCTTGTTTTTTTTTTATAAATTTATACATATGTTCTCTGGCCAGGTTATAGGATATATTTTATTACGTTAGGTGACATCAGGAATAAGCAGTGACGATAATAGTGAATCAAGTCCACGCGAGCGAAACCGCAGGCACGACTAGTTAAAAGACACTTTTAGAAAATAGTCAGTTGTTACTTATAAACATAATGTTTACTCTCCTATCTCTATGCTCTTCATTTAATGATTAATGCTGCACATTATACTTTTTACGATTGCAGCAAATAATTTTTAGTGTTTCGTACGGAACACTTATAAAATCACTTTGGTTTATGTCTGTCCGTCGGTCACACCCGATTTTCTCGGAAACTATTTGACACGGAAACGGGAAATTTGCCACTAATATAAAAATTGATGGCCTCATTAGACCCGTGTAGTTTTGAAAGTTAAATTTTGACTTAAAGGGTTAGTTTTGGGGGTGAAATCGGAAGTGAAAAAAAGATTTTACCAGGTCATCGAGTGGGATATCAAATGAAAGCTTGTAAAAACACGAGTTCAAAAATATATATAATGTAATACTTGCGCAAACTTTTCTATGTATTATTTTTTTAAAAATTGCGAAAAATCACTGTCCCCCCCCTTATCTTGAAAAGTACTGATTAAAACATTTTTAAAAA
This sequence comes from Pachyrhynchus sulphureomaculatus, assembly GCA_019049505.1. Taxonomy (NCBI): domain Eukaryota; kingdom Metazoa; phylum Arthropoda; class Insecta; order Coleoptera; family Curculionidae; genus Pachyrhynchus; species Pachyrhynchus sulphureomaculatus. The sequence goes on from CM032446.1 coordinate 185,713,208, forward strand.
ATTCTGGAATATTCTCTACAGGGTGTGAATTGAACAAAAATTATCACGAGTGTATTACCTTTAATAATTTTTCTGGTATATAAAAAACAACAGTAAAAATAGGAAAAAAACTTTGTTAAAAACTCATTTAGGTGGGTTTTGTGAAGTCATGTGTTTTGTGAAGCCGTTGATCATTTTATACCTAACAAAAATTTTTATTTTAAAATCGTACGGAACACTAATTGTGCAAGTCCGACTTGAACTTGGCCGGTTTTTTAAATTAATGTTATGGCGATTACAATACAATAGGATGAAAACTTTTTGATAAAAGGTTTTCTTTTGCAAAGACAGCAAACATATGGAGTGTTTCCATAAGTTGGTACATTATTTTGTCCTGGTTATGTACTCACTAAATACAGTCACTTTGTAATAAAGTCCAAGATACATTATATAAAAATATCATCTCTTATTAAATACTATTAGCATCTCGGTACCATAGTACCACTGCCACATTAGATTGACAAAAAATCAGATTAATCCAAAAAATTCAAAACACTTTACGGCCTAATAATAGTATTTTCTGTTGTCTTCCTTCCTTCGCAATCTTATGTCTGCATAAAAGCTTAAAGTGATCTGGAATGGTGTTAATCAGTTACTATTAAGGATTTGAATTCGAGATTACTAACAAAACTAACTGGTAAAGTGTTAACGGTATAGAGAATTTTAAAGTCGATGACCTATTAAACAAACAAGAAATAGAAATTTTTTAAAGATCACATTTAAAATTTTTAATAATTTTAGATGGCGATATCTCGCCTGTTATTCAATTTTCTATCCGCTATGTTTCGCAAAGTGACTTATTTTAGTGAATACTATAATCTATCAAAAAGAGCCCTTACATAGAGAACCCGCTATTTACTTGGCCGCCTAACTTTGACGGTGAAGTATGTTCAAAATCCATAAAGATATTAGAATAGAGGAGAAAAAGTATATAGCCTGCTGTAAGTCGTTAAAAAAAAAGAAAATAATATGAGACAATTCTGTCTCTCTTATTCAGCGCTTGAGCGCTAAATTCTGGCGCGAGTAAGAGAGACAGAATGACTCTCATATTATTTCCCTCCCTTTCTATAAGACCATGCTTTTCGCAAGAACTTATCTCCTCTATTCTAATATCTCTGTACTAAGTTGGGAATCTGGAATCTTTGGCACAATGATACTACTCAGTATATGTCACCACTACACCAAACACTTTATTTTTGCACTCGACGCGCGTTTCGCTAACCATGTTAGCTTCATCAGGAGCGATGATTGACTAGTCTAACATGGTTAGCGAAACGCGCGTCGAGTGCAGAAATAAAGTGTTTGGTGTAGTGGTGATATATACCGAGTAGTAATATCTCTGTGTCAAAATCCCATAATACAGGCTTTTAATATGCTTGAAGGATTTTCCACATGTTTTTAGCGTATAGTAAGGATTTTTCACGCGCTAAAATCATAGATTTTTCAAGCACAGTAAGTAGTGTGTTTTAAAGCTCTACCTGGTTGGTTAATTTTTCGAAATTATATAAATGTCTGAAATGTAACAAAAATAGTGTTTCAATATACCGTAGCGGAGATAGTTGGGGCAGAGAACTTTTAAAATCACATTTTTTCCTCGTTTTTATGTGACTTATAACCACAACGGAAGATTCAAAAAAAAAAAGTTATTTAACTTTTTATATTCGTTTAGGGAAGACTTCATTTTACTGTTTTTAAAATTAGAATTTTGTATTGTTTAGTTATTCCAAATACTACTAGTACTGCTACGAGGCTGGTTTGAAAAGTCCGTGCAAAGTCCGAGAGATGGCACCACCGGCGCGTATCGAGGTCATGTTTAGTTAGTAGCATCTCTTGAATGAACGCACACCAAGTTTCAGCCATATTGGTCTATTTCTTTGTGTTTGGCATTCGTGTGAATCAAGGAAGTCGAGTGATTTTCAAGAAATGGACGAAAAAGAATTTCATGTGGTGATTAAACATTACTTTATGAAAGGCAAAACGCCTCAGGAGACTGAAGAGAAGCTTGATAAACATTATGGTGACTCTGCACCTTCGATTAGAACAGTTTATAAGTGGTTTCAAAATTTTCGGACTGGCCATATGGGCACAAGTGACGCTGAACGTTCTGGACGGCATCGTTTCACATCCCCCCTATTCTTCAGACTTGGCTCCCTCGGACTACTATTTGTTCCCCAATTTGAAGAAATGGCTGGCGGGACAAAGATTTTATTCAAACGAGGAGGTGATTGCAGACACACTAATGGATATTTTACAGACTTGGACAAATCCTATTATTCGGATGGGATCAACAAACTAGAACATCCTTGGACGAAGTGTATAAGCCTAAAAGGAGACTATGTCGAAAAATAAAAAAGGTTTACCCCCAAACACATAAGTAGTTTTTATTTTTGCACGGACTTTTCAAACCAGCCTCGTACTTTTGAGAGTCTGCATATTTTTTCTAAAATTTAAGTCCAATAATATAGGTGCAGAAGCTTACATGAAAAAATTAACAATAAAATGTTTTCTCATATATTGCAGACTTAGGAGGGCTTAACTTTTAAGTTTTTACAAATGAATAATGAAAGAGAAAAAAAATTGGTACAAACCATTTTATTGTTTCGCACAATATTCGCCTTTAAGATTTATACACTTTTGTATGCATTTGAACCAATTTTCGAAACATTTTTTCCAGTCTGAAGTTGGTACCTCAAAAACTTAGTTTTGGAAGGATTCAACAACTTCTTGAGGTGATCAAAATCGCAGTGCACGTAGTTTTTTTACATTCAGGACTAAAAAATAAGTCGTTAGGCGATAAATCAGGTGAATACGGGGAATGAGACATTAATTCGTAGTTTTTCTCCGTCAAAAAGCAATTATTTCACGTGCTGTGTGAGACCAGGCATTATTATGATGAAGAATGATGCGCCATTTTCGATTGCTTTTCGAGAACTACTTATCCGATTTACGTGCTTTTTTTTTAAAAAAAAAAAAAACATACATATGTTCTCTGGCCAGGTTATATTTTATTACATTAGGTAACATAAGAAATAAGCAGTGACGATAATAGTGAATCAAGTCGGAAAAAAGTTTCAGCACATTCTCTTGCAATACACTGCCTAAACCATTAAATATGGAATAATATCATGTAGCAATAAATTTAATATTTATGGAAAGCAACGTCTCTCTGTCTGTCTGTCTGTCTGTCTGTCCGTTAGTGTGCTTATCACTTGAGAACCACTTATCCGATTTACATATGATTTTTTTTTAATTCATACATTTGTTCTTTGGCCAGGTTATCTATAATCTTCTATAATATATATAAAATGCTACGTCTCTCTGTATCTCTGTCTGTTTGCCCGTTAGTGCTTTTATCACTCGAGAACCACTTATCCAATTTACGAGTTTTTTTTGAATTCATGCATTTGTTGTCTGTCCAGGTGATCTATACTATATATAAAATACAACGTCTTTCTGTCTGTCTGTCATTTTTTTACTGTTTTTAAAATTAGTCAGTATTTTACTGTTTTTAAAATTAGAATTTTGTAATGTTTAGTTATTCCAAATACTACTACTACTGCTACTTTTGAGAGTCTGCATATTTTTTCTAAAATTTAAATCCAACAATATAGGTGCAGAAGTTTACATAAAAAAAAATTAACAATAAAATGTTTTCTCATGTGTTGTAGACTTAGGAGGGCTACCTTTTAAGTTTTTACAAAAACAATGAAAGAAAAAAAAATTTGGTACAAACCATTTTATTGTTTCGCACAATATTCTCCTTTAAGATTTATACACTTTTGTATGCATTCGAACCAGTTTTCGAAAAATTTTTTCCACTCTGAAGTTGGTACCTCAAAAACTTAGTTTTGGAAGGATTCAACAACTTCTTGAGGTGATGAAAATCGCTGTGCACGTAGTTTTTTTACATTCAGGAATAAAAATAAGTCGTTAGGCGATAAATCAGGTGAATACGGGAAATGAGACATTAATTCGTAGTTTTTCTCCGTCAAAAAGCAATTGTTTCACGTGCTGTATAAGACCAGGCATTATCATGATGAAGAATGATGCGCCGTTTTCGATTATTTTTCGAGAACTACTTATCCGATTAACGTGCTTTTTTTTAAAAAAAAAAAAACAATACATGTGTTCTCTGGCCAGGTTATATTTTATTACATTAGGTAACATAAGAAATAAGCAGTGACGCTAATAGTGAATCAAGTCGGAAAAAAGTTTGAGCACGTTCTCTTGCAATACACTGCCTAAACCATTAAATATGGAACAATATCATGTAGCAATAAATTTAATATATATGAAATGCAACGTCTCTCTGTTTGTCTGTCTGTCCGTTAGTGCGCTTATCACTTGAGGACCACTTATCCAATTTACATATGATTTTTTTTTTAATTCATACATTTGTTCTCTGGCCAGATTATCTATAATCTTCTATAATATCTATAAAATGCTACGTCTCTTTGTCTCTCTGTCTGTTTGCCCGTTAGTGCTCTTATCACTCGAGAACCACTTATCCAATTTACGTGTTTTTTTGAATTCATGCATTTGTTCTCTGTCCAGGTGATCTATAATATATATAAAATACAACGTCTTTCTGTCTGTCTGTCATTTTTTTTCTGTTTTTAAAATTAGTCAGTATTTTACTGTTTTTAAAATTAGAATTTTGTAATGTTTAGTTATTCCAAATACTACTACTACTGCTACTTTTGAGAGTCTGCATATTTTTTCTAAAATTTAAGTCCAACAATATAGGTGCAGAAGTTTACATGAAAAAAAATTAACAATAAAATGTTTTCTCATATGTTGCAGACTTAGGAGGGCTACCTTTTAAGTTTTTACAAAAACAATGAAAGAAAAAAAAATTTGGTACAAACCATTTTATTGTTTCGCACAATATTCGCCTTTAAGATTTATACACTTTTGTATGCATTCGAACCAATTTTCGAAACATTTTTTCCACTCTGAAGTTGGTACCTCAAAAACTTAGTTTTGGAAGGATTCAACAACTGCTTGAGGTGATGAAAATCGCTGTGCACGTAGTTTTTTTTTACATTCAGGAATAAAATAAGTCGTTAGGCGATAAATCAGGTGAATACGGGGAATGAGACATTAATTCGTAGTTTTTCACCATCAAAAAATCAATTGTTTCACATGCTGTGTGAGACCAAGCATTATCATAATGAAGAATGATGTGCAGTTTTCGATTGTTTTTCCTGATTTCATTGATGACTTCTGCCAAACAAATTATTGTATACCATTCAGCATTAACTGTTCTTCGATCCTCTAAACCAATGGTTGCAACATGTCGAGTATAACCAAAGAAACATGCAATCATTTCCTTGGAAGTGCTTCGCGAACGAACCACTTTTGTTGGATTCAGTTCATCTTGGAACATCCAAACAGTTGATTGTTGCTTAGTTTCCGGCTCGTACGAATATATCCAAGTTTCGTCTCCCGTTACGAAGGTGTATATGGATTTTGCATGTCCTCGATCGAATTTTTTGAGCAATTCCTTACACCAATTGACACGAGCCTGTTTTTGAGTTTCGGTCAAAATATGCAGAATCCATCGGGAACAGATCTGTTTCACAGCTAAATGTTCATACAAAATCGAATGTACTGCAGTCTTCGATATGCCTAAGGATGCGTCTATCTCACGGTAAGTCACGGGCCGATTCTTTTACAATCATGTTGCGCACAGCCTTGGATGGTTTTTGGAACAGCAGCCAATTTTGGTCGACCTTCACGAAATTCATCGCTGATGGAAGCACGACCATGACGAAATTCTGCAATCCAATCGTAAACAGTCTTTTCTGATGGTGATTCATTACCAAAAGTTGAACGAGGCGATTTGAGGCATTGTTGTTGAGTTAAGCCTTTACTAAAATCGTAAAAAAAATTCAACGAAAACCTTTACGTGAAATTTCCATTTGTTCACAAAACTGTTTTAATAATAACAAATGCCAAATTTTACAATGGTCACATCTCAATAGCGCCATCTAGTGGTCGTTTGTAAAAACTTAAAAGGCAACCCTCGTATAACTATAACGGTGATTTAACTTTTTATTTTCGTTTAGGGAAGACTTTATTTTACTGTTTTTAAAATTAGAACTTTGCAATTTTTAGTTATTCCAAGTTAGGTGCTACTACTTTTGAGACACTCTACAGAACATGTAGGCTGAAAAGTTTTTGGTCTAGCTACTTAAAACACTTTTTTTTTGCAAAATTCGACTTTGTTCATCAATATAGTCTCCTTCAAGAACGATACAATCAGTCCAACGCTTTTCTAATATTTCTATACCTTTCTTTTAGAAGCATTAGTCTTTGCTTTCACAATAGGCCTCACTTTCGGCGATAACTTCTTCATTGGAGCCAAATTTCTTTCCCGCAAGCATTTTTTTGAGGTCTGCGAATAGATAATAGTCACTGGGGGCCAAATCTGAAGAATACGGTGAATGAAGAAGCAATTCGAACTTCAATTCATGCAGTTTTGTCATCGTAACCATTGATTTGTAACACGATGCATTGTTTTAATGAAAGAGCACTTTTTTCTTGTTCATTTGGGGCCGTTTCTTTGCGATTTCTGTCTTCAAACGCCCCAATAACTTTATATAATATTCGCTGTTGATGGTTTTTCTCTTTCCAGCATAGTCGATAAAAATTATTCCATGCGCATCCCAAAATACAGAGGCCAAAACCTTCCCAGCCGATTGTTGTGTCTAGTCGCTTCGGACGGGTTTCATCAGCTCCTGTCCACTCAGCTGACTGCCGATTTGATTCCGGTGTGTAGTGGTGGATCTATGTTTCATCCATTGTCACATATCGCATAAAAAAATCCTTTTTTGCGCTTAAACAGGTCTAAACAGCGCTAAGAATCATCAACACGTTGTTGTTTTTTGGTCCACTTTGAGCAAACGCTTTACCCATTTCGAACAGAGCTTTCTCATGCTCAAATGTTCATGCACAATATGACCAAGACGTTCTTTTAATATCCTTAGGGTGTCAGCTATCTCACGCAATTTCACTTTACGGTCATCCAAAACAATTTTGTGCATTTTTTCATGTTTTCCGAAATTCGATTTTTTTCCATTGTTTTGGAAATATTAAAAGTAGCGTCACTAAAACCACTGTAACTTGTAAACTAATCGTCGAAATGTCATGAAATTTTGATACGTATCGTTCGAAGGTTGGTACTTCCTAAAAATCATATGGATTTTTTGAAAAGGGCGACATCTATGTGTCAGACCAAAAACTTTTCAGCCTACGTCTTATTTTTTCTAAAATTTAAATCCATCAATATAAGTGCCGAAGTTTAGAGAGAGAAAAAAAATAGCAATAACATTTTTTCCTCGTGTGTTGCGGACTTATTCGTCAGTCCTGTATGAACTTTTTATTAAGAATTCAATATTATAAAGTTTTTAACTTTTTAGGTATAGAATTCTACTCCACTGCGCTAATAACAATTTTAATTATTGTAACTGATATATTGCAAAAAGATTAATACTCTTGTGTCAGACAAATACAAATGTGGCGTATGTATGTGATTAAATGTATACATATATACTTTCAAATCGGCACATAATTTTCTTATAACCATAAAATAATAACTTATAATAATAACCAATTAATCGTTTTATTTATCACATCTGTTTGACTAAAATATATATGGCTATCGCATGCAAATTTTATGCAAAATTTGTGCTAAATATTTTATAAAAAAATAAATAAAAAATGATTCCCGTTATCTATAAGTGTGGGATTATGACGACAAGACAGCCTCACCTCCTTCTTTTTTCATTTATACTAGATGATACTAGCAGGTAGGCGTGACACGTGTTGTTTACACGCAAAGTAATTTAAGACATAAAAAAGGTCACAAAAGTCCGTTTATTTACCTACTGCTAACCCAAACTAATCTCCAGGCGCTTTACCTGTTCGCGATAAAATTGCATAAGCAATGACGTTCATCTATCTCATACTTGATTAACTACGTTCGAGATCTATACATTTTTGAAAATGCTTAATAAATGTCGCAATGTAATTTCACAATGTTTCGTTACTTTTTATTAATTTCGAAATAGCTTTATAAAGGGTGTTTTTTTATAGAGGTATAAAACTTTAAGTTGGCAACACTTTTTTAACTGGCGGCCATTTTGTCAGCTGTCAAGTGATTTATGTTTAATTTGGTTTGGCATTTCAACATGAATAGACGCCTGAACAACGCTTCCAAATTGTGAAAATTTATTTTGAAAATCATGGTTCTGTTCGAAATACGTATCGCGCACTACGTCCATTTTACGGTCAACATAATCGTTCATCAGAGCAATTAATTCGATTAACTATGGAACGTTTTCGCACCACGTTTACTCTAAATGATAATACGCATCCACAGAGACGTCGTACAGTGCGTACAGAAGTCATTGCTGCTGTAGAGCGTAGCGTAGAGGAAGACCCGAATCAGTCTATCCGCCATCGTGCCCAGGAATTGGATATGTGTCCATCCACTTTATGGAAGATTTTGCGGAAAGATCTTGGTTTGCGTGCTTACAAAATCCAACTCGTGCAACAATTGAAGCCACACGATCACCTAGCAAGGCGTAGATTCGGTGAATGGGCCCAAAACAAGATTGCCGTTGATCCCGATTTTCATAAGCGAATTTTGTTTAGCGATGAAGCTCACTTTTGTTTGAATGGATACGTCAATAAACAAAACTGCCGTATTTGGAGTGATGATAATCCTCAAGTGTATGTTGAGACACCGTTACATCCAGAAAAACTGACTGTTTGGTGTGCTTTATGGGCTGGTGGATTCATTGGTCCGTACTTCTTTAAAAACGATGCTGGTCAGAACGTTACAGTCAATGGTGACCGCTATAGAGCCATGATTACTGACTTTTTCGTTCATCAATTGAACAACCATGATGTGCAGGAGCTGTGGCTTCAACAAGACGGCGCAACATGTCACACAGCTCGTGCCACAACTGATTTATTGAAGGAAACGTTTGGTAACCGCATAGTTTCACGTTTCGGACCCGTCAATTGGACTCCAAGATCGTGCGATTTAACGCCGCTAGACTATTTTCTGTGGGGATATGTGAAGTCGCTTGTCTACGCCGATAAGCCCGAAACGATTGACCACTTGGAGGACAACATTCGCCGCGTTATTGCCGATATACGGCCACAAATGTTGGAAAAAGTCATCGAAAATTGGACCTCCAGATTAGACTACGTCCGAGCCAGCCGTGGCGGTCATATGCCAGAAGTCATATTTAAATTATAATGCCAGAAGATTATCTTTCGAATAAAGTAAATTTCATGTCAATTTAAAAAATTCATCTTTGTTTTATTCCATTTCAAAGTTCTATACCTCTATAAAAAACACCCTTTATATGTCGCAAGGTGTAAAAACTTTGAAGAGAATCCCTGCATATTTTTATTGCAATATTTCCTGTATTTTTGAACCAATTTTAATGAAATGTAATAAAAAACTTGATCAGATGATGTCCCTATACGTAAAATAGTAGTGCATAAAAATTGTTCATTAGTAATCGTGCAGCGAGTTTGAACGGGCGGGCAGGCATATGGATACACAAAACCTTTTTTAAGGGAAAAAAAAATACTAAAGGTAAAGCTGCTTAGAGATAAGGAGCACGTCCACCCACAAATCAAGACGAGAGGCGCCAATCGACAACCAGGAGGCAGAGCCTCCTGAAAAAATCCATCTTGCACTGAAACTCTAAAAACTTAGATCAGTTCCAACCCAGTAATCTCAAAATCGATGCTGGCGGAGAGTAGTCACAAAAATATAATTCATACAGCTAAACTTTAAAGGTTCTTTTAATAAAAAATACTCATTTTTAAAAGGATACTATTTTCTACATGTACATTGAGGTAGAGCGTAACCAGGGGTAGGTATGCCACCTTCCCTCTGGTTACGCTAGGCTATATATATTTATATATATATATATATATATATATATATATATATATATATATATATATATATATATAAAGGGTGATTCATTTAGAGGTAATTTTTTTTAAATAAAAAAAAATGAATAAAAACAATTTTATTTTATAATCTTTATTATCATATAAAAGAACCATTCTTTACAATTATTTCTTAAAGATAATTTCTTTCAAATGTTGTCCGCGACTACGGTTAACAACGTCCATTCTGAAGTTCCAATTTTCAATGACGCGTGTGAGTATTTCGAGTGGTATTTGGCCAATGACTTGAGTAATATTGGCCTCCAATGCCTCAATTGTAGCTGGCTTATCCATGTAGACTTTGGACTTTACATAGCCCCAAAGGAAAAAGTCAAGAGGTGTGATGTCACATGATCTAGCCGGCCAATTCACTGGTCCAAAGCGTGAAATGATCTGTTCGCCGAATTGCTCTCGCAGTAAAGCCATGGTTTCACGGGCTGTATGGCAAGTGACGCCATCTTGTTGGAAACAAATTTCGTCGAGACCACGGGCTTCAATTTCTGGCATCAAATAGTCTGTTATCATGGCGCGATAACGGTCACCATTCACAGTAACATTCCGGCCGGCCTCTGTTTTGAAGAAATATGGACCAATTATTCCACCGGCCCATAAACCACACCAAACAGTTGTTTTTTCTGGATTTAATGGCAGCTCTTGAACCTCTTCAGGTTGTTCATCACCCCAAATACGGCATTTTGTTTATTCACGAACCCATTAAGCCAAAAATGGGCCTCATCGGTGAACAAAATTTTTCTCGAAAACAGTGGATCTTCTGCAAGCTTGTCAAGAGCCCAACGACTAAAACGGAAACGATTCGGAAGGTCGGTCGGCTTCAGTTGTTGCACTAGTTGAATTTTGTATGCTTTTAAAGAAAGATCCTTACGTAAAATACGCCAAGTTGTTGAATATGACAGGCCAAGCTGTTGAGAACGGCGACGAATCGACACTTCACGGTCTTCGCGTACACTCTTCGCTACCGCCCCTATATTTTCTTCACTACATGCTGGATGTGGTCTATTCGGTCGAGCATTATCCAATAATAAAAATTGGGTCTCAAACTTATTGATGGTAGAGCGAATTGTGCGTTCGGTAGGCCGATTATGTGGACCATAAGTTGCTCTAAGCGCCCGATACACATTCCTCGTGGAACGCCCATTTTCGTATTAAAGTTGAACAATTTGTAGACGCTGTGCCGGGCTAAGTCTTTCCATTATGAATTGTCAAACACTACTGAACAGGAATGTCACTTCAGTTGACACGACGCATGCGCAATCTGCAATTAAATCCCCATCACAAAAAGTACCTCTAAATGAATCACCCTTTATATATATATATATATATATATATATAAGAAAGAGGAAGGACAGTAACAGGGCACTGGCAACAAACAATCCTAAGTTTAACTGCTGGGAAACGCCCTTATAAGGAGAAGAGATGAGCAATCAAAGATCTAAAGGCTCTAGTATCTGCTTTTTATTTTTATTATCGAGCTTTCGCTGCCTAATGGTAGCTTCTTCTGGATTCTAAAAATGCAAACCAGGTACAGAAAATAAACTAAAACGTTCGTTTTTTAAAACGTGATTAAATAAATTGTACGACTGAATGTGAAATTACTTACAAAAATTTAGCAGTTAGTTCATCTCTGGTGAAGACAATGAAATTTGCATTTTTGTTGGCCAGGTGGTATGCATGATTACACAAAACATGATTAAAAGACACTTAGAGAGTTACACAAATATTAAAAATAAAAACTTGGTCAATAAACATCAGTTAAAAACACTTTTAAAGACAGAAACACAACTGCCAGAAACCATGATGTTGAAACGGTACTCCATTTTAAAATTTTTTGACGTCGAGTTTAGTAACTATTTAGTGATATTTGAGTCCGAGCCGGATATTGTTGGTAGTCTATGTCGTCATCAGGTCGACAAAAAAAAGGATTAAAATTAGGAATGTGGTAAATTATTTTCGGTAGATGCGAATTTTAGATAAATTATTTATTATTAATGATATCTATTTTTTAGTTTTAATTTTATAAAAAAGGGGGGACTTAAATTTGATGAAATTGACGAGTTATTCATTATTAATTATATTAATTCTTTAATTTTATAATCAAGAGATTCATAGGCTAATTTAAAAATTTAAAAATTTGAAATCGAAAATTAATACTGGACGTTATTTATTATTAGTCATATTTAATTTTTTATTATGTAATTTTAACAAGAAAATATAGAAAACTGGTAATAAATAGCAAAAAATGACAAAGAGATCAGAAACGTCAACTTTACTAGAAAATAATTTTTTCATAGAGATCGTTCTTTTTTATTGGTTTGGTATAGTTTTGTGTTAGCTCCATGTATACCTATTTGCTAACACAAAACTATACCAAACCAATAAAAAAGAACGATCTCTATGAAAAAATTATTTTCTAGTAAAGTTGACGTTTCTGATCTCTTTGTCATTTTTTGCTATTTATTACCAGTTTTCTATATTTTCTTGTTAAAATTACATAATAAAAAATTAAATATGACTAATAATAAATAACGTCCAGTATTAATTTTCGATTTCAAATTTTTAAATTTTTAAATTAGCCTATGAATCTCTTGATTATAAAATTAAAGAATTAATATAATTAATAATGAATAACTCGTCAATTTCATCAAATTTAAGTCCCCCCTTTTTTATAAAATTAAAACTAAAAAATAGATATCATTAATAATAAATAATTTATCTAAAATTCGCATCTACCGAAAATAATTTACCACATTCCTAATTTTAATCCTTTTTTTTGTCGACCTGATGACGACATAGACTACCAACAATATCCGGCTCGGACTCAAATATCACTAAATAGTTACTAAACTCGACGTCAAAAAATTTTAAAATGGAGTACCGTTTCAACATCATGGTTTCTGGCAGTTGTGTTTCTGTCTTTAAAAGTGTTTTTAACTGATGTTTATTGACCAAGTTTTTATTTTTAATATTTGTGTAACTCTCTAAGTGTCTTTTAATCATGTTTTGTGTAATCATGCATACCACCTGGCCAACAAAAATGCAAATTTCATTGTCTTCACCAGAGATGAACTAACTGCTAAATTTTTGTAAGTAATTTCACATTCAGTCGTACAATTTATTTAATCACGTTTTAAAAAACGAACGTTTTAGTTTATTTTCTGTACCTGGTTTGCATTTTTAGAATCCAGAAGAAGCTACCATTAGGCAGCGAAAGCTCGATAATAAAAATAAAAAGCAGATACTAGAGCCTTTAGATCTTTGATTGCTCATCTCTTCTCCTTATAAGGGCGTTTCCCAGCAGTTAAACTTAGGATTATATATATATATATATATATATATATATATATATATATATATATATATATATATATATATGTGTGTGTGCGTGTGTGTGTGTGTATGTATGTGTGTTTGTGTGTCTGTGTTTGTGGCATATGTCCAACGGTCATTGATTTTTAGTACTCTCTGTTAGAAGCTAAGTTTTTAAAATTGGGTCCCAAGCGGGTCCTTTTTCTATCAATAGATTTCGCTCTCCGGTTGTCGTTTGTTGCCCCTTGTTTGTAGATTGACGCCGCCCTTCTATAAGTAACTCAGCCTTTCGTGTTTTATTTTACTTAAATAAACGCCGATTGTATCCATATGTCATAAACGTAACTATACCACATGTGTGTTAATAACGTATTATTTATAAAGACAGGAATATGTAAACCTCTTTTAGCAGTAATTTTGTAACATAATTTAAAAATTAATATTATTTTCTTCTTTTACAGATAAATATGGCAAATATCTACGTTGGATTTCACGATCAACGCAGCTGCAACAGAATTCTGAAACCTCCGGGCGGTGGTACCTCCAACATTTTTGGAACTGACCAAACAATTCCCGATGTAGTCCCTCAAAATTCTCCTCGAAGGGAAAATACTAAACATGACGGCACAATCCAGCAAATATTACAAACAGAAACAGTCACCACAGTTACTAGAAACGAAGAAAAGAGCAGCACCACGTTTACAAATGGAACAGCAATGGCAGAACAGAAAATAGAATCAAATCAAGATATAGTATCTAACGGAGAGAACGACCTCCAAGAGGTTTCCCTACAAGAAGCAAATGAACAGCGAAATGGAAATGCTACCCCTGACGTCGCAGTAGAGGTAACAAGCAAAGTAGAACAACTTAAAATTGAAGAGAAATCCTCAAAAAGTGAAGTTACCGAGACAGATTCTTCTGGAAATACCAAAGTTATTTCAAGTAATGCAAATTCTGAAGGTTCCGTGGAAAAAAATTGCACTTATAAAAGGGGAACTTCTATCGAAGAGCTTTTAAAGCAAGATGATATAGAGGAGAAAAAGAGGGTTAAAGGACAGGCTCAAAGAGTACCCCCAGGAGGATATTCTTCAGGATTGTGGTGAAATTGCTTTTAAATCCCTATATATTCATATTTTCAAATATAGAATTTCTAATATTTATAAAGTTCATTGTTTATTATATTCTGGGTCATATTTTTTTAATGTGGGTAAAAGTTTTTGTTGTAATTTAAGCTGATAATAGCTTTGATACAAAACATTTACTGAGAAAGTATAATTTTAATATGTACCAATGTTAAATTATTAAGGATCTTAACGGATTCAAAATCTGTCTCGCTAGGAGTATGATCCCGATTTGACATATTAAAAAATAATGAACTTTACATAAACATGTTTTTTTTAAACCAACGATCAGACAAATTTATATTTATGTCATGCTACATTATTTAATCGTAAAATATGTTGTACTCTTGCAAATAATTTATTCATATATACGGATCGTCAAATGCCGAAAATATTTAGATATGTAAGTGTGTTATCTAGAATTTTATATCCTCTTTTTTATAAGTCTACTTTATGTTAATTTAAAATTATATCTTAGTATTAAATAGATTTAGTTAGATTTTAGAGAAATATACTTTATATTAAATATTCAATGTGTAATTTCGTTTATTTAATACAAATACATGCTAAGGCGTATTTTGCTGCAAATGGGAATCTCAGTAAATATTATAAAAACATAAAAAGTCGATAAAGACCTTCATTTCCTTAAAAAGATCGTAAAATGATTTTCCTAGTACTTTTCTTGCAAACTGGCAGTTCTAAAATAAACTCTAAATTTTACTATCTTACGCTAAAAGAGAACTTAATACAATCCACTATATGGTGAAATATTAATAATCTCCCAATAACGTCACTACAAAATTGTCTGTCAAAATATTACAAAATAAAAAATAACCGGCCAAGTGCAAGTCGGACTTGCGCAATTAGTGTTCCGTACGTTGATTGCTTTTAAAATAAAAATGTTTGTTACGGAGGTATAAAATGATCAATGACTTCACAAAACTCACCACAAATGAGTTTTCAACAAATTTTTTTTCTATCTTTACTGAAAACTGATAACCTTGAAATTTTTGTTTTTTTTTTATATACCAGATAAATTATTAACTCATACACTCGTTCAATCTACACCCTGTGAAGAATATTCCAGAATTTTTTCAAAATTTTTTGATCAGTGCCTTTCGAGATGTGGGAGAGAAGAGCAATTTTTCGCACATTTTTGAAAATAATATAAAGAGAAGGGTGCGCAAGTATTACATTATATATATTTTTGAATTCGTGTTTTGACAAGTTTTCATTTAACATCTCATTCGATGACCTGGTAAATTTTTTTTTTCACTTCCGATTTCTACCCCCAAAACTAACTCAAGTCAAAATTTAACTTTCAAAACTACACGGCTCTGATGAGGCCGTCAATTCCTATATTAGTGCCAAATTTTAACTTTCTCTGTCAAATAATTTCAGAGGAAATCGGGTGTGACATACAGACAGACAGACACCGAAGTAATCTTATAAGTGTTCCGTACGAAAACACTAAAAATTAGAAATTTACTTTGTTTAAATAATTTAAAAAAGTATTTAATGATTAAAAAACTGCAATCCTCTGTTTTAAAATCATTTCGAATAAAATATATGGTCTATGAAAAACAAGAACGCTGAAATAGAAGTCTATTAGTGTTCCGTACGGAACACTTATAAGATGACTTCGGTGTCTGTCCGTCTGTCTGTCACACCCGATTTTCTCCGAAACTATTTTTCATAGAAAGTTGAAATTTGGTAATAATATAGGAATTGATGGCCTCATCAGAGCCATGTAGTTTTGAAAGTTAAATTTTGACTTAAGGGGTTAGTTTTGGGGCGTAAAATCGGAAGTGAAAAAAAAAATTTTTTACTAGGTTATTGAGTGTGATGTCAAATGAAAGATTGTGAAAACACGAGTAAAAAAACATATATAATGTAATACTTGCGCGCACTTTTCTTTGTATTATTTTTAAAAAATCGCGAAAAATCGCTGTCCATCCGCCTTATCTCGAAAAGTACTTATCAAAAAATTTTGAAAAAATTCTAAAATATTCTCCACGGGGTGTAGATAGAATGAAAATTATCACGAGTGCATTACCTTTAATAATTTATCTGGGATATACAAAAAACAAAAATTTCAAGCTCATCAATTTTCAGTAAAGATTGGAAACAAACTTTGTTGAAACCTCATTTGGGATGTGTTTTGTGAAGTCACTGATCATTTTATACCTCCGTAACAAAATTTTTTATTTTAAAAGCAATCAACGTACGGAACACTAATTGCGCAAGGTCAACTTGCACTTGACCGGTTATCATATACGTGATTACCTTTTTAGCTCCGTACCCCATCCCTTTCACCCAGTATATATTTACTATAGAAAAATTATTTTATATCCCAATCAAAAACCAGAGAAAACTCTCATAATACTATTGAAACGATACAAAGAGTCCCTTTCCTTTTTTCCATCTTCCCAAGTTGACAATGAAAATGATTGAAAAAATAAAATATCATGTTTCGATTCCTTGCCTGGAAGAGCTCCGAAAAAGACGTAAGATAAAACAGATACGAAGTCACTTTTTTACCTCCGTTCTACACACCTTTGTCACCTTATATGTTTTATTGTAAATGATAATGCAAATGGGCAAAACGCCCACTCTTCGATCCAAAAAATCTGGAAAAATTCTCATAATACTATTGAAACTATACAAGATTCCCCCATCTCTTTCAACCCCTTCCTCTATTTAAATTGATAGAAATTAGACTCAGCTTCTATCAGCCTCTTATATATTTTATCATAAATAATATGCCTAAAATTTGTCAATTACGAGGCTGGTTTGAAAAGTCCGTGCAAAAACTACTTATGTGTTTGGGGTAAACCTTTTTTATTTTTCGACAGAGTCTCCTTTTAGGCTTATAGACTTCGTCCAACGATGTTCTAGTTTGTTGATCCCTTCCGAATAATAGGATTTGTCCAAGTCTGCAAAATATCCATTAGTGTCTGCAATCACCTCCTCGTTTGAATAAAATCTTTGTCCCGCCAGCCATTTCTTCAAATTGGGGAACAAATAGTAGTCCGAGGGAGCCAAGTCTGGAGAATAGGGGGGATGTGAAACGAGTTGGAATCCTATTTCCATTAATTTTGCGACCACAACTGCTGAGGTGTGTGCTGGTGCGTTGTCGTGATGGAAAAGGACTTTCTTGTGGGCCAATCGCGGGTGTTTTTCTTGCAGCTCGGTTTTCAAACGGTCCAATAACGATGAATAATATTCACCTGTAATAGTTTTACCCTTTTCCAGATAGTCGATGAGGATTATCCCTTGCGAATCCCAAAAGACAATCGCCATAACCTTTCCGGCCGAAGGAACGGTCTTCGCCTTTTTTGGTGCAGATTCCCCCTTGGTAACCCATTGTTTAGTTTGTTGTTTGGTCTCAGGAGTATAGTAATGTATCCATGTTTCATCCACAGTGACGAAACGACGCTTAAAGTCCTCCTGATTCTTCTGGGACAGCTGCAAACCATCCTTGCAACACTTCACACGATTCCGTTTTTGGTCAAGCGTGAGCAATCGCGGCACCCATCTTGCGGATAGCTTTCTCATGTCCAAATGTTTATGCAAAATATTATGTACCCGTTCAGTCGAGATGCCCACAGCACTAGCAATCTCACGCACCTTAACTCTTCTGTCGTCCATCACCATATCATGGATTTGATCAATGATTTCTGGAGTCGTAACCTCCACAGGCCGTCCAGAACGTTCAGCGTCACTTGTGCTCATATGGCCAGTCCGAAAATTTTGAAACCACTTATAAACTGTTCTAATCGAAGGTGCAGAGTCACCATAATGTTTATCAAGCTTCTCTTTAGTCTCCTGAGGCGTTTTGCCTTTCATAAAGTAATGTTTAATCACCACACGAAATTCTTTTTCGTCCATTTCTTGAAAATCACTCGACTTCCTTGATTCACACGAATGCCAAACACAAAGAAATAAACCAATATGGCTGAAACTTGGTGTGCGTTCATTCAAGAGATGCTACTAACTAAACATGACCTCGATACGCGCCGGTGGTGCCATCTCTCGGACTTTGTACGGACTTTTCAAACCAGCCTCGTACATCAACCAAAAATATTTAAAATATTTTTGAAATTATACAGCAGTTAACGACACTTCACCCCTTCTTGGGTTAAAACTGAAAATAATGAAAAAATAACTTAATTTTTGAATTCCTCGATTCGAAAATTAAAAAGGTCATATAACGCCATATATACGAAACAACACCTCTAATCTCCTCCCCCACCCCTTTTATGTTTTACTGTAAATATTTGTGCAAAATACTTGTTTATTAACAAAACAAAAAATCAAAAAAAATTACCATATTATTATTAAAATCGAAATTTATCGACCTCACACTCCTTTCTCCTTAAGCTATATCGCTCAAAAAGTATAGGCTTTATCTCCTCATTAGGTGTTTCGTATATCATCATCATCATCATTAGCTTATTCCATCCATAGTCGGATGTAAGCTTTCCCAAGCTGTCTCCAGTGAGCTTTGGTCTTTGCTTTTTGCATCCAGTCGTGTTCTGCTAATCTTTTTATGTCGTCCGTCCAACTTGTCTGTGATCTACCTCTGCATCTTTTGTGTTCTCTAGGCCTCTATTCAACTATATGGCGTGTCCATATGTTATCATTCAGCCTTGCGATATGCCCCGCCCAATTCCACCTTCATATACATATTCGTTGTATTACATCTGTCACTTTTGATCTTCTTCGTATCCCGATGTTAGGAATACGACCCTGGAGTCTAATATTTAGCATTTTCCTCCCCTTGCTCTTTGGGTTACCTGGAGTTTATTTATTATACTTTTATTTAAAGCCCACGTTTCAGTGCCATATGTTATTACCGGCAGTACATATTAGGTTCGTTCCAACCCGTATCAGAAACAGTTTCTTACAGTCGGGATTCTGCGCAGTAAGTTAATTGCGTTCCAACCAAAGTTACTAACGGTTAGCAAACTATTAGTTTTATGTTCCAACTAAAATTCAAACCTGCTTGAAAACTATCAGAACAGTTTGCGGATTATCTTCTAACCAATAATTTGGCGCATGCGTATTGCGACTATTTTGATTTTGCTTGCAACATCACTTATAAACCGACAAAGTGGAAGCTTTGAATAAAAGTATTTTAAAAAGGCTTGTATTGCTTGGATACCACTAAAGTCGAGAGAACATCTCACAAATTCCAACATTTGGAGTGATTTAGTAATTATACCGATAATATATAATGTTGGATACATTTTGGCTTAGCCTTGTAAATAAAAAAAAATTATGGTTATTCAAAGATTCGACCGGCCTAAGTTTGTTAGGTTATATTTATTCACACGTCAAGTAAATTATCAGCTGTTCCAACCATCCATATAAAAATGAATCAGAAGTTTTACAGACATGCGCGATAAACACGATTTGCAAATTGCTGGAAATCTGTTTCTGATTTAAGATTGGAACGAACCTATTGATCGAATACTCTGGCTTTTATTGTATTTGGGATGTCCAATTTGAATGTAGATTATAACTTTCCGAACGCAAATCAAGCTAACGAGACTCTTCTATCCAAGTTAGCCTTTAAATTATTTTTTTTAATATTTCAATTTTTTGTCCTAAATATATAAATGTTTGTACCTTTCCTACCCTTTCACGTTCTATTAATAGTTCCTGGCGGTTTTCTTCACTTTCGTTGTTGGTTTTGGTGAAGTTTATTTTTAGACCTATTTCTCGACACTTGTTATTTACTTCCATCAGCATTTCTTGTAATTTTTTTGTGTTGGCGATCAGCGTGACATCATCTGCGAACCTTAAGTAATTTAATCGTTCACCGTCCATTAGTATTCCTTTATTTTCCCACTTTAATGATTTGAACATGTCCTCGTATATACCAAGTTTGAAACTGATATCTCATTGCGTTCGAATGTTATCGTGCTAACAGACCGACGCCGACGGAACCGAGTGACTATGTTTTTTTCTAATTTAGAAACTCTAAAACGTGAAGAAAAGCAAAAATCTCGGATTGTGATTTTTTCGTGAATACGATAGTTTCCTTTAGCAACTAAAGTAAACAGTTCAAGATTTTAAACTAACAACAGAACTTTCTCCTAAAAAAATTATTCTCAAATTATAGCTGCGATCCTGCTATATCGTTGTTCCTATTTTAATTGCCTCAATTTTTGTAAAATTGAATTTTTATTTTCTTCTGGCTCAAAAACTTGTGACTATACTAAATAGCTTCAATTTAATCAAAATTCCAAAAAAACTTTTCTGGGAGTGTTAGATATGAAACAATAGTACAAGAGGAAAGTGGTTAATCAAAAAGGTAAAACTGCCAACCGCCTCTGCCGTGACTCAATCGCCGTTAACGGCGCCTTCAGGATACTTAAAAACTTGTGTAATTTATAGTGTCTAGGGTTATTACTAACAGTACGGTAGACAGTATATTCACATAGAGGTAACTAATCGCAAGGGCAATTTTCTAGATGGAAGTGTTTACCTACACCAACACAAAATATTCTACAAAATAATACGTTTCTATAGTAAAAGCACTACAGAATATATAGCTACCACTAGCTACAGGAGGGCGAGGGTGGGTTGAAAAGTCTTGTAAAAAAACAAGGTAAAATTTTTTTTGCAAAAACAAAAATTTCTAAACAGAGCCTCCACACATTTGGTCCAGCGGGCTTCCAATTTTTGTATTCTCTCAGAAAAAATTGCTTTAAATTGTATATAATACTCGATTACAGCACAAATATTTTTTCATTCGATAAAAAAATTTCCTCTCCAAGCCAATTTTTGAGGCTAGCAAACAAATCTGGGGAATAGGGTGGGTAAGGAATGATTTCGAAGCCCAGCTCGTGCAGTTTTGCTATCACCACGGCCGATGTCTAAGCCAATGGATTGTCCTGGTGAATGAGCACTTTTTAGTGTTCCGTACGGAACACTTATAAGATGATTTCGGTGTCTGTCTGTCTGTCCGTCTGTCCTTCTGTCACACCCGATTTTCTCCGAAACTATTTGTCATAGAAAGTTGAAATTTGGTAATAATATAGGAATTGATGGCCTCATCAGAGCCGGGTAGTTTAGAAAGTTAAATGTTGACTTATGGAGTTAGTTTTGGGGGGTGAAATCGGAAGTAGGTTATCGAGTGTGGTGTCAAATGAAAGCTTGTGAAAACACGAGTAAAAAAAATATACGTAATGTAATACTGGCGCACACTTTTCTTTGTATTATTTTTAAAAAATTTTGAAAAAATTCTGGAATATTCTCCACGGGGTGTAGATTGAACGAAAATTATCACGAGTGCATTCATTACCTTTAATAATTTATCTGGTATATAAAAAAAAAAAATCATCAGTTTTCAGTAAAGATTGGAAACAAATTTGAAAACTCATTTGGGGTGTGTTTTGTGAAGTCCCTGATCATTTTATACCTACGTAACAAAATTTTTTATTTTAAAAGCAATCAACATACGGAACACTAATTGCGCAAGTTCAACTCGTACTTGACCGGTTATTTACGTGTTAATCTCGGTCGCTTCTGCTTCACACACAGTCACAAAACGACGCCACAAGTCCTTCGGATTACGCTGCAATATTTTCTAATTTCGATTTTGAAATGTCCACGTGCATTTCTATCTGGAGTCAACAAATGCGGCACCCATCGCACACTCGGCTTTTTCATTTTTAGAACTTTATGCAGGGTATTATGATCCGTTTATATGGGATGCTTACTATCTCAGCAATCTCGCGAAGACCTAACGCGATGATCTTCCATCATGATACGATGAATTTTATCGACCATTTCTTCAGAAGACACGTCAACCGGGCGTCCTGAACCTGCAGTTTTTCTAGTGCTCGTACCGCTATGTTTAAATTTCGATAATAAATGGGCTTAAGTGTTGGTGCAGAGTCTCCATGAACTTCTTTTAGTTCAGTTTCTATCTCTGCGGCAGTCCACTTTTTTAAATAAAAATGTTTTATACCTGCACTACACTCGATTTTATACGTTTTTACGAAACGTGTAACACCGATCACTTACCACAGCTGCCAGCAAACAACTACGTGTTGCATTTGTTTGAAACTTTGAATACCACCGTTACAAGAATCACGCTTATCAACAATCATGCCGCTTAACAAAATTTCCCGCCGTTTCGTCGAAATTTACCAGACTGTTCCGTACGGAACAGTTATAAGATCACTTTGGTGTCTGTCCGTTTGTCTGTCTGTCACACACCTCATTTTCTCCGAAATTATTTAAAATAGAAAGTTAAAATTTGGCACTAATATAGGAATTGATGGCCGCCTCAAAGCTGTGTAGTTTTGAAACTTAAATTTTGACTTAAGCGATTAGTTTTGGGGGTGTGAAATCGGAAGTGAAAAATTTTTTTTTTTACCAGATCATCGAGTGGGGTGTCAAATGAAAGCTTGTAAAAACACGAGTTCAAAAATACGAGGCTGGTTTGAAAAGTCCGTGTAAAAATAAAAACTACTTATGTGTTTGGGGTAAACCTTTTTTATTTTTCGACATAGTCTCCTTTTAGGCTTATACACTTCGTCCAACGATGTTCTAGTTTGTTGATCCCTTCCGAATAATAGGATTTGTCCAAGTCTGCAAAATATCCATTAGTATCTGCAATCACCTCCTCGTTTGAATAAAATCTTTGTCCCGCCAGCCATTTCTTCAAATTGGGGAACAAATAGTAGTCCGAGGGAGCCAAGTCTGGAGAATAGGGGGGATGTGAAACGAGTTGGAATCCTATTTCTATTAATTTTGCGACCACAACTGCTGAGGTGTGTGCTGGTGCGTTGTCGTGATGGAAAAGGACTTTCTTGTGGGCCAATCGCGGGCGTTTTTCTTGCAGCTCGGTTTTCAAACGGTCCAATAACGATGAATAATATTCACCTGTAATAGTTTTACCCTTTTCCAGATAGTCGATGAGGATTATCCCTTGCGAATCCCAAAAGACAGTCGCCATAACCTTTCCGGCCGAAGGAACGGTCTTCGCCTTTTTGGTGCAGATTCCCCCTTGGTAACCCATTGTTTAGATTGTTGTTTGGTCTCAGGAGTATAGTAATGTATCCATGTTTCACCCACAGTGACAAAACGACGCTTAAAGTCCTCCGGATTCTTCTGGAACAGCTGCAAACCATCCTTGCAACACTTCACACGATTCCGTTTTTGGTCAAGCGTGAGCAATCGCGGCACCCATCTTGCGGATAGCTTTCTCATGTCCAAATGTTTATGCAAAATATTATGTACCCGTTCAGTCGAGATGCCCACAGCACTAGCAATCTCACGCACCTTAACTCTTCTGTCATCCATCACCATATCATGGATTTGATCAATGATTTCTGGAATCGTAACCTCCACAGGCCGTCCAGAACGTTCAGCGTCACTTGTGCCCATATGGCCAGTCCGAAAATTTTTGAAACCACTTATAAAACTGTTCTAATCGAAGGTGCAGAGTCACCATAATGTTTATCAAGCTTCTCTTTAGTCTCCTAAGGCGTTTTTTTCATAAAGTAATGTTTAATCACCACACGAAATTCTTTTTCGTCCATTTCTTGAAAATCACTCGACTTCCTTGATTCACACGAATGCCAAACACAAAGAAATAGACCAATATGGCTGAAACTTGGTGTGCGTTCATTCAAGAGATGCTACTAACTAAACATGACCTCGATACGCGCCGGTGGTGCCATCTCTCGCACTTTGCACGGACTTTTCAAACCAGCCTCGTATATATAATGTAATACGTACATACACTTTTCTTCGAATTATTTTTAAAAAATTGCGAAAAATCGCTGTCCCCCCCTAATCTCGAAATGTACTGAACAAGAAATTTTGAAATAACTCTGGAATATTCTCCACAAGGTGTAGATTGAACGAAGATTATTACGAGTACATTACCTTTAATAATTTATCTGGTATATAAAAAAAACAAAAATTTCAAGGTCATCAGTTTTCAGTAAAGATCGGAAAAAAAACTTTGAGGTGTCTTTTGTGAATGTAATTGCGCAAGTCCGACTTGCACTTGGCCTTTTATTTTGTTATTAATTTTACCTTTCCTTTCATAATATGTCATAATCAAGAAAATAGATAATCCGATATCAATAAAAATAACCATTTTTTTCAGGCAAATAGAAAGAAACAATTCGAGGGTTTGTTTTTGCAAAACAATTTTATTGACCTTGTTTTATACAAGACTTCAATCCACCGTCGTAGTTATTAAATTAACAATACATAGTTTGACAGTAGCAATAAACTTTAAAAAAGTCGGAAATTCAAAACGTTTTATTAAATACCAAATCCCTATCCGTCCATTGTACTGTAGGGAAGAGGTTTATCAAAAATTTTAGAAATTTACTCATGTTTATTAAGGAATTTATAACCACACTAAATTTTCAAAAATCTGACTGAACACACACCTAAATTATATTTAAAAAGGTTCCTTCCGATAAAAATATACAAAATTTAGTAAGTATGAGTATTGGAAAAGCGCACGATCCAACCAATATGATAACTTATGACATGTAAATTATACGATCGACCTAAAATAGTTATTCGGAACCTACTTTCAAAACATAAAAGAAATTAGGTTCATTGGTATGATTACTAAACAAAAATATTAGGCAACTGAAATACGCTATATTTGTTTTCTTCTTGTTCAGTTATAATCTTTCAATAAACAGGTGTAATGACCTGAAGACCTTGATTTTAAATAATTATATAGTTTCATAGAGATTCATATGCGGTGATTCATCTTTAGAAAGTAAAATTTTTTACATGTATATTGGCATAAGACCTTTCTCACAGGGTCAAAAGTAAATATAATTTTTATAAAAAGATAAATTCATAGCAAGCAATTCTGCTTTTGCACCCACTGACACTTTATTAGGTATTGGAATAAGTCTTTGTTCTCTAAGCAACAACCTACACTGTGCAGATTATTCTTGGGACTAGTTTACGTTTTAATTACACACATTTACATATACTGATTTACATAATCATCGACTAGAGTATTATACGTCTAATATTTCAGAACTTTTGAACTTACATGAAGAAAATAGTGAAGTGTAGGCCGTGGAGAGAAAGTCTGGGTCTTGGGAGATTCAATTTTCGGGCCTTCGCTTTTGTAGAAATTAAGCAATGGTTCGGGATCTCTCAAACCTTTGTCATAATAGAATTGGGAAAAGGATGACCATGCTTTCCAAGAAAAAAATCCCACTCTTACTACACAACTTACCTACCTTTAAAAATCTATGCTCGGAAAGGGGAATTTTTTCATAAAAACTCTCTCTTATAATAAGACCCATCACAGTAAGCATAAAACACAGTAGTAACAGTCCGACGGCACCTTTGATCTCAAGGGGTTAGAGTTTGTAATGATCTCATGATCTGTCGCTATATTGCTGGTATATTGCCCGCGAGTTTTTGAAATATTCAGATTCCTTCTTTCAAGAAAATTAACTCCTTTGGAGATACAAGCACTAACCGCACAACAAAAACTTTCTCTTGACATCTTTTTTATAATCATTTTGAATTATAATTTCAAACGAATCATTTAATTATTGGAAAATTATTAATAATAAATTTCGGAGCACGTTATAAAAAGATTCTCCTTGAAATCCAGATGTAAACACAACCCGCAACGGCAGCCATGTTATTGGTATGATAGTGGACGCATTCGTGATAAAAAAACAGGCCCTAAAAATATTGTTGAGCGTCGCTACTGTGTTTTATGTTTCTGTGACTTTACCACGCACAAAAGTCTATTACCGGGAGGGGGTCCAAAAAAGAACCTTTGCTTATAATAAAATTTTCTCATCTTTTAGAAATGATGACCGGGAGGGGAAAGATTTCTTTTACTAACCTGCAAAAAATAAGGACGAAGAGAAAGATTCCATGTTTATCATGGAACTGTCCGGTTTACAACTTTTCCACAAAACCATAAAAAAAAGCGTTTACCAAAGAGGGCACAACATATAAATAAGAGCCTTTTTAGAAAAAACGGGCCCTTCTGGATAGGCACCGAACCCTCCTAAAAAAATCGACTCAGGAGAATCCCTCGCCCCCTCTCCCCGGTCCTGGGTGTATGAAAGAATTTTTCGAACTTTTTTTTCTGATTTTCAATATATTAAGGACTAAAAGATTGTAACATACATATGCATCAATCAACAACACTTACTGTTGGTCATGTAGGAAAACACAACTCACTAATAGTTTCACAAGGATGTATATTCCTGACTAAATTTCTAAAAATAAGTCGTAGTTCATGTAAATATAATGTAATGTTATAAATGTAAAATATGTGACAGGTAATGGTTTATATTTTTCCTGGAAAATTAACAGAACCTAAGCAACACTAGGAATTCTAAAACAATCCTCCAAAAAAGTCTAACGCCTTCACCTTCGATATTCGGTTGTAATTTTGGAAAATTATAATTCGAGTTTAAGTGGTTTGGTACATTAAATGTGCGAACTTTTTATATAATAAAAATAATACAAAGAAAAGTGTGCCCAAGTGTGCTTATTACATCATATATATTTTTGAACTTGTGTTTTTACAAGCTTTTATTTGACACCCTAGTCGATCACCTGATAATTGTTTTTTCACTTCCGATTTCACTCCCCAAAACTAACTCCTTAAGTTAATATTAGCTTTCAAAACTACTTGGGTCTGATGGGGCCATCAATTCCTAAAGTTGTGCCAAATTCTAACTTTCTGTGTTAAATAGTTCCGGAGAAAATCGGGTGTGACAGACAGACGGACAGACACCAAAATGATCTTATAAAGAACACTAAAAAGTATTAAGCCGCTATCAGCCCATTTTAATTTATTAAATATATTTTTAGGTTTCCGAACGTCTGTCATACCCGATTTTCTCCGAAACTGTTTGTCATAGAAAGTTTAAATTTGGCGCAAATATAGAAATTGATGGCCTAATCAGAGCCGAATAGTTTTAAAAGTTAAATTTTGACTTAAAGGGTGATTACCAGGTCATCGAGTGGGGTATCAAATAAAAGCTTGTGAAAACACGAGTTCAAAAATATCTATGAAGTAATACTTGTGCACACTTTTCTTTGTAACATTTTTAAAAAATGACCAAAAACTCTGTCCATCTCTCTCTCTATCTCGAAAAGTACTGATCAAAAATTTTGAAAAATTCTAGAATATTTTCTATAAGGTGTAAATTGAACAAAACTTATCACGAGTGCTTTACTCTTGATACTTTATCTGGTATATAAAGAAAACAAAAATTTCCAAGTCATCAGTTTTCAACAAAGATCTGAAACAAACTTTGTTGAAAACTCCTTTTGGGATGTGTTTTATAAAGTCATTGATAATTTTATACCTCAGTAACAAAAATTTTTATTTTAAAGGCAATGACAGTAAGGAACACTAATTACGCAAGTCCAACTTACACTTTATCGTTTTTTTTTTAATTAAACGTATTTCAAATAAGGTATAAGTCAGTAGCTTTAAAAGATATTTTTGTTTCTAGAATTCATCTTTCGATTTTTGTCATTTACCATTTTTCGTAGTGTTTAAATAGTGTTTCACATCACCACTTTTTTCGTTGATACAACCGTTTAAGCGTTGGTGAACCGTATTTATTGTAATTGTTGTCCAGTCACATTAGGGGTTTCACCTCGGAATGAGAGATAATAAGCTGTAAACTTGTATAAACCTTTATTTTGGCATACTAAAAGTTGTCTCAAAGGTCTCATAAAATCTCGTGTCCGCGTCTTAAGATATTCAAGATCAACGGTCACAAAAGTCGGTTTTTCGTAAATATCTTGCTTCCTATGGTTCCAATGATATTTGCATTTTTTATGAAAATTGTAGAGCATAAAATTCTCTACGAATTTTGTTCTAAACATTTTTTTATACGCTTAACCGTTTTTGAGATAGAGCACGGAGAGCGCGCAGCGCTCAGCCATACATAGCATAATGCAAGGTCAACCGTTAGTCCCGGCAAATAATACGTCGTATAAAGTTAATTAATCACTAAAAAATCCATAATTATGAATAATTTTCATTATTTATTAATTAATACATTATAGTTAATAATATTTTTCATTTATCAAATATATTCGTTTAATAATACTTACCTACTTCATGTAATTAAAAAATTGTTAAGTGAAATACTTTAAGTATATTTTAAATATATTCTAATATATCTTAATTATATTTTAAGTAGAAAAAGAATTAAGTACTTTTTCTTTAAAATGTGTAAACTCTTAAATACTTATATTACTATTAAGATTATACCTGGGAAGACGGACCCCTATAATACGACCTTTTCTATTTATAGTCATTTGGGACAGATGTTCCATTGTATAGGTAAGACTGATTTTATATGTGATAAGTCGCTTTCAGAAGGTGATTCTGTTAATGTAGTGCGCGGCTTACAAACTTTAAAAAACTGCAAGTATTGAAACAGATGACGATCACATAAACTATTTAAATACCTTAACCTCTGTGAATGTGCATGTCAAGTGTCGAAAACTGTTCATCAGTAAAAATTCTATTGCAGCATCGAAACGACGCCTAGAAGAAGGTAAACCTTCACCATCATCAAGTGCACCTCGTAAAAAAGAAATGAAATGTTTGATTTCAAAAAACTATGCTTATTTTGTGTCCAAGCAGCTGATGAAGCAGCAGAGACGAAAAAAAAGTACAGACGCACGATTAGTAAAGTAATTACTCTTGAATTCAAAGACAATGTTATTAAAAAAGCTGAAGAACGAAGCGATTCCTTAGGAGAAATAGTAAAAGATCGTATACTTTATGAGTATGACTTGATCGCTGCTGAAGCAAAGTACCATACCATTTGCTATACTAATTTCTTAAGTCGAGTACCATCTTCTAATAAAAAGCCTCGCGAAGATAATCAAGTCACACAAGCAATGAAAGAGATTTTTTGTTATATAGAAAATCACGAAGATTCACAATTTACATTAAAGAGCTTAAAGATGTCCTTACGGAGTATGTATAGCCTGTCCAAAAATATAAGATCCTGATTTTTGCCGTTTTAAGTGGGCAATATAAAAATTCTGACCTTTTGTTTATAATAGGTTGCAGAGATGGACTTAAGAATTTTATTTATTGATGCAAATAAATAAAATTATAAGTGTTTTTTTGAGATGTTTATTTATAGATGCATGTAAAAACAAATGGATAAGAAGTAAAAATACACAGTTTGAATGAATGGGGTTTACAAGAGGGGACATATTGCAAAAATAAAAATATATTTTAACTTAAGCCTAATTCGGTTTCACTATCACTGTCATCAGCTGAGGTAATTATCAGTGGTTTTATATTATTTACATAAATGTATGAATCTTCAACTTTAACAACGTGCTGAATGGAATGCTTCCAGCTTTCACAAGGTATATCTTTTATAACTTTTTTTACTAATTCAACCACTTACACGCTTAAAGTAGGAGAAACATTTTGTGCCCTTATTTTTGATTTAACTTGATGCCAAATATGTTCAATTGGATTAAACACCCAATAATACGGAGGAAGCCGCAAAACAGTGTGTCCCATTTTCTCAGCCATACTATCACAAACATATTTCTTTTGCAATTAATAGTCTTTCAAAACTTCCAAAAGATCACTTTTTTTATAACTTAAGTCAAAATAAATGTCATTTTCTAACATATATTCCGGTATTTCCGATATGGTGTTAGCTGCACTAGGATCCTTATTTAGTAGGCAACTATGGTAACTTGCATTGTTCATAATATAACACTCTGTTCGGGAACATTTGGTAAAAGGGAATTTTGAAACCAATTTTCAAAAAGTCGTGTCTTCGTGATAGTCCAAACTAGAATCTTTTATATTTTTTGCAGATAATAGTAGACAATTTGAAACCCAGCCCTTTTCAGATCGAGCATGCAAAATGGTTATTTGGTTTACCTGTATTTGAAGGTGCTTGTCTGGAATTTTCGTACTGCTGTCAACTCACTCTTTTTTCACAGTGTCATTGGTATCGAACCATGTTTCGTCAAGGTAAATTATTGGCCAATTCTTATTTTTTTTCTTGTAAATAAGTATGTCGCAAGATTCGTAATCTTTGTGACTTCATCATTACTTGTCGATTTTACGGAACGTGAATCGCATTCTTAAGAGAATTCTGTGAAGGGTTGATCGGCCACAATGTATATTGGTCCCATCCTACACCAGTCTTAATTTTATTTTGTCTAGTGCCGGCACCAACTGCTCTTCATACATAGAATATATTTTTCTCCTGATGACGTCTTTTTCACAATCGTCTACATGATACATTTGAAAATCTTTCCATTTTTTCCTGTTCCTGAGTGAAGGTTTAACTACAATACCCTTAATCGTAGAAATTGGGGTTTTTGTTAATTCACTGGTTTCTTGCAAAGCACTTTGTTTATTCAAATTTCTTTTTGCCAAACTATCGTAAACATTTTTCACTATTTGTTTAGCGTCAAATGCTAAATGTTTTCTCTTGCGATAGCCACTATTTCAATTTTCCGACGGACGCCACATAATTAAAATGGAACCGTTACGTTGTAAATTGTAAGTTAAACTAAAAATTAAAAATAATAAAAAAGTATCTTTCGAATCATAATGGGGACCTGTGGTCATTAGGCCTATATTATCAAATACTTAAAGGGCTCCAAACCGGGTTGCCAGGTAGTAAATATATAGGTAAAAATAGATCCAATATGATGCAGGTGCAAGTGAGGGCGGTATACAAAGCAGGTAAAATAAAAATACGTTTATCGTAATATCTGGCAACTATGCACAAAACCTTAATAGGGTCGTTTATTGCCCCATTTACCAGATAATAAAACTATCATTACAAGACTTCCACAAAAATATTTAACTGACATAATAATTACGGGAAAGGTAGAATCATTCACTATCATATTTTTTCGTGATACACAAGCTAATATATTATCAAAAGCTTGGTACGACAATAAAAAAAAGGATCCTGAAGAAGAACGGTTACGGATTGTAGAAGCTGCAGCAGCTATTGTTAGGGAAGATATTCGATCATCTGTAGTCGAAACCAAGTCTTATCCACCTCCGAGTAAAATGTTAGATGATATTAATGAAGAAATACCAAAAACTTTATTGAATTTTTTACAAGAAGTCATAATAAAAAATAGAAAAGGAAAAACAGATCATTTAAAAACCGAATGCACATCAATAAGTCATGCAATAATGGCTTCGATACGAGAACGGTCATTTTCATCGTAGCTACTATTAGGCCTTTCTGTATTTCTTCATAGAAGATATGGATCTAAAAGACTATTAGATCTTATTAGATTATCTGGCTTGGGATTTGCAGCTTCGTATGGTAATACTGTAGGTATAATCTTAACAGTAATATAAGTATTTAAGAGTTTACACATTTTAAGGAAAAAGTACTTAATTCTTTTTCTACTTAAAACATAATTAAGATATATTAGAATATAATTAAAATATACTTAAAGTATTTCACATAACAATTTTTTAATTACACGAAGTAGGTAAGTATTATTAAACGAATATATTTGATAAATGAAAAATATTATTAAATATTAATTATTAAATAATGCAAGTTATTCATAATTATGGATTTTTTAGTGATTAAGTAACTTTATACGACGTATTATTTACCGGGACTCACGGTTGACCTTGCATTGTGCTACGAGGCTGGTTTGAAAAGTCCGTGCAAAAATAAAAACTACTTATGTGTTTGGGGTAAACCTTTTTTATTTTTTCGACATAGTCTCCTTTTAGGCTTATACACTTCGTCCAACGATGTTCTAGTTTGTTGATCCCTTCCGAATAATAGGATTTGTCCAAGTCTGCAAAATATCCATTAGTATCTGCAATCACCTCCTCGTTTGAATAAAATCTTTGTCCCGCCCGCCATTTCTTCAAATTGGGGAACAAATAGTAGTCCGAGGAAGCCAAGTCTGGAGAATAGGGGGGATGTGAAACGAGTTGGAATCCTATTTCCATTAATTTTGCGACCACAACTGCTGAGGTGTGTGCTGGTGCGTTGTCGTGATGGAAAAGGACTTTCTTGTGGGTCAATCGCGGGCGTTTTTCTTGCAGCTCGGTTTTCAAACGGTCCAATAACGATAAATAATATTCACCTGTAATAGTTTTACCCTTTTTCCAGATAGTCGATGAGGATTATCCCTTGCGAATCCCAAAAGACAATCGCCATAACCTTTCCGCCGAAGGAACGGTCTTCGCCTTTTTGGTGCAGATTCCCCCCTTGGTAACCCATTGTTTAGATTGTTGTTTGGTCTCAGGAGTATAGTAATGTATCCATGTTTCATCCACAGTGACGAAACGACGCTTAAAGTCCTCCGGATTCTTTTGGAACAGCTGCAAACCATCCTTGCAACACTTCACACGATTCCGTTTTTGGTCAAGCGTGAGCAATCGCGGCACCCATCTTGCGGATAACTTTCTCATGTCCAAATGTTTATGCAAAATATTATGTACCCGTTCAGTCGAGATGCCCACAGCACTAGCAATCTCACGCACCTTAACTCTTCTGTCATCCATCACCATATCATGGATTTGATCAATGATTTCTGGAGTCGTAACCTCCACAGGCCGTCCAGAACGTTCAGCGTCACTTGTGCCGATATGGCCAGTCCGAAAATTTTGAAACCACTTATAAACTGTTCTAATCGAAGGTGCAGAGTCACCATAATGTTTATCAAGCTTCTCTTTAGTGTCCTGAGGCGTTTTGCCTTTCATAAAGTAATGTTTAATCACCACACGAAATTCTTTTTCGCCCATTTCTTGAAAATCACTCGACTTCCTTGATTCACACGAATGCCAAACACAAAGAGATAGACCAATATGGCTGAAACTTGGTGTGCGTTCACTCAAGAGATGCTACTAACTAAACATGACTTCGATACGCGCCGGTGGTGCCATCTCTCGGACTTTGCACGGACTTTTCAAACCAGCCTCGTATGTATGGCTGAGAGCTGCGCGCTCTCCGCGCTTTAACTCAAAACGGTTAAGCGTATAAAAAAAATGTTTAGAGCAAAATTTGTAGAGAATTTCGAGACAACTTTTAGAATGCCAAAAATAAAGGTTTATACAAGTTTACAGCTTATTATCTCTCATTCCGAGGTTGACCCTCTTTTTTGGCTTAAGTTATTGGATAAATGTAACTCTTCCTCTCTCTGCATAGTAATGATGTTTATTTTTAAAATAACTCGTATAAAATTACAGACATAAAATATTTAAAAAAATATGGTATTTCTATAGCCATCCAGATGCACATTCCTTTCTATTATATTTCTTACTATCCTGCACCTGAGGCTTCGCTGGCAATGACATGTGTGCACCTTCTATTTCAGTGCTCATAGCAGTTTATCGTATTAGCGTATTTTTCTGCCTTATTTATGCTCGCCTTCACCGCGCACCTATATGACTAACAACACTTCTTTGTTTTTAAATAGAAACAAAATAATATGGGTATGGGATCCACCTAATTTAAATCCTGTATATGGGTTATAAGAGTAATACTTTTAGTACCTATATTGTTCTTTAAATTCTTTTAATATAATAATGGTCTGTTATTATTGCAAACCTTCTATGAGTAATAATTTTTTTACCTACATTATTCTACATCACTTATATGTATAAGTAAAATTTTCTTCTGGTGACGCAATTTTTCACATATATGTTAAATAAATGTAAATTTATATTTTTGTGGCCCACTCTGAATATAATTTTTCGGGATAAAAGGTAGCCTACAACCTGATCCAACATTGACTTTACTTACAAACTAAATTACGTGAAAGTGCCGTATCAGACAAAAATAATGAGCGGTCAAGTGCCAGTTGAACTTGCGCAATGTAACCCCTTAAAATAAAAATTTTTGTTACAGAGGTATAAGTATAAAATGATCAGTGACTTCACAAAACACACCCCAAATGAATTTTCAATTGAGTTTGTTTCCGATCTTTAATGAAAACTGATGACCTTGAAATTTTTGTTTCTTTTATATACCAGATAAATTATTAACTCGTGATACACTCGTGATAATTTTCGTTCAATCTGTGAAGAATATTTCAGAATTTTTCAAAATTTTGTGATCAGAACTTTTCGAGATAAAGCGGGGGGGGGCAGCGAATTGTCGCGATTTTTTTGAAAATTATTAACTCGTGATACACTCGTGATAATTTTCGTTCAATCTGTGAAGAATATTTCAGAATTTTTTCAAAATTTTGTGATCAGAACTTTTCGAGATAAAGCGGGGGGGCAGCGAATTGTGGCGATTTTTTTGAAAATAAGATAAAGAAAAGTGTGCAAAGTAAGTATTACATTATATTTGTTTTTGAACTCGTGTTTTTACAAGCTTTCATTTGACGCCCCACTCGATGACCTAGTAAAAAATATTTTTTTCACTTCCTATTTCATCCCCCAATACTAACCCCTTATGTCAAAATTAAACTTTCAAAACTGCACAGCTCTGATGAGGTCATCAATTCCTATATTAGTACCAAATTTCAACTTTCTATGTCAAATAGTTACAGAGAAAATCAGGTGTGACAGTCGGAGGGATGGACAGACACCGAAGTCATCTTATAAGTGTTCCGAACGGAACACTAACAAAGAAAAACTCTACAGGTGGTAGTTTTGGCATCTACGACGCTGGTTTGAAAAGTCCGTGCAAAGTCCGAGAGATGGCACCACCGGCGCGTATCGAGGTCATGTTTAGTTAGTAGCATCTCTTGAATGAACGTACACCAAGTTTCAGCCATATTGGTCTATTTCTTTGTGTTTGGCATTCGTGTAAATCAAGGAAGTCGAGTGATTTTCAAGAAATGGACGAAAAAGAATTTCATGTGGTGATTAAACATTACTTTATGAAAGGCAAAACGCCTCAGGAGACTAAAGAGAAGCTTGATAAACATTATGGTGACTCTGCACCTTCGACTAGAACAGTTTATAAGACGCTGAACGTTCTGGACGGCCTGTGGAGATTACGACTCCAGAAATCATTGATCAAATCCATGATATGGTGATGGATGACAGAAGAGTTAAGGTGCATGAGATTGCTAGTGCTGTGGGTATCTCGACTGAACTGGTACATAATATTTTGCATAAACATTTGGACATGAGAAAGCTATCCGCAAAATGGGTGCCGCGATTGCTCACGCTTGACCAAAAACGGAATCGTGTGAAGTGTTGCAAGGATGGTTTGCAGCTGTTCCAGAAGAATCCAGAGGACCTTAAGCGTCGTTTCGTCACTGTGGATGAAACATGGATACATTACTATACTCCTGAGACCAACCAACAATCTAAACAATGGGTTACCAAGGGGGAATCTGCACCAAAAAAGGCGAAGACCGTTCCTTCGGCCGGAAAGGTTATGGCGACTGTCTTTTGGGATTCGCAAGGGATAATCCTCATCGACTATCTGGGAAAGGGTAAAACTATTACAGGTGAATATTATTCATCGTTATTGGACCGTTTGAAAACCGAGCTGCAAGAAAAACGCCCGCGATTGGCCCACAAGAAAGTCCTTTTCCATCACGACAACACACCAGCACACACCTCAGCAGTTGTGGTCGCAAAATTAATGGAAATAGGATTCCAACTCGTTTCACATCCCCCCTATTCTCCAGACTTGGCTCCCTCGGACTACTATTTGTTCTCCAATTTGAAGAAATGGCTGGCGGGACAAAGATTTTATTCAAACGAGGAGGTGATTGCAGACACTAATGGATATTTTGCAGACTTGGACAAATCCTATTATTCGGAAGGGATCAACAAACTAGAACATCGTTGGACGAAGTGTATAAGCCTAAAAGGAGACTATGTCGAAAAATAAAAAAGGTTTACCCCAAACACATAAGCAGTTTTTAGTTTTGCACGGACTTTTCAAACCAACCTCGTATATGCAGTAAATAATATTTGTCAGAAAAAATAGTCAATGTTCAGACTCCGCCACAGTTACAATTTTATTATACGTATTGATTTAAATAAAAAAATAAGAAAATCCGATCAAGTGCAAGTCGGACTTGCGCAGTTAGTGTTGATTGTTTTTAAATTAAAAAATTTTCTTATAGAGGTATAAAATGATCAATGACTTCACAAAACACACCCCAAATGAGTTTTCAACAGAGCCTAGGGATTCTATAGAATGCCTGAATTATACCCTTTGCCGGTAAGCATAACTGTTGCCGGTCACTCTATAATAGGATAAGTAATTCATTCGTCACAATTAATTTTATAGCAGAAACTAATTAAATGTATTGCGATCAATCAAGGATAACATGGGTTATTGACTACAAATTTCGTAAAAAAAACATATGTAGGAAGATCCAGAACAAAACCAACTTAAAGGTGAGTAATAATTTATTGCGAATCTAATTAAAATTTTATATTAAACAATAAACTTATCTAATAGACATTCGCCTGTATGCAAAATATAATGAAAAACACATTAGGTAAAAAACCTTGTGTTAAATCTGCAGTTTATTCGTACACACTAAAATATCCTTATTTGGGAAACGATATATCCTGACCTTGCCTTCGAAAGTATGTTACATTTTTTTTTTCTTAAAAGTGTGTAGGTCGTAAAATGGTGTGCTGCTGACTCTTCCATGTTTGGCTCTCTGGTTTTGTGACTATACGAGTAGTAATATTTTATAATATACGTAACTGTCAGTAAGAACGAAAATGAAAAATGTTAATTTTAGCCTCTGTGGCATTCAAATAGATTTTTAAAATTGACTAAAGTTATTTACCTTTACCGGGTTTTAAACCTAAGAGCGTTTGCTTTACAGGACACTGCTCTACTACGGCTACAAACATACTACAAGTCAGTACTGATAACTGACTGATAATTATTTATTAGCTAACAGATAGCTTGACGTTATTACTTTTTTACAATGATTAAAGAAAAACATGTGTATACAAATTGGGTCTTAAGATATATACATGTCAGGGACCTAATTAACTTAGCCTAAATAAGGATTTTGAGAGAACTTAAGATATTTGAGCTTAAGATATTTCATGAACATAAAACTTAAAATTAAACTTAAAATTAATTAAGGCTAACATAAGCTAATTCATCGGTAGGGGTCTCGAGAGTCTTGGAGGACGACATCGGGCATGGCGGGAGGTGGGGCGGACGGCGTTCCTCACTGTGGGGTTGGGGCGGTGTGTGGCTTTGTCCAGGAATTTGAACTGGGTGTTGCTTTCAATTCCCAGATTGTCGGAATCTGGAGGTCTGTATGAAGCTGGGTGCTGCGTATGAACCATGGGTGGTCACAGACACGCTACTTAGTTGCTTGGAGGCCTTTGAAATGTGAACTTACCGACGGATGTTGAAAATCAAGTGGACTGACCGGATAACCAATGAATCAGTCTAACAGCGCTTGAATAAAACAACAGAAATAGTGGATACAATAAAGAACAGAAAACTGGAATACTTAGGAGACGTAATAATTCAAGACAAAACACAGGGGAAAAAAGTGTCGGAAGAAGGACGACTTCGGGGCTCAAAAACCTGAGGCAATGGTTTGCAAAAACAAGTCGGCACGGCACTAAAAGAAGAAGATGGGGTTTTGGCGATGATGCGTAGGGCCTTGTTTTGGACGGCCTGGAGCATGGATCTATGTATACGTGACTTTGGCACCATGCTGGGCTGGAGTAGGTCAATTCGGCTCGGATGATCACCTCGTAAATTGTCAACTTGTTGCGAAATGACAATTTACTGGACTTGTTGAGGAGTAGGTACAGTTTGCCGAGGAGTTGTTTAGCTTTCTTAGCGGAGGTGGCGAACTGGTCCTTTTATATTAGCCGCTTGTCGTAATGGAGACACAAGTCAGTAAGTAATAAGATTTCTGTTCTGTTAGTATTAGAGAGTGACTGCGAATTTCGCTTTCATGAAATTCTAACTGTAGGATTTTGTGAGACACCTAATTTGAATTCTTTAATACTACAAGTTTCTCAGATATAGACATTCTGTAAAGGTAAAATGATTCCTTTTTTACACCCTTAAGAGATAATATTTTCTAAAATGTTAAAGCACGAGTTACTTGTACTAAAAGTTCTTGTATTGATTTTTTCAAGTAAAACCTACCTGGTTGTCCAGTTGGTGAAGTTTGGAAAAAATCATACAACTTTATATGAAATTAACACAACGAATTCATGTCTTTTAATATTAGAAATTTGCCAAATATGGACAATCTATAAACTAAAGAGGTAGATGCATTAAAAAGGTCTAAGAATTAAATCCAAGTTAGTTATAATCGCACAATAAGACTATGCCACCATTAAGAAAAAAGTAAATATAAACAAAAAATTGTCATAAGTCATTATCAGCGGCCGAAAACAGTTAACATTAACTATTCACCATCTAACAGGTAGCTCTAAACGGTATTCTCGGTTTCGATCGCCTTTTTAGATCGCGCTTACATATATAAATATTTTTATATAGTGTCATAATCTAGTTAATTAATAGAAACGTTATTTTACAACACTGTAAATAAAAGAGCGCAGTAAAAATGTAAATAGCAACCAGAATTTGGTAGAATTAACTATAGCGATCACAACAGGCAATTAATTCCGCCAAATTCTAGTCGCTATAAATATCTCATCTGCGCTCTTTTGTTTATGATGTTGTGAAATGACGTTAATTACAAACGCCCATAGATGTACAAGATTAAATGTTGGCTTTTCTTAGTTACAAACGGGAATACCATGGAATTTAACACTTCTAGGGGTCCAATTGTCTTTTGTTCTTGACACTGTTAAATTTCGCATTACAAATCATACCGAAAAAAATTGGAAACTTTGAAATCAAAATTGGGAGCTAAAACAGAATGGAAATTTAACAGTTTTTAGAATTTTAACAGAATTTCTCATTTGGATTACTACAATCATAAAACAAAACGAATTTTATGGGCGTTTGTAATCAAGAAACGCAATTTTACAACACTGTAAACAAAAAGCGCGGGAAAGATCTTTATAGCAACGAGAATTTGGCGGGATTAACAATACCAATCAAAACAGACAATTAACCCATCTAAATTCTATTGCCTGTCTTGATTGGTGTTGCGAATCCCGCCTAATTCTCGTTGCTATAATCTTCTCCGCGTTCTTTTGTGTACATTGCTGTAAAAGGGCTTTTTTCTTATTTACCAACGCTCATTTACTTGTACTGCAAAGCATCAAAATTTTAACTTCCCAGTACTTTTGTCGATTTAGACCTCCAACTGCCAAATTTAGACCAGATTTAAAACTAATCATTTTTAGTAAATAAGACAGAATATTTAATAGAGTTTATCTACTGAATTTTAATTCTAATTTGTGAAATACGGGTATATAAAAAAATGATTACTTCCTCTATTAAAGGTACAATATTGAAAATAAATTCAGTTGATTTAACACCGAAATGGATGTATTTAAATGTTGACACCTTGTTAGAAAAGGGCATTCCCTAGTAATGTACTCACAAAATTATAACGATGTTATAATAAAGC
This sequence comes from Pachyrhynchus sulphureomaculatus, assembly GCA_019049505.1. Classification (NCBI taxonomy): domain Eukaryota; kingdom Metazoa; phylum Arthropoda; class Insecta; order Coleoptera; family Curculionidae; genus Pachyrhynchus; species Pachyrhynchus sulphureomaculatus. Next base: position 185,753,188 of record CM032446.1, read on the forward strand.
TTGCCTACTACGATCCTATTATCTGGTTTGAATAGTTACTAACTTCCTTTCATCGTTAGGCAGAACTACATATCGGCACAAATTATTTAATCGTAGCCCCTCATACAAAATTCTAACAATAAGAAAAAAGTAGAATATTGGTCTTAACCTAACCTTTCAGTAGTATAACCTCAAAACTGGGAGCCATCGTGTTTTCCTCTGCAAGATATTTTTAATATTTAGATATTTTTTAATTTATTACTATGTCTGTTGTAAGTATCTAAATTGCATCGCTTTACATCTCTCCAGGCTACGGTGTCAGATTAAAAGAGGAAAAATAAATCTTTCAAGCCAAAACTCATTCCTTATATTCAAACCTATGTTGTTATTTTAGGCTTTTCGAAAATTTGACTAATTTTTACATTCTTATTAAACGTATAAACAATATGGTCATTAAAATTTTTTGTGGAATTCTGGAAATCTCCCCATCACATAATAAATATGTGTATTGGTCAGCAAGAGAGAGTTCAGAATAAATTTGCTGGTTTGCTTATGGACATGTTTCTTACTAAAATGTCGATTATTTTATTTAATCACCTTTGGAACTTGTAATAGAGACATGAACAACATAAAAAAGCATTACTTATATAATGTTTTTCAAGATTGTATTACCTACCCCTTGCTTTTATCTAAAATTAATTTTAGAATTCATCAGCGAAGTATTATGTCCAGGCAGTTATTTCATAAAAAAGCTCATTGCACTAATTGTGATGTTGCTTCTTTCTTGGATAGACATATTGATTAAGAATTACAGTAATAATTATTATAGACTTATGCCTTCTTTTAACAACTTTGAAGCTATTAAAAGTAATGTTTGCCATAAGTTACAGATGACTGAGTTTTTTTATTGTTATGTGTAAATATATTTTTGTATTTTATATCTCATATGTATATTTACATGTGTGCACATGTTTGAAGGCATGTGCTTACATATCACTTAAATATATCATGCATGAATAATCACGTTTCTATGTGGAAAGGCGTTGCAAATCACCTCAAACCAGTACCAAACGGATATCCCCAGAAGAACTCGATCTAAAAAACTGTCTATTTTTGAACTTTGGTCTCATGAGAACTTTTGATCAAGAGGTCAAAACCTACAACATATCCAATTTCTGACCAATTTGATCTAAAGCCAATTTCCATAAGAAATCTGTGGGGTCCTTTATGCTGCTTCTATAAAGGAAGTTGAGTACCAACAGTATTCTGTAGTGTCCTTGACTGAACAAATAAATAAAATTTAAAAAAATATATATTATAGCTAATGAATGATTTTTTTTCTGCAAAAAATTTTATCCCAACATAAGTAACAAGTAACTATTTTTAGGTTGAAACTTTATCTATTTTGAAAAGAAATACATAATTAAGCTATAGAATAATTATTTTATATAATGCATTTCTTTCTTTTTTAGAAAGCCAAAATCTCCAAGGCTAAAAGAAACAATCAAAAAAAGAATAAACTTATAAAACAAGGTGTCATTAAAAAAGGATCTAAAAAATTAAAGAAACATTTAAAGGCTATTCCTGGAAAAACTCAAAATGCTATCTCAAAAGAAGATATATCAGAAGAAGAAAGTGACCATGCAGAAGATATGCTTCAGATGGTTGATGAGGAAGACATAGACTTTTTAAAAACTGCTATTACCAACAGGAGCTATAGTATATTGAATAGAGTAAAATATATCGGGTATAAATTTTATATTTACTATATTTCATTAATATATTTTTTTTACTGTGTACCACACACACAATAAGATAAATGGGAGTAAATGGGGTCTAGGACTGGTATAAATATTTGTTACAGTTTAAATAGAAGTACACATAATTTTATCGACATGTCACATGCATTGCAAGGAAATCTTTAAATCACTACAAGAGTAACACACTCACGGAAGTGGTGACACATTAGTTTTGAATCACTGCAAGTTTTACTTTGTAGCAAACAGTCCCAGGCAATTTATTTCAAGGGAATGTGGTTCTGCAAAAGGTTCTTGAAAAGGGTGGTATGGGAATAACAAGTTGACCCCTCATACTGATGTGATGTGTTAGCATGCTAGGTACTCCTAGCATGTTCCGATCTGGATGGAATCAAGTGGACAAGATCTATCGAACACTTCACGAAATATATAGAAAAAATTAATTTCTATTGTGTCAGGAGGTTGAACTATAAAAAAACATATTACTGCTTTATTACTTTTACTTATTGTAAAAAAGTCTTCATATCTTTACCTTTATCTATTTTTAAGGCCTGTCTCAAAACCTAAGAAACGAAAAATTAATAAAGATGATGATACTTTAGAAAATGAATATGAAGACCAAATTGAAGACACTAGTGGGAAAAGAGTAAGAGTTATGCTTCCTATTAAAACTCAAAAAGGAATAATACATAAGGAAATCGTTGAAGATATAACAGGTAAGGGGACATAATATTTCTTAACTTGTAATTTTTTTTATTTAACTTTAAACTAAATTTTATAAAATAAATTAACTATTTTAATTTATTTTATAAAATTTATTTTTGAGTAATTAAAAAAATTGTATATTACAATTTTTAGTGTTCATACATTGAAATTTGGCACTAATATAGGAATTGATAGCCTGTGTAGTTTGGAAAGTTAAAAAAATTTTTTTTTACTAGGTTATCTGAAGTATAAATAAAACAAACATTTCAATGTCACCAGTTTTCACTAAAGATTGGAAAAGAACGTTGTTGAAAACTCATTTGGGATGCGTTTTGTAAAGTCACTGATCACATTCATAATGAAAATTTTTATTTTAAAAGCAATCAATGTACGGGACACTAATTGCGCAAGTCCAACTTGCACTTGACCAGTTATTTGACATAATTAGGTCAGGAGGGTAATTCGTCCTCCAACCAAGTGAAATTCAATATGATTTCTCAAAGGAGATTTGAATATAAAAGAGAAATTTTTGTAATTTAACTACAGTTATAAAAAAAATAGAAGCTAAAAATGGAGAGTTCTTTAATCACTTGAAGGTTTTTTTTTAAGAAAAAGTATCTTAATTTCTGTCAAGAATTATGTTCTCCTCTTAAGCTCTCAAACATACAGTGTATAATTGCAGAATATTAATTGATGCCCTTAATTGTGACTTTAAAATGCCTAAGACCAGGAGTTTAAATTTCAAAATTCCATAATATCTCATTAAATATTCCCAAAAAAAACATGTCAGGTCAAGTTCCAAGTACTTTTTAAACATCCTTATAATCTTTTTTAAGATTATCAAGTCCTTTTACATAAGGTAATCTGGGGTAAGTGGAGAATTGAAGTAACTAGGGATATTTTTTGTACAGTTTAAATAAAAAAACCCTTGTTGAAATTTATTTATACCAAGAATGAGTCATTTAAGTCTTTAGTCGCCATAATATTAAATATGTAAATTTACATACAGGGTCCCCACATGTATGGAATAATAATTCCACAGCATTGATTAATCAGTGTATCAAAAAAATGTTCAAATAAAAGTTATAGGATGTTATACGGCGCACACGCTGACGTTGACATTAAAATGTTTTGAACTGTCAGTTTGAAGAAATTACACTATCTTAAATCCGTAGTTAGCAAAACATTACAACAATTTAGACAATCAGGTCATGTTAAGGATTGTTCTAAATCTGGAGCGATTATAAAGAGTTAGATGTTTCATTGGAAATTACAGAAAATCCCCACACAGTTACTCGTCAGCTTTGCCTAGACCACAACATAAGAAATGGTACCTTAAATTCTATACTGAATGAAGAAAAATTGCATCCATACAAATCCATTCTGTTGCAAGAATTATCTGAAGATGACTACTATAGACGCGTTGAATTTTGCGAGGTCATGATTGAACGAATCAATAATGATCCTAACCTAATTCATAATATTGTTTTTTTCTGACGAGACCACATTTTGTCTTAATGGAAGAGTTAACGAACATATCTGCCGGTACTGGTCTACTGAGAATCCTTACTGGATAATCGACTGTCATTCTCAAAGACCACAAAAGATAAGCGTGTGGGTAGGGATTTGTGGACGTCATATCATTGGTCCCTTTTTTATTGATGGAATTCTTACAGGACAGCGGTATTTACAGGTACTCCAAGAGCAAGTTATTCCAATTTGTGCAGGTCTTTTTACCGATGAAAATAATTTGGATACTCTTAACAGGAATCTGTGATATCAACAGGATGGAGCACCCCCTCACTATGAAATCAAAGTTCATAGATGTTTGGATGCGATTTTTTCTAATCAATAGATAGGCAGAAGAGGTGCTGAAGAATGGCCTGCAAGGAGTCCCAACCTTACGCCACTCGTTTTTTTTTTTTATGGGGTCATTTGAATTTTACCGAAGTCGACCTCAAACTGTAAAAGATTTACAACAAAGAATTCAATATGAAGTAGCACAGATCACCCCGGATTATTTGCAAAACTCTGTTAAGGCTGTTTATGACAGATTGGGTCATTGCCTTGCTGTTAACGGTAGACATTTTGAGCAGTTGTTACCTTAAAAATAAATCTAGAGTATTTATTAATAGTTTTTTTTTTTTTTATTATTTTAAATTTCAAATGACAATAATTCCAAAACAGTTCAATTTAGACATATGGTATATTAGATAAATAATATCTAGAATTTTTAGTAGGACTCAAAAATAAAATAATATATAGGGCTTTCTATTTAAAAAAAATCAAGATGGCGTAATTTCTTCAAACTGACAGTTCAAAACATTTTATTGTCAACGTCAGCATGTGCGCCGTATAACACCCTATAACTTTTATTTAAACTTTTTTTGATACACTGATTGCTGATTATTCCATACATATGAGTATAAATATTAAAACGTTTATTCCCTTATTATTGAAATACTCATCGTTTATTATATCTATATATATATATATATATATATATATATATATATATATATATATATATATATATATATAGGGTGTTATGAAAAATCGCTTAATATGTTTAAACCACTTGCATCAAGTAGAAACTGCAGAAAATTGTCATAAGTAGCACTTCGCTATATTATTCACTATAACTTATGAGAAAACGGGGTTTATGTATTTTCAGCATGTACGCCAATTCTGGTTGCTTTAAACATCTGTCAGAAAGGCGTAGTATCATGCCTAGTAAAGTCCTCTCACTTTGGCCGTTCGGAACCGGCATTAAACTGTAGGTCCCCTTTATCTGTGGAATACTTAAAAAAGCACCAACCGCAGGCAAAGCAGATATGGCACTTCAAGAAGAAGACGATAAACATCTTCTCTGCGCTCTTTTGTTTACAGTGTTATGATATTCCCCCTCAATTCCAAACGGAAATATAGGTATTAAAGTTGATGTTCTGTCATCTATATCATTCTTGATTAACTATGTGCGAGATTTTTTATAAATTTTTGAAAGTACTTAACAGGTATCACATTGTGATTATATTTTTCTGCATTCCTGTTTATTAATTTCAAAATAGCTTTATAAATGTTGCAGTGTAAGGAGAGCTTGTAATGACTTTAGAAAGGAAGTCAATCCTATAGTATTTTTATAATATTTTCTTTGTAACTGAACTAAGTTTAATGAAATACTGAAAAACGTATATATTTTACCTACACATGAAAGCAATGTGCATAAAAGTTTAAAAATTATAGTCGTTTTTCAATTATACTCAAATATACATACAAATAGTCACACATACATGGAGTGGAGTTTTATCTATTTTTTTTTTTTTTATCCATTATCATTTTATATATTTTTTTCTTAAATTACTATACAGTATTGTCTAATCTATTACAATTTTAAATGTTGTTTGTTATTACTTAATTCTTGTATAGAAAGAAGCAAATGAGGAACCCGAAGATCAACAAAAGCATTCTGTTCACAGTAAGGAGGAAGCAGAGTCATCCGACGCAGAAGATTTTACTCTGCATGAAACGGATATTGATCTCAATAAGCCAATATCAGCTGCCCAGTTATTAGCGGCCAGGAATGAAACATTAAGACAGAAAAAAATACACATTGGAACCTTAAGTTCAGGTAAAAATTAATTTTATATAAATATTACTTTGCGGTTATGAGCGGTATCATAAAAAAGTTTAATTTTAAAGTATTTGTAGTAAAATCCAAATTAATAAGTAAAGAAAGCCTTTGTAGTACATCAGACTACAGTCTTTGAAAAATTATTTTTTAAAACAATGACTCTAAATGTAAACCATTTCCCGGCACTTTTCCAAACGAACGGTGACATTTTTGATCTCTATTCGGCACGTCATTTCTGTGATCGCTGCCATTTCTTGCTCATGTCACCTCTTTTGTAATTAAATATGTTCTGTAAATTTTTTGATTTCTGAGCAGTACCAGTTGGATTTAATTTCTACACCAACTGTATGTAGTAGGGGTGCAGACATAAATCTTTATGAAGAATGCATTGTATCGAAGTTTTGGGCCCATTTACGGCTCTTAATCGTTTGCGTATTGATAGGTCGGGATTCATGCGAACTGACATTCCAATGCACACCACATTCCACTTCTTGATGTCTTTAGTTACCCTGTGAGGTTGCATTCATTTTTGCATTTAGTGAAACACTTAGGTTTTATGGTTTGTAAATAATATTGTAGAAAACTCCCTTTTCATAGACTTAGGTTACACTTTGTCCTTCTTCTTGCTACTCCTACTCGCTGTGTTCGCGCAATAAGCCACACAAATTTGAACTAATTTATGCACGTCCTGTATTATATTGTTTTATAAGAAATAGAAGTGGTCCTTTTAAAGAAGAAGAAATAAAATATACTATTTAAAAATTTGCTAAAATGTAATTCTCAATTTTTCACACAAAAAAATGTGAAGGCATTTTTGTGCTACAGATTTCCAGGTGTTCCAAGAGAGCAAGCTTTTTTGCGCCAGTTGTAACTGTTGTTCATAGTGTCGAGAAACTAATTATAGCAAAGTTTCAGTGAATTTGACCAGTCATTTTTCTGTCAGCAGCTTTAATTTCAATCGAACTTGAATTTGTCGCGATCAACGTAATGATTAATTTTAGTTCATAAAGTAGATCTTTTTATCACTGTTATTCAAAATCATAATTTTAATTGTAGGTTGCTATCAATATGTGAATAATTTATTTTACGAACTGGTAAATGATGTGATGTATTGGGAAGTAATCTTTTTTTAAAGAAAAATATTTCAAAAAAAAAAAATTGTAGAATACTTTTATATACAATTTATGGATGAAGTTTAAAGAATTTGATCAGTTAAAAATCTCAACTGAGTCTTGAATAACAAACTACACAGCTGTTCTTTAAACAGATATTTCATACATAAATCACTATTCTGTAAAAAGTTTAAATTTTAGGGTTATTAGAAAATCCCGAGGAAAAAGTAACAAATTTAAGAACTTTATTGAATCTTATGGATGACGAAACATCAGAGGTATATTTTACAGTCAGAAAGTTGGTAATTGTTTCACTGCTTGAAGTTTTTAAAGATATTTTGCCATCTTATGAAATTAAAAATACTAATCCTGGAGAGGTAAAATGTAAGTATCAGCTTCACTTAATATAACCCATCGTCTACACAAACCAAAGTATTGTAGTAGCTGCAGATAGGACCCTGATTTGGAAATGTATTGGATAATTGCAAAAGTTTGTGCCCGTTTAGAAACTCAATTAAATACAACACATTTTTATGAAAAATAGTATTTATTAATCATTAATGTACTCTCCATTTTTTTCTATAACTGTCTTCCATCGTTTTAGAAGTTTTTGAATTCCTTTTTTGAAGAAACAGCGTAGTTTCTCTTCAAAGAAAGTCATAAGGTAGTTTTTGATTTCTTCCATAGAGTCAAATTTTTTACCATTCAAATTATTTTTCAGAGAATGAAACAGATGAAAATGTGAAGGGGCTAGGCCATGGGAATACGATGGGTGCTAGAGGATTTCCCATTTTAACTTCTTAAGCTTTTGCAATGTCTGTTAAGCGACATGTGGTCTAGCGTTGTCATGGTGAAAGATGAAGCCATTTCGATTGACCAAACTTGGACGTTTTGCTTGGATTTCAACATTGAGTTGCACACAGTAATTCTTCGCAGTTATTGTTTGGTCCCATGGAACAAGCTCATAAAAAACTATTCCTCTGCAATGCCACCAACCACATAACGACACTTCCATTGGATGCAATTCAGCCTTTGCCATAGATTCTGCTCTTTCACTTCCATGCTTCCTGCTTTTTTTTCTTATTATGTTGTTATACACAACCCATTTTCATTTCTACTTATCACTTGATCCAAGAAAGGTTCGTTTTATGGGTGAGGAGAGAAATGGCTGTGGAAGCACAATTCAGTTTGTTCCGTTTTGTCAAAACGTGTGGAACTCATATATCGAGTTTTGAAGTATATCCAAATTGCTTTAAATGACGAAATGCAGTCGAATTGTCAACATTTAGTCTCTCAGCAATCTCTTCAGTGGTAATCCGCGGATTATTATTCACTAAGTCACGGATAAAGTTATTATTAATGCCGGAAGATCGCCCAGAGCGAAGTTTATCGTTGTAGATTGAAGTCACCATTTCGAAATCGACCAAACCACTTTTTAACTGCCCTAAGAATAGAAGCAGGATCCAAATAAACGTCTTGAATATTTTAGTTGCAGTTCCAACACTCACTCACTTTTTAAATTCATATAATATAACATGACGAAAATGTAACTTTTAATTTTCCATTTTGAATATTAATCTTGCACACAAATTAACTAAACTGTTTTTTTAAGGTCATGTTAACTTACGACGCATTTAGATAACTGTCAGTTAATAATGTAATTATAAAAGGAACATCAGCACAGTCAAAAGTGTATGCTTCTGCCATCTATGAAAATCGAGCACGAACTTTTGCAATCATCCAATAATAATTATTACATTGGTATTTTTTGGAGCACCTACTCGCAACAAGCCCCACGAACTCACAAAACGTTAACAATTCAAGAGTCTACGCAGTCAGTCGACAGTAGAAAATTGTGTTAAATTGTACCATTTACACTGCCTTGTAACATTCCACCTCGGAGATAGCCCCAAGGCTATCAACTGAAAATTTTTAGATCGGAAAGGTGTGTCTGATTATTTGAAAAATATTTTTTTTCTCTATTCAATGCTGCCTCATTTTTCCAATTCTAACACTCCGTTTTAAGTACCTCAAATTGATTCCATTTGAAGGGAATTAATTTTTTCAAATTGTAACATAAATTTTTCAAAATAAATGATGTTCAAAATCTGGATTACTAATAATAATAATGGTACTATTTTAACTGGTTCTTACTCCATTTTTGCTAATACAAAACAAGGAGGGATTATTTCATTCGCATTGAAAGTATTGTCAGTATGGCTTTAAGTACTGGTTTGCCGAAAAAAGCACATTACCCTCTAAACAATAAATTTCTTCATGTCGTTCTGTTTGTAGATTTTAATGGTTACTTGCGTTACAATATCCAGCCCAAAATTACATACTTGAAGTTGCAGAAAAACAAAGTTGTCCTCTTGGCAAAGTGATACAACAACCCTGGAACATTTGCTACATGTTCGTATATTTGTCTCTTTCCCACCTCGTGTTACCAAGGCCTGCTAATTTTAAGGCCCAATTGTGTTGAGCATCGAACTCGTGTTCTAGTATAATCTATAATTTTTTACAATTTGCCTTTGCGCCAAATTAAATGGGCACTAACTAACGATCTCCTGAAAAAAATTGTTATAACCGATTTCTGTCAGACAGTACTGACATAAACACGACCGACACGTATCCACCTAATGTACAATGAAAAGTCTGAAAATATCTATTTTGGAACCACCATTTACTGCCCCTTGGTTTTTCTGCTAAGAACCTTAACTAGGCAGTGAAGTTTCTCCACATCTACAATGCTGCCTTTTGGGATAGGTCAACCTCTTCACTTGACAAGTTGTGCCGCGAAATTCCAAATTGTTCATTATTTTGAAATTTGGAATATTTGTTTCTATTTTTCTTTTTTTTTCCAAATCTATAACTCACATCTGTTTGACACCTGTAGGTGTTGAACTAAACACTTAATGTTTTTGTTAATTTTGAATGTTTTAATAATAATACGATATTGATTTATGTTACATAATGTAATGAAGTTAAAAAATTTTATGTTTATTTTTCCAGTAAAGAAAGATACATTAAAACTACAAAAATATGAAGAGAACCTATTGCTCTATTATAAAAAGTTTTTACAAAAATTGGAAAAATATTGTTTTTTATTAGTAAAGAAGAAAGGAGATTCCAGGAAAATTTCAGAGGTAAGTACCTTTATTTTTTTAATAATGGGATATGTATGTTACTTTTACTAAATCTGCTGCTAAAAGGTCATGATTGCTACAGGACAACAAAACCATTGCTGATTTGCTGCACGTCTTTGCATTCTCTTTTGTTTTCTATGTGCTTATAAATGCATAATATAAAACATTAAAAGAAAATTATTTTACTCGTTTTATTATAGTTATCATTTTGTAGACCTTGAGTTACTTTTTCTTTTTATGTGTTTTTATTGGTCAACAATAAACAGTGATTATATATATATATATATATATATATATATATATATATATATATATATATATATATATTATATATATAATATAAATATATATATATATATATATATATATATATATATATATATATATATATATATATATATATATATATATATATTATTTATATATATAATATAAATATATATATATATATATATATATATATATATATATATATATATATATATATATATATATATATATATATATATATATAAACTGGATTAAATTACGGGAAAACAATTGTATTTAAAAATATGGAAAAAAGTAGATTATATTGTAGATAGAAATGCAAAACATAATATAGGGATTTGATTTTCTTATCTGTGCAATTCCTCTGGATTTCTCCTGTGCTCAGCACTGCACAGAAGTGGTTTCAAAACGAAAACATAAGTAAAATTTACTGAAACTAACATGCATTTAAAACTTTATTTAATGGTTATTTTTATTTATATTTTTTTATTTGTGTATTTCAATACATTTTGACAAAACTGAAAATAAAAATTGAAATGTCCTTATATGAAAATTTGACAAGGAATATAAAAAAATTGATATATTTTAAAAATTTGTTAATATTACACTTCTTGGTAACGAAGGGTGTGATGAAAAATGGTATTTCAATGAAGACACTTAAATTGGAAAGTTTGTTAACTTAGTTAATCTAATTCTTATTCATTGTTAACCACGAGTCATTTTTTCTGCACTAAGTTTTATTACATGCTAAAATTTGTTTGGTTTTAACCTATTTTTAGGAAGAAATTAAGTTATCAGAACTGTCGATACAGGCAATGAGCGATTTATTAGTATCACACTCGTATTTTAATTATTCTCAAAATATAGCTCAAGTACTTGTACCTTTTTTAAATAATTCAAGGAAAAATGTTCGGGATACTGTGAAAAATAGTATTACGACCGTTATTAAAGAAGATAAAAAGGAAGAAAGAAATAACTTTGAAAGTAAGTAAATGGCTTAGCGGACGCAGATCGTCAGTAAGTTTTGTCATCGAATGAATGTCATGAATGCTGTGCAACTGTCGCTACATGCAGAAAGGCTACTACTCTGTTAGTTAATGTAAATGTAATCCGGAAAATAGAAAAGCAACTTCAGCAAAACACTGGTGACCACTTCCCCCATTTCTGCTATATTGCAAATTTTAAAAAAAAACGTCTTAGTAAGTATAATCCTCCATAACAATTTTCATTGGAGTTCTTATGAAATTATTTTATCAAAATCTTATGATTTTCTAAAGTATGAGGGAAACAGTGAGATTAAACAGGCCTTTTCAAACGACTTCTTTTAGTTCCTTTACATATTATTTTAAAACTGCTTTAATGTAATAAGAATATAAATATCTTGTTGGCAAAGCTGCTTAAAACTAAAAGCAGTGATAATAAATTAGTATCTATCAACTAAATATGTACGAATGTGGTAAAGAAAGGCTAGAAAGCAATTTTAAAATAAAACTATGTGGTTAAGTAAGTTAATTATAAGTTAAAATAATTAGGTTATTAAAAGTGATGTAATATCCCTAAAAAATAAGCATTATCTTTACCCCTACTCTGAAAAATTTTAGAGTGAAATATGTCGTGATTTTTAAGGCAATTACCAGGTGATTAAAGATGTTTTGCGTTTCACAGAATTTTATATTCAATTAGCGTTTGGTAGGGGAAGTGGTCAAGTAAGTACCCGTTCGGTAGTATCCTTGTTCAACTTGTCGTATTTAACATACACCCTGCAGTCATCCACTTTTATATATACCATACATCGAGAGTAAAGTCAGTATCTTATATAACAAGTACAGAGGCTTTTACAATTCATACCACACATATATCTGAACCTTTTTGAAAATCATATTTAACAGATTCTGCGTTAATTCGCTTCCCTTCAAAACAATTTCTATATCTCAAAGGACTATAAGAATAAAATACACTTACACAAGTAATGTTTATTATTAATATGTACACCCAGAGATTTTGTTTCAGCTTGATTGACTAAAATATTACTAAGATATAACACATGGGCTGAAAAGTCCCGGGCCTAACAAAGAAAACACGGTTTTTTTTGGTTCAAAATTAGCTTTATTCATCAAACGTAATCTCCATCAAGAGCAACGCAATCATTCCAGCGCCGCTCTAACATTTCAATACCACTTTTGTAGAACGATTTATCTTTTGCCTCAAAATAGGCCTCAGTTTCAGCGATAACCTCTTCATTCGTGCGAAATTTCTTACCGGCGAGCATTTTTTTCAGGTCTGCGAACAGCCAGTAGTCGCTGGGAGCCAAATCTGGCGAATACGGTGGATGTGGGAGCAATTCGAAGTTCAATTCATGTAGTTTTGCCATTGTTTTGATTGACTTGTGACACGGTGCGTTGTCTTGATGAAACAAAATTTTTTTCTTTGCCATATGCGGTCGTTTCTTTGCAATTTCGGCCTTCAAACGCTCCAATAACGCTATATAATATTCACTGTTGATGGTATTTCCTTTCTCAAGATAGTCGATGAATATTACACCACGCACATCCCAAAATACCGAGGCCATAACCTTTCCAGCCGATTGTTGTGCTTTCGGGCGCTTTGGACGAGGTTCACCAGTTGCTGTCCACTCAGATGACGATCGTTTTGATTCCGGAGTGAAGTGATGGATCCATGTTTCATCCATTGTCACATATCGACGCAAAAATTCCGGTTTGTTACGTTTAAACATGGCCAAACACTGCTCAGAATCATCAACACGTTCTTGTTTTTGATCAACAGTGAGCAAACGCGGCACCCACTTTGAACAGAGCTTTCTCATAGTCAAATGCTCATGCAATATAAAGCCAACACGTTCTTTTGATATCTTTACGATGTCAGCTAACTCACGCAACTTCACTTTTCGATCATTCAAAACGATTTTATGGATTTTTTTTTATGTTTTCTGGTGTTACCGCCTCATTTGGACGTCCACTGCGTTCTGCATCATCGGTGTCTCTACGACCACGTTTGAAGTCAGCAAACCAACGTTTTATTGTTGTTTCTGATGGAGCGGAGTCCCCATAACACTTTTCAAGCCATTACTTCGCTTGAACGGTATTTTTTTCCCATCAAGAAGCAGTGTAAAATTAAAACACGAAATTGTTTTTGATCCATTGTTTTGAAAATAACAAAAGTAGCGTCACTCTTAGCACAATAACTCACAAACTAATGAATAGAATATCATGAAATTTTAACAGCTGTCTTTTGAAGGTTAGTATTAACTGAAAAAAAGGTGATTGCAATAAAACTAGCGCCATCTATGTGTTAGGCCCGGGACTTTTCAGCCCATGTGTTATATACCTGAAACATACTTAAAACTGAGAATATTATTTTTTTATATTAAATTATAGCTTTGTTACGTCACATTATGGCCCCACTCTAGTAAAATCTAATGTTATTATTACATTTAGTTCTGCTTGATCCTTATTATGCCTTACAATAATGATGTCATCCGCAACCAGCGTAAAGAATTTATTAATGTGTATACCCAGATATTTTTTGACTAAAATTTTAAGACATATATTCCTAGAATGTCCTTATAACTCAGAATATTAACCTTTTATGTGTTAAATCATAGCTTATTTATATCACTCTGTTCCCTCCCTCTAGCAAGACCTAGTATTTCATTTGGATCCCCTTGGTTTTTACTATAAAATAGTATTATCTCAAATTAACACAAAGGTTCTTCTCATTCTTAAGTTTATTAAATTGTTATATACGTGTAATAGAAACAAGGCAGATAAAGGGACTCCAGCCTAACTGGTATATTAATGTGATAAAATCTCATTAACTAATACTTGCTGTGTCATCCCCAATTACCTTTCTAAAGGAAAAAAATTCACATTACGAAATTTTTGCATGTCTTCACTTTTCGGTGTCCTAAAAAATATAGCCCCTATTTGCGTTAGTCTGTCGGTATGTCTCCCGTCTGTCTATTGGCACACATATACTTCAAGTAGGAATGGAACCTCTAGTTTTTAGGTGATACCTCTTAAGGAGAAGGGGTGAAAAGAGTAGGAGGTAATAAATCTGATTGATTTCCCATATTAAGAAAGTTTTTCATAGTCTTGGTTATATAATGAACAAATTTTAAGATTAATTATATCTAGTCAACTACATACGGGATTAAACGGACAGGGTAGGGTGATCGAGAGACTGCTTTGTACATATCGAGTTATACGCGCTTTTCAAGGTTTTTAGAGTCCATCAATATTTTATCATTTTTAATCATTGGTGGTCAGATATATAAGAATTCGATGAGGCAAGCAAGCGAGTTGGAGAAGTTGCTTCGCTTATATTGTATTATACATCCTTTTCCAAATTCTTGTAGTCGAGCAGTCTGAAAATTATTTTCGTTATTTTAATTTTAGCTCTGAAACCAGCTCTATTTTTGTGATTAAAACCTTACAACGAAATATCTATTATTTGAAATATCAGTTTGTAGTGTATGTAGGAGTAAGTTTGTAGGAGGCAGACTGTAAAATTCAGTATTAATTTTTGAACTATGTATTTGTAAGAGATGTACTGGGTAATTTTTTTACGAACATTTCAACCGTCTTAACTAAAATGGGAAGCAGTGATATCAGACGATAGCGGGAAGGCGCATTCTGACTCTTTATAAATAGATACAACTTACAGCTTTTTTCAGAGAATTAAAAAAAGATTTAATTAAAATATTTAGACAAGAGTTTCACAATGTACAAAAATTTGCTTAAATAAATATTAGCATTGGAAATTTGCTTGTGGTTTACAATTATGTCATAGTTGTAATATCCCCACAATCTTACTATTTTGCTTCCAATTGTTGTGTAGTAAAACCATCAAGCAACTGTTTACATTGGCATGTGTATACAGAACCGCTTACTAATGAATAGTTTTATCTGTTCTTGTTTTCTTTTTATCTGAGAAGGTAGAAGGTAACAATACCGGACATAGAGCCATAGATTAATCTTCAGCCCAGAATTCAGTGTTTAGGATCACCCTTATAGAAAAGAATTAAATTAGAGATTTAATTCTTATTTATCCTTGGCAATTGCAGTTTTTTTTTGAATTAGATGCTTTTGTGACAATTTTGTTTTGAATCCCGAGAATTTGTTAATTTGTTTGATTTTTCATTGCTAGACATACAGCCTGTCAAGTAAGAATGTGGCCGCTCGTAGTCTTAAAAAAAATATGTTTCGAGAACATTCTTTGCTATCAGTGTTTTCTTTGGTGTGCTAACAACTGTGCAATTACCTTAGTAGGTTGTCCAATCGCCTCCTGCATCACTAATCGCCTAGCATCTTCAAGATTTTTTGCATTCTCTGCAAATTTTTCGAATCTCTCAAGGCATCTGAGTCAATGTTCTCAGAATCTTTCCTCTGAGCTTTCTCTTTACAAGGGACCAAACGTTTTGGATAAGGTTGGCGTCTGACGATTATGAGGGCCACTCTAGTATCTTAATGTTGATCCAAGCTAGCCACTTCGCAACGTGATTTTTGCCCAGCGAAGGTTTCTTCATTGTGCTTCGGAATTTGACATCATGAGCACGAAGATGTCGAATGGTCTCATGAAACACATTTAAACCCGATTTCCTTAATTCTGCCGCTCCTTGCAGCGTCAATTTCGGATACCGTGAAAACAAAGATAGAATTCGTTTTTCGACTTTCAGACTGACTGTGCCTGTGGCAAGTCGTCAATATTTTTCGTCTCGTTAAAATGATTTATCCACTTCTTCACAAACGATACCGACTTTTTAATATATTTAACGGCCGGGGAATGGGTCATTTTAGGCATCTTTGGATGGGAACAAAGAAAGACTGCCTCGAACCGATGCGCAAACAAGTGACTTTGCTTACCGACCCACATTTTGGCAAGTCGTCAATATTTTTTATCTCGTTAAAATGATTTACCCACTTCTCCACAAATGATACCGACTTTTTAATATATTTAACGGCCTAGGAATGTGCCATTTTAGACCCCTTTGAATGGGAACAAACAAAGACTCCCTCGAGCCGACGCGCAAACAAGTGACTTATTTTGTATTTTATGCGATTTCGACGAAAGTTCGGAATCGACTGATACTTTTACTAAAATGCGTCGTATACAAAGGTTCCCTCTACCCAAAAATGAATTAACGCTGACACTTGACAGACTGTACGTTAAAAATTGATAAATTTTCAGATATTAAGACTGGTTAATAATTACCTGAAAACACATACACACAATGTAAACGTGGACATTCTTGAGATTTTATTAGTACTTAACTTGAGGGATGTTAACTTAGATCAAGAAAAGGAACAAGACGTAAAAAATAAAAAAATGCAGGCTAAGAAGGCAAAATTGTTGCAGATGTCCAAGAGAGAGAAAAAGGTAAGTTAGTTTTTTGTAACACATTATATTAAATTCTTGAAACGATTATTACTGAGTTATTTTATTGTAATAAGTACGTTGTATGCGAAATTTTAACCACAATTAGCTTTTCATAAAAAAGTAAATTTCCAATTCCCTCACTGCTACTGTTGTGACTCGTACTTTCTTCTACCATTCCCGTATCCTTTACTCTACTCTATTTTTCATGTAATTACATTAAGATGTTGTATGTATATTCTGGTTGATGTATTTTATTGCGGTTTTTACCATTTCATATAGAATCTCAAGAAAAAAGTTTAGGGCTTTAAAACGTTAATATGAATATAAAAACACCGACCATCTCACTTGCAAAACCAGTCAGATCGGTACATAAGACTTAAAATCAACCAGTGAAGTGCAAGTTGAACTTGGGCAATTAGTGTTCCTTACCGTGATTGCTTTTAAAATAAAAAAAATGTTGTTACCGAAGTGTAAAATGATCAGTGACTTCACAAAACGCACGCCAAATGAGTTTTCAATAAAAGAATTAAGAACCCAGATTACAAACATGTCTAGTCAGATATTGATTCACCAGGCTATTCAGACAAACCAGAACAAGACATGTATATATTTTAAGATCCAATGTGTATTTTCACGTTTTTTCTTAATCGATAATGTATAATAGTTATAGCATCTTAGCCACCTAATAACCAATAAATCAATCCAACTCCATAATTTTTTCAAAATTTTTTGATCAGTGAATGGACAGAGGTCTTTGGCCATTTTCTGAAAAATAATACAGAGAAAAGTGTGCGCAAGTATTACATCATATATATTTTTGAACCCGTGTTTTCAGAAGCTTTCATTTGACACCCCATTCAATGACCTGGCAACTTTTTTTTCACTTTTGATTTTACCCCCCAAAACTAACCCCTTAAGTCAAAATTTAATTTTCAAAACTACACAGCTCTGATGAGGCCATCAATTCCTATATTAGTGCCAAATTTCAATTTTCTATGTCAAATAGTTTCAGAGAAAATCGGGTATGACAGACGGACAGACAGACAGACAGACAGACAGACAAACACCGAACTGATCTTATAAGTGTTCCGTACGGAACACTAAAAATACGTTGTATAAATGACCACAAATTATACACAAAAATATTTCATATTTTTAGAGAAAAAAGAAACTACAAGAACTAGAGAATGAAATGTTAGAAACAAGAGCAGAAGAAAATAAACAAATTAAGCAGAAAAATTTAACAGAAATCACAAAAATTGTATTTAATATCTATTTTCGCATATTAAAACAGTCTGAAAATACTAAATTGCTGAGAGTATGTTTGGAAGGATTGGCAAAGTAAGTAGGAATTCTTAAATTTCTAACACGAGTACATTTCACTGATCAGTTTTATGTTTGAGTTATAAATAAAATTGTGATTTAAATTCCGTGGCGAAAAATAAGACAAAAGTTTCTAATAACATGGCTATGGAAATGCTTCGTGTAAAAACTGGATTGTCCAATTCTCTTTATATCTTCACTTTTGGCAAAATGCTTTGCCTTCCAGGATTGCTTTTTCCTTATTTCTACAAGAAATCGTAGCTGTAGTGTTATTGGCAAATTTGTTAGTTAGTGAAGATGTAAGGTCACTTATAAACAACACAAAAATCAATGGAGCCAACGCACTCCTGTGTACCTCCAATTAAGATCCTAAATTCAAGAAAATGATTCACCTATTTTTACCTGTATTCTTTTATTTGTCGAAAAAGATGTTATAAGTGACAATGCGATATCTTTATTGAGAGTATCGAAGATACGCGTGAGGTCAAAGAAAAATCCAGCAACGACGTAATTCTTCTTAATTTGATTATGTATATAGTCTACAAGTCGTCGAGGTGTAGTTTTCCTAAACTAGTATGTACTGAATCCGGTCTGAGTATTGGCGATAAAGATGATTCGATTAAGAAATTTTTTTTCATTTTTCATACAGAAAACCTCCAGTAATTTTTAAGAAAACACTCAAGATAGATATTGGTCGATAATTGTCAATATTAAACTCTACATCACTTATATATGCTTAATTTTCATAGCATCTTTCGAAAATTTCCTATATTATAAAAATTTGTAGAAATAAACAGAACTAATCAGAAGAGGTTTGTAACTTTCATATCTGTTTTTTCCTTTTTTGTAACTTAAAAACGTAACGAAGGTGCGAAATGGGTATGATTTTCCTAAAACTCATTTAAAATTACATTCTAGGATAAAGTTATTTAATTATTTTAAGTTCGGTAATGTTCTAAGTTAAATTGGCCACCATATTTGCTGCCACGTCTGTCTTAACTATTATATTCGTAAATAAATAGACCTTCATTTTTTACGTGTTTTTTAATATTCCTATCTAGAACTTCTAGAGTGATTTATTAGCATACAACTCGTTTTATATTATTATTTTCGCATAACTATTAATGCAGAGTTTTATTTAATTGAAACTTTACTCTTTTAGGTTTGCTCACTGTATTAATTTAGAATACTACATAGACATAGTAAATGCGTTAAAGAAACTGTTAAATGAAGATTGGTTAGGATATAGGGAGCAATTGCATTGTATACAGACAATTTTTATTATGTTAAGTGGACAAGGAGAAGCTATTAATATTGATCCAACAAGGTAGTAAAAGAAAAAATATTTATCTAAGATCATTGAAAAAAAAGTTTATGCTTTATTTAATTTAATCTGTAGATACATATACAGTCGCAATCATAGAAATTGCATCACTTAATATAAAAATGATATTTTTCCAAAACTGAACATTGATTCTCACTTCTGATTTTAATAAATGATGTGAAAAGGAAAACTAGAACTTATAGCTATTGGAGGCAAATAACCTAAAGGAAATAAACATGAGAAGTAATAAATGTTTAATGTAGTGGTTAAGAAAATACTTACATTTTCATGAAAGTAAAAAAGAACTTAGAAGAAAACACAACATCAAAAATATGTTGTTAAACACTTTTTCCATCGTCTAATATTTTGTTGAGCCACCTTTGGCCTTTATCACTGATGCAATTCTGGTTGGCATCCACAAGTTCTCTATGGGGTTTAAATCTGTGCTGTTTCCTGGCCATGGGGAATGCTGAGATTCCATTTTCCGTTAAAAGCTACTTTACCTATCCAAAAATACAACCATACAGAATATAAAAAATACAAAACTTTGTAACTTTTTTTTTCAATTAGTAAATATGATTATTTACAGATTTGGCTCTGTAGCATGGAGCAGAATCATCTTGAAAACCGAAGTCTTTACAGTGTGAAAGATTTCTTTTTGAGGGAATCAACCTATATATATATATATATATATATATATATATATATATATATATATATATATATATATATATATATATATATATATCAATCGGTTTTATAACGTCTTCCGTCTTCCGATGCCTAATTTCCACTCCTCCCGGTTTCTCCATCCCTCCTCCTCCAGATCTCTCTCTAGTACTTCCTTGTTGATTCCTGCTCTCCAGCTTTGGCGTGGTCTTCCTCGCTTTCTTTTTCCATGAGGGTCGGTCTTGTGACATTCTCTGTACATGTCCGTACCATACCAACTGTTGGTATGGTATTTTTAAAGCTCGTCTTATCGTGTCATTTGGTATGCGGTCTTTTCTGGATTTTCCGGCTGCTCGTCTCCAGAAATCCATTTCTGTAGCTTTTAGTATTTTTTCTGTTCTTTCCTTCAATGGCCACACCTGGGAGCTGTAAGTTATTATACTTTTCACTATTGAGTTGTAAATTCTCTCTTATTTTCAGTGGTTATGTTTTTGTCTCATAGTATACTATTAAGCATTGCAATCGCTTTTCTTCCTTGAATATTCCTCTCGAATATTGCTTCTTCCAGTGTTCCGTCCCTAGATATTCTTGTTCCCAAATACTTATAACTGGCACAGTGTTTGATGGTGTGTCCTGTGGCCAGTTTCAAGTCCTGCTGTTGTCCTCCGACGCACATGTACTCGGTCTTTTTAATATTGACTTCTAGGCCCCATTTTTCATATTCCTCCATAAGTTTTCGTGTCATGTATTCCATATCATCGATGTCCTGAGCGACCACTACCTGGTCGTCTGCGAATGATAGCGTTGTACAATGTAGTATCGTCATCCAGTGGTAATCCCATACTGCTGCATTTCCTTTTCCAGTTCTTCAGTGCACTCTCCAAATAGATTTTAAATAGCATTGGGGATATACAGCAGCCCTGTTTGAGACCCTTTGTGACCTGGAACCCTGTTATTATACCATATTTGGTTTTCACACTACTTCTTGCGTCTTGGTATAAGGATTTTACGGCTTTAATTATTTCGGTGCTTACATTACTCTGTTGTAGTGTTTCCCACAATCTCATTAGGGGCACGCTGTCGTAGGCCTTTTTTAAATCAACAAACAAAGACATGAACTTCCTGATCAAATGCGGTTTTCTTTTCTAGGATTTGTGTCAGTGAGAAGAGATGATCTATTGTGGATCTTCCTGCTCTAAAAGCCTGCCTGTTCTTCAGCTTCTACGTCCGCGTATTCCGTTTCTATTCTATTTTTAAGTATTTTTCCGTATATTCTGCTTACATATCCTGTAACCGTTATTCCCCTATAGTTATCACAATTATTTTTGTCTCCTTTCTTATGAATTGTGATATGTATGATATTTTCCATTCCTCAGGTACTTCTGATGTGTTAATGCATCTTTGGAATAAGTTCCTCAAAGCGCTAAATAGCTTTTCAGTTCCGTATTATACTATCTCTCCTGGGATGTTTCCTGGCCCTGGAGCTCTACCATTTTTTAGCGTTTTACATACTTGTTTAACTTCTGATGTTGTTATCCTTATTGGGGATCCTCGTATAACTATATTTGGGTTTCCATGTTGGGTACTTTTGAACTCTGGTCTATCTTCTGTTAGCATATTTATAAAATATTGGTTCCATTTTTCTGGTGTTATTGGTGAGAAGATTTCTCTTTTCCGTTCTGTTCTCATATTTTTAAGAAGTCTCCAGCTTTCTGTGCTTTTTCTTCCTCCTATGTAAGTGTTGAGTCTTGAGCATGTCTTTTCCCATTGGTTGTTCTTTTTGTCACTAATCATTTTGCGTACTCTAGCTTGGCATTCTTTGTATTTTACTTTGTCGTTTGTGCTCTTTGAACTTAAGTATTTGTGATAGCTTTTCCGTTTTTCTTCAATTTCGTATTTAATTTCTTCATTCCACCAATATGGTTTTTGCTGTTTTTCCCTTTTTTCTCTTGGTACCTAATGCTTCCAGTGCGGCTGCGTGTAGGCATTCCTTTATATACTTATATTCTTCTTCTATATTAACAAATCCCGTCCGTTGTATCTTTTGGTCCAATCTACTCTTGTATAGATTTCTGATACTTTCATTTTGTAAGCTGTCTGTATTATATCTTATTGTTGTTTTACTTGTTGTGTGCTGTGTACTTGTATCTTCCAGTTTGCTTTCCCGTGTTGTTCGTGAGGTTATCTTTCCTTTCACAAGGTAGTGGTCGCTGCCACACGAAGCCCCTCTTTGGACTCTTACATCTACGAAGTTTAATCTAGATCTCTGTCGTATTATCATATAGTCGATAATACTTTTTAAATCTCTTGTTGTTTGTCTCCACGTATATTTATGAATATCCCTATGCTGATAGTGTCCGTTTAATATTGTAAGGTTGGGGAATCAACCTCTCTTCCAAAATTTTTATATATTTTTCTGTATTAACAGTGCTATGTATAAAGTTTTTTGGCCGATCCCAAAGTAGATCATTACACATGTTTCACCGTTTTTAATGTGCAGGATTCGTGAATCGACTATCAGAAGTAAAGATGTAAATTTGCTTTCATCTGAGAACATCACTTTTCTCCAGTCTTCTGATGTCCACTTTTCATATCGTTTTGCCCGATTCAGGCATGATTTCTTCATTTTTTCTTTTTTATTGAGAAATGGTTTTTCCCTTAACCGTCTGCCGACAGTTTCTCAACTTATATTAGCTAAATTCCTATCTGCTAGATACCTTGATATTTCCTTAGCAGTTTTGAAGCGATCATCTAAAGATCAAGCGGCCTAATCGGTCATCTGTCTTTCTTTTTTCCTCCCGGTACTTTTCTGCCTCTCTGTTTCTGCCCTAAGAAAAAATTTTTTCTTTAAAATTTGAGTTTGCTTACCGTAGTGAATTGGTGATACTTTGTCCTGTTTATTACTGTGATTATATATATATATATATATATATATATATATATATATATATATATATATATATATATATATATATATATATATATATATATATTGGAGTCCGCTTATTACGATTTTAGATAAAACGACCAACCGCTTATATCGACTTAAGTGCGAGATTTGTTTGGTTTCTTATAAAATAGTATTACGATAAATTCGTTTATAACGACTCCGGATAAAGCAACCAACCGCTTAACGCGACGTAATTACGCTCTGATTTATCCGATTATAACGACGAGTCAGAAATTTTTTACAAACAATTTTTTTCTCCGAATTCGGAGCGGTATTTCCGTTGCTCTGTGCACTTGTTGATCGCTCGCGACTCGATCATTCATTTTTTTATAATCGTCACGCGCTATGTGTGATAATTCTGACAATTTACGCGCGAAAGATGAGAACTCCTAAACGTCGAAAGTGTTTCTTTATTGAAGAAAAGAGTGTAGTAATTCAACGTTTGAAAGCAGATGAATCAAATGTAACACTCGCGAAGGAGTTTGGTGAATCTCATTCTACTATTTCGACAAGAAAGAAGAACAAATGCATGATTGAGAACTTATTTAAAGCTGATGTTTTGAATTCCAAACGGATTAATAAATCTACTCACAAAAAAGGAACAAGCATGTAACATATGATATAAAGACAAATAGTCCGCTTTGCGGGAATTATAGCGTACATCATTAGAGTTTAATTCTTTTATTCTCATATGCGATATTGATATAGAAATACCCAGAGTGGGGTGGTATTTATCTTCTGGAACGAGACTAAAGTCGTTTTTTAAAACAAGACAATTAACATTACCCACAATGTCCAATAATCGGTTTGTGAATTTACAACTTGATTATACTGATTAGTTCCGTAGAAGCTTAAAAAATGATTTAACAATTCAACATATTTATCGACTTTTCTCACTTCATAATACATTTTGAGATATGTTAAATTAAAATCACCTATAATTGCAAAATTAGAATCCAAGAGGTAATTTTACTCTCCAATAAATTATAGCTTTTCATATGAATGCAGACCGCACATTGGTGCAACATATACAGCAAGAAGATAAATGAATCTACACTACAATATGTATGTGTATATATATATATATATATATATATATATATATATATATATATATATATATATATATATATATATATGTATAGAAACTTTTGCTAGCTTCTGCTATTCTACTTCCTGTTTTCTAGGTTTTACACAATTCTGTATCGAGATCTTCTTATTACGAATTCAGGAAAAAATCACGAGAACTGCTCTATTGTATTAAAACCCTAGTAGATGCCCTCGTTAAAAGAAGGAAGAAAATAACAAACAGGAGAATTATAAATTTTGTGAAAAGGTTGGCTACTTTAAGCTTACAACTTTTGCATAATGGGTGAGTTTAGATTGAAAACGGTAACCTGATTTTAATGGTATCGGTAAGAATATCCCACTCTGTAAATGTCATAAAAGATCTCCAGCGGAAATCCGCGTTCTGCAATTATTTTTTAGTAGTTCAGTTGCTGTGGCAACGGTTACTATGACAAGGATTTTTTTCTTCTCTATTGGATAAAACTATGAACGATAATTTTACTTCAGTAGATTAGAGTTTTAATAATATTGCAAAAGCCGGTGAGCCAGTCTTTTATATTTTAGAAATCTGACATCTACGTTCAACCAAATCGTTATTCATCAGTATTAGCATTGGTATAGTAACCCCGGTTTGCGTTCACTTTTAATGACTGAAGGCTGGTGTCGGTGAAGACGTAAAATAGAGTGACATTAACAAGAATAAATTTCTCTAAAAACATTAGCAATAAGAGTAGTTAGTAGTTTTAGAAGATATACAGAGTGTTTTTTTTTAAATTAGCGCATTTATGGCTTTGTAGGTTCTACTAAAATAATAATGGATTTAAACAAATATCTTGTGTATAAAAGTTTAATAATACAAGATATATAACGTTATAATATTATTACTAATTTTAATTTCGGTCCTGTGGAACAGCATTGTATTATCCCGTCCGATTTTTTCCAAAACTACTCGATATGGTCAACATTTCTGTTGTAAAGATTAAAAAATAACATTTTTATTGGTATGTTACGATGCGATGCCTCGAAATTAATAAATAACCCGCGTTAGTTTTGATTACGTTTATTCTCTAAATTCTTTATGACTCGGAAACTTTTGAATTTAGTTTAGTTGTAATCTAGGCATACTGTGTTTGTGCGTAAATAATGTGTCTTTTATAACGATACAGTAGAGTCAGATTTTGCGAGTGACTTATGATAAAATAATATGAACGAAAATACTGCTAGATCAATTTTAGTGGCCGACGAGCCAATATTTTCCAGAATTGTCAAAGTAGTACCGTCTGTTCAGTGTAAAATCCCCTTGTTCGTCTAAAATTTTCAGCAACGATTTTCAGTAAATTTATGGGCTGAAATTGTAATATTTGACTAGGAGATCTTCTCATTGTTTAGAATGATGACCTAGTGCTGAATCTAGCACATTTATGGGCATCAGACAAAAATCGGAGAAATTTCACCAAAATGTGAAAAAAATTGACTGTACTTTAACATTAGCAAGACAAAAATAAAGCGGATAGGTACCAACATCCAGTTTGCCAACCAAAACTGTATTAACTCTTCCCACGACAGCTATTTTGAACAGGGTAAAGTATGGAGATAAAGGTCATGTCCAGAATCCTTCCACACAATATCTTCTATGCTTCAAAGGCCTGGAGGTGTTTTTCAACACTTGCGTTGTATCTTGCGTGTATTTTGGCCCAACATAATCTCTAAAGGTGACTTGCTCCACTTGCCCAACAACTGACATTCACTTACTAAAGAAGTAGTACGTCGGAATGGCGTTGGATTGGTCACATCTAGCTGCCGCCTAGATACATCGATTAAATTACGCTCGAACGGAACGCTTCATACAATAGAAGTCCTGGCCAACCTAGCAATACTTGGCACCGCACCATTGAGCAAGAGGCCTTACAAATAGATGGAACATGGCGGCAAATTAAGACGCTCGTACAATACAGGGAGGTCTGGAGGACCTGGAGTGACGGGCAATGCACTTAGTAGGCTTAAGCGGGTAAAACAATATCTGTTCTATTGTGAGCGACCGTTTGATATGTTAACGCAGTTCGATTCCAGGTATAGCTTGTATTTGTTGTTCAAAAGATGTGTTTTAAATCGTTTTTGTTTGAATTGATCTGGTTCTTTATAGCTAGAAACAAGTTTTCGTCGTTTATGTGGAATGCTTGCATATCAGACAGTGTTCGATGCAATTCAAATTTATATTGGTCTGTTTAAAGATGAAGATTCCCTTAACTGTAATGGTGTCTATTATTATAATTATGATTTTTATTTACTCTAAATGTATGGTTACTAGTTCCAGTCTCTGTATTTTAGATCACTAGGTTGTCTGGGGTTAATCAAAACTCTAATGCAATTAAACAGATCCATAGACATTCTCCTAGACCTAGATAGTTCGGGTGGAGAAGGTAAATACCAACCTCAAATTGAAGATCCCGAATATGCCAACGCTGCAAATTCAGCGCTGTTTGAAACAATTTTACTTTCAAAACATTACCATCCAATTGTAAGGAAATTTGCCAGACATATTTCCAGTGGAGTACCAGCAACTGGCGACGGAAGTTTACCCATGGAATATGGAAAATTGTAAGTAAATATTTCATGATAGGTGTGCGGTCAATTCTGCCATAACCGACCTCCTCCTTTAGCATATATGAAATCTGTTATCTTTTTTCTTAGCCAGGAACATCATTTAACCCGATTTTTTTAAAATATAAATTGTTCGTAATTTTTACTTATCATATTTAGACAAATATCAATTAATAAAAATGAGAAAATTTCGTGGCGATTGAAAGACAGATGTATTTATATTTTCTGTCGTAACCAAAAACAAATATGACTATTTTTTCGGTCTGCATAGACTTGGCAGCTTAATTGCTTTAAACTGAATAGTAGAAAAAAAAACTTTGTTTTATTTGCGAATACGCTTAACTAGGTCTTTATGTTTATTGTCTCTTTTTATTTTCTTCGTGTGTTTTAAAAAAAGATGTAAAGACAATGTGGAAACATTATCAAGGGCCAGGAAAGCTCTAATTTTATAATGTTACTTTTACTTCTCTAATTAAAGCTGATCTTGTCATAGGGGGCTTGTATATATAAGTTAACAATTTGGTTAGGGGAAGCGTAGTCTTTTAAC
The DNA here is from genome assembly GCA_019049505.1 of Pachyrhynchus sulphureomaculatus. Classification (NCBI taxonomy): domain Eukaryota; kingdom Metazoa; phylum Arthropoda; class Insecta; order Coleoptera; family Curculionidae; genus Pachyrhynchus; species Pachyrhynchus sulphureomaculatus. The sequence continues at coordinate 185,780,666 of CM032446.1, forward strand.
ATTTTCATAAAAATATTGTTTGTTAAGAATTTAAATAAATCCAACCTTCCTATTTGTATTCTGTTATAATTCGTAGTTTCTATTCATAAAATGTTAAAGTAATTAATCCATGCTTCCACCTACTAACCTGAATCAAATTATTAATAACAGACAACAGGTTTTTAGGAGAAAGGTCTTCTGGGGAATTAGGTTTCCAATAACTGTAGAATCATTTCTTTTCTCCATGGGTTTCATTTCCAAGGGAAGAGTTGAGGCACTAGTGTCTTCACTAGCCAAGGGTCAATCTAGTACGTGATTTGATCGATTAGATCTCATCAGCTTAGGTAGTGACAAGTGAAATAAGTCTTTAGTTTAGCTGTGTTATTAATGCAGAACGCTCTATGCTGTCTGGCCTAGATCCGGCTAATGACGTCTTAGATTGTCGTTAGTTTATTTAACGCCCTCCGTACCTTTCTTCGTCCGCCAGCCATTATATTTTTCTTTTTAGTGTCCCGTACGGAACACTTATAAAATCACTTCGGTATTTGTCTGTCCGTCTGACTGTCTGTCTGTCTGTCACACCTGATTTCCTCCAAGACTATTTGACATAGAAAGTTGAAATTTGGTACTAATATAGGAATTGATGGTCTCATCAGAGCCGTGTAGTTTTGAAAGTTAAATTTTGACTTGAGGGGTTAGTAGTGGGGGGTGAAATCGGAAGTGAAAGAAAAATTTTTTGTACCAGTCATCGAGTGGGGTATCTCGAATAGTGCTGATCAAAAAATTTTGAAAAAATTCGGAATATTCTTCACAGGGTTAGATTGAACGAAAATTATCACGTGGGCATTACTTTAATTTTAATTTAACTGGTATATAAAAAAAAAAATTTCAAGGGCATCAGTTTTCAGCAAAGATGAGAAAAAAAAAAATGTTGAAAACTCATTTGGAGTGTGTTTTGTGAAGTCATTGATCATTTTATACCTCCGTAACAAAACTTTTTAGTTTAAAAGCAATCAACGTACGGGACACTAATTGCAAGTCCAACTTGCATTTGACCAGTTATTTTATTAATTCACGGACTCTAAACACGTTTCTATTTATATCAATTTGTGATGTAGTAAATTTGCCTGAAAAAAATAAAGAAAATTGTAGAAATTAAAAATTAAAATGCGGCAGAATAACTGGAAGTACTATACAATGTGAGTGTTTTGAAGTTGAGATTAATACATTTGTTTATTGCCTTCATTTTATATGGGATAGCATTTGTTTATCAGTTGCGTTTGGTTTCTAAATAATCTTAAACGATACCTTTTATACAAGTAATGCCATATGCCATATGATATAACTCAAAACTATAGTAGAAAAATACCTGGGATCTACATGACAATCATCTAAATGCTCACAAATGATATTATCAAACAAGCACATGGAGTTACTATTGTATTTGAAGGAACAAACATCAGTAATACATAATATCCACCCTTTTTAGAACCATAGAGCAGCTCCATACGGAATTCAGCATGTTGGAAATGGCGTTTAATCCTTCCATACCTGTTCCAAAAATTGTTCAAGTAAAAACACGTCCGAACAGAAAAAGTTTTATAGATGGTTCATTTTATGAAGAGTGTAAAACCATTATAAAGAAAAGCAAGATATCCGACCATTTTGGATAAGTATTTAGTTAAGTATATGTATTTTTTTTAAAGGTTTATTAATAAAAACAATATTTTATAAAGAAAAAAAGCGTTTTTAATTTTTTACATTTAAGAAGAGACCGACAGAACTGATCGGCATCGATTTCAGTAAAATTCGGTGTATAAGCGAAGTATATTTTTTTTTATGGGTTTAGCACATGTGCTACAAGGAAGTCCCTAAAGCGCTCCAGGAGCGGCATGTGTGCGGAAAAAGCGAGTTGTTCTTGAATCGCTGTAAATTGTACTCGGTGGGAAACACAGCTCTGGACAAATTATTACAAAGGGATGATGTTCTCCATATAAAAGACTGCTTGAAAAGCGTTGTACGCGGAGTAGGCGAAGCGAAGTATATATATGTATATATATATGTAATATATTATATATATATATATATATATATATATATATATATATATAATGTATATATATATATATATATATATATATATATATATATATATATATATATATATATATATATATATATATATATATATATATATATATATATATATATATATATATATATATATATATATATATATATATATATATATATATATATATATATATATATATATATATATATATATATATATATATATATATAATATATATATATATATATATATATATATATATATATATATATATATATATATATATATATATATATATACATATATATATATATATATATATATATATATATATATATATATATATATATATATATATATATAATATATATATATATATATATATATATATATATATATATATATATATATATATTATACATATATATATATATATACATTATATATATATATATATATATATATATATATATATATATATATATATATATAATGTATATATATATATATATATATATATATATATATATATATATATATATATATATATATATATATATATATATATATATATATATATATATATATATATATATATATATATATATATATATATATATATATATATATATATATATATATATATATATATATATATATATATATATATATATATATATATATATATATATATATATATATATATATATATATATATATATATATATATATATATATATATATATATATATATATATATATATATAATATATATATATATATATATATATATATATATATATATATATATATATATATATATATATATATATATATATATATATATATATATATATATATATATATATATATATATATATATATATATATATATATATATATATATATATATATATATATATATATATATATATATATATATATGTATATATATATATATATATATATATATATATATATATATATATATATATATATATATATATATATAATGTATATTAAGAATAACAGGCGACACTAAGATGATTAAAAAAGTTTTGGTTGAAAGTTTCCTTATTAAATTACCTGAAAGGGGAATTTTGTAATTTAGTGGGAAAGCAAGGGAATATTTTTTTTACATACCAACTATATTATTCAAATATTTATTTTGTTTAGTAGTTTATCAACTACATGAGAAACTAAAAAAATATTAATTATCTGTCCCTCGCTATTTCCCCTACAGAGGCTTTTTTGGGCTCGAACAATTCTGCCACACAGCCAGTCACTCATTGGAACACTATAATGAATTTTCGGGGATTAAAAAAGTATTCGCCCAGATTGAGCCTGTGCTACTTATTACAACATAATAAAAAAAGAAAAGAAAAACCGTCTTACCTAACAGGAATGTAGACAGGTTTACGTTATTCTCGCTCTGGGCCAATCAGAACATTTTAAAACAAACAGATAGGCTCCCTACTATAACTTACAACTTAAGAAGTACTATCAAAAAATATTCAATATAACTACAACTACTAAAAAAATAGTTAACCCAGCAGCGAGGAAAGAGGGGGGAAATAACTAAAATTTTGTTTTTAAGGACAATTTTTACCTGTCATTGTGAAAATGAACAGCTAATAAATCGATCGCGAACTAGCAGTTGTAAAATCAAATACTGAATTTGATTCTTACATTAGAAAATAACTTAGTTGAAGCATTCTAACTCAACATTTTAAACGATGGGTACTTTATAGTGATGTATTAATCACAAAAAATGAATTAAAAGAAGGGCTTAAGAGATAATTGTAGCTGAAACCTGAAATTACCCGATACCTGCTAGTTCTGTTAAAATTAAAAATAATCATGTAATATTTAAATCTACCGATTCTAAGAACCCTGAAAAAGACGTATAACGTGACATATACAAAGCAACTTTTTTTATCCCTTATTTGTTTGATTTTTTATCGTACACAGAGTCTAAAAATAAACGTAGAGAATAGTTTGCGAAGAAAAAAAGCTATTCAGAATAAAATTATCCTTAATGGTTATTCATATTTTCTCGCCTGACATAATTTTTTAATTGACCTAAATATTTAAATAAATTTTACCAAAATTGAAAATAAAAATCTTAATATCTTTTTACCAACACTAGAAAACTTTGAAACGGAATGTAAAAAAAAATTGTCAAGTGTAAGTTGGACTTGCGCAATTAGTGTTCCAACAAATATTTACTATCTAAATATTTGTTTAATTATAAACAAATAAAATCAAATTATATCTCGGTACTAGAGCGGCTCGCCACTCGGTTACAGTAATGTACTTAAAAGTTATATATATATTACAAAAACCTCCACCATACGTCAAGAGACATAGTTTTTTAGTTTTTTGTTTATACCAGATAAATTATCAAACGTAATCATCAATCATCATCATCATGCAGCCACTCGCATCCACTGCTGGATATAGGCCTCCCTTAATCTATTCCATCCATCATGGTCCTGAGCAGCCTGAATCCAATTCGTTGTAATCCGTTTGATATCATCAGTCCACCTAGCATATGGCCTTCCACGGCTTCTGAAAGCCTCCCGTCTGAGTCATTCGCGCACTTTGTCCATCTGTGTCAGTGCCCAGCCCAGTTCCACTTCAGGCATGTCATTCTATACACTGCGTCGATAACCCCTGTTCTTTGCCTTATGACTACATTGGGAATGCTATCCTGGAGAGTCAAACCCAACATAGAGCGCTCCATTGCTCTTTGCGCTACTTGAATTCTATTTATAGACTTTTTAGTAAGAGTTAAAGTCTCAGAACCATACGTCAGTACCGGTAACACGCACTGCTCAAACACCTTTTTCTTGAGACAGATAGGGATGTTGGATTTGAAGATATGTCTGAGTTTACCGAATGCTGCCCAAGTCAGACCCACTCTCCTTTGAAGTTCGTGAGTTTGGTTATCTTTCCCCAATTGTATTTCATGTCCCAAGTACTTATATGTGGAAACCTCATAGATGTGTTTATCGCCCACAGAGATAGGGCGACTAAGGATCAAATTTGGCATGAGCTGGGTTTTTGAAAAAAATTTATCCTTAGACCTACTTCACTGAAAACGGCTTGTAGTGAATTCAACATCTTGCTTGCTTCTTCTACATTATCGGCTATGAGGACGATATCGTCGGCAAAGCGCAGGTGGTTAAGATGTTCACCATCAACATTCACACCCATGTTCCTCCAGTCAAGTTTCTTAAAAGCATATTCCAAAAGAGTTATGAAGAGCTTTGGGGAAATAGTGTCTCCCTGCCGTACGCCTTTTTCGATTTTAAATTTGTTGGTGTTTTCGTGGAGTCTCACTGAAGCTGTTGCATTATCGTATATGTACTTTATCAATGAGGTATATCTGACGTCTATTCTGCAATCGACAGGTGATTCTAAAAGTTTGTGTTGGGCAATAGAATCGAAGGCCTTTTCGTAATCTACGAACACTAATATTAGCGGTTTGTTATACTCAATAGATTTTTGAATGAGCAGCTTTATAGCTAACAGATGGTCGTTAGTTCCAAAACCCGATCTAAAGCCAGCCTGTTCACGCGGCTGGTACATTTCAAACTTTGATGATAGACGTTTGGTTAGTATTCTCGTAAGCAGCTTGAATATGTGGCAGGGAAGGCTGATAGGTCTGTAGTTTGTTAGACTAGTAGTGTCTCCTTTTTTATGAAATAATACTATTGTACCGTTATTCCATGCTGACGGTATAGCTCCTTCAATCAGACATTTATTGAACAGACATTGAAGAGCATTGATGGACCGGCTCACCTCCCTCTTTTATTGCTTCTATTGTGATATGATCTTCTCCCGGGAGACTTGTTATTCTTCATATCTGACAAAGCTGCCATCACCTCCGTCTCTGGTGATGTCGGGGATTTCCTCTGACCCCACATTCAAAACTTTGCTGATTTCAGACCTGCCCGCAGAATCTGTGGCGCATTTATACAGCTGTTCGAAAAATGTTTCGGTTATCTGTAAAAGCTGTTCTCGATTTGTAACTTCATCTCCATTGTCATTCTTTAATTTGTGAATGCCTGTATTTCCTGTTCTTAATTTTTGTCTCATGATCTTAAGACTTTTATTTTGTTCTATCGTTTGTTCTATTAAGTTTGTGTTGTGCTGTCACAGATCCCGTCGCACTGATCTTGAAATTTCTCTGCAAAGGTTTTTATATAGGTCCGTATTTTTATTTATCATGTTTCTGCGCCGCTTCATGAGTTTTTTGGTAGCGTGGCTCAATTTATCTATTTTAGTTTGTTGTCTTGGTAGACACTTATTCATTGCTTACTGCACCACATGTATTACTCTGTTATTAAGGTCTTCATCAAACGTAATGTACTTGTAATAATTTTCGCTCAATTTACACTTTATGGAGAATATTCCAGAATTTTTTTTCAAAATTTTTTGATCAGTACTTTTCGAGATAAGGGGGGGACATCGATTTTTGAAAATTTTTTAAAAATAAAGAAAAATGTGTTCAGTATTATATCATATATATTTTTCAATTGACACCCCACTCAATGACCTGGTAAAAAAAATTTTTTTACTTTCAATTTCACCCTCCAAAATTAACCTCTTAAGTCAAAAGTTAACTTTCAAAACTTCATGGCTCTGATTAAGCCATCAAGTTCTATATGTCAAGTTTTAACTATCTATATCAAATAGTTTCAGAGAAAATCGGGCGTGAGAGACGGACAGACACCAAAGTGATCCCATAGGTGTTCCATATGGAACACTAAAAATGAATGAAAAATGTTTAGTGATTTTGTAAAATTTAATACATAAATACAATATAAATAAATAAATAAATAAATAAATATATATATATATATATATATATATATATATATATATATATATATATATATATATATATATATATATACGAGGCTGGTTTGAAAAGTCCGTGCAAAAATAAAAACTACTTATGTGTTTGGGGTAAACCTTTTATTATTTTTCGACATAGTCTCCTTTTAGGCTTATACACTTCGTCCAACGATGTTCTAGTTTGTTGATCCCTTCCGAATAATAGGATTTGTCCAAGTCTGCAAAATATCCATTAGTGTCTGCAATTACCTCCTCGTTTGAATAAAATCTTTGTCCCGCCAGCCATTTTTTCAAATTGGGGAACAAATAGTAGTCCGAGGGAGCCAAATCTGGAGAATAGGGGGGGATGTGAAACGAGTGGGAATCCTATTTCCATTAATTTTGCGACCACAACTGCTGAGGTGTGTGCTGGTGCGTTGTCGTGATGGAAAAGGACTTTCTTGTGGGCCAATCGCGGGCGTTTTTCTTGCAGCTCGGTTTTCAAACGGTCCAATAACGATGAATAATATTCACCTGTAATAGTTTTACCCTTTTCCAGATAGTCGATGAGGATTTGCGAATACCAAAAGACAGTCGCCATAACCTTTCCGGCCGAAGGAACGGTCTTCGCCTTTTTTTGGTGCAGATTCCCCCTTGGTAACCCATTGTTTAGATTGTTGTTTGGTCTCAGGAGTATAGTAATGTATCCATGTTTCATCCACAGTGACGAAACGACGCTTAAAGTCCTCCGGATTCTTCTGGAACAGCTGCAAACCATCCTTGCAACACTTCACACGATTCCGTTTTTGGTCAAGCGTGAGCAATCGCGGCACCCATCTTGCGGACAGCTTTCTCATGTCCAAATGTTTATGCAAAATATTATGTACCCGTACAGTCAAGATGCCCACAGCACTAGCAATCTCACGCACCCCCCCCCCCCTTAACTCTTCTGTCATCCCATCACCATATCATGGATTTGATCAATGATTTCTGGAGTCGTAAACCTCCACAGGCCCTCCAGAACGTTCAGCGTCACTTGTGCCCATATGGCCAGTCCGAAAATTTTGAAACCACTTATAAACTGTTCTAATCGAAGGTGCAGAGTCACCATAATGTTTATCAAGCTTTTTTTTTTTTAGTCTCCTGAGGCGTTTTGCCTTTCATAAAGTAATGTTTAATCACCACACGAAATTCTTTTTCGTCCATTTCTTGAAAATCACTCGACTTCCTTGATTCACACGAATGCCAAACATAAAGAAATAGACCAATATGGCTGAAACTTGGTGTGCGTTCATTCAAGAGATGCTACTAACTAAATATGACCTCGATACGCGCCGGTGGTGCCATCTCTCGGACTTTGCACGGACTTTTCAAACCAGCCTCGTATAATATATATATATATATATATATATATATATATATATATATATATATATATATATATATATTCAAATACCTACGGTACTACCGTTCACGCCAAAAATGGGATATTCGAATTGGGCCTTATTGGATAATGGGCCAGTAGCGACGCACAGTGGGGAAAAAAACGAAAAATCGTGTTTTCAAAATTGTCTAGAGCCTTCAATTTTGGTTCGATTTGGACGATTTTTTTTTAAATTGAAGCTTATTAAATTCCGAACAAAGTTGTCGGAGCCGATTTTTCAATTAAACTTTTGTTTCAAAATGGCGGACGTTGATTTCTGATTATATAGCGACTGAGACACAGAAAACGCTTACAGTTTCAAACCAAGTTGTGCCACTGTTTAGCAATAGCAGCCACTTTTTTGTTACAACAGCAAACAATGTGGCTAGTGCAGCAAAATATTTAGCTGTCCCTATTTTAACAAAACGTTTTAGCTGTTGTAGCCATTTTCTAGCTGTGTGAGCTGCCCTTTTCTGCGTGTATCGCTGTTTTTTGTATCTGCTAGAAAATTGTCTACGATACTTAAAATTTACAGCAGCAATATTCTAGCAATAACTGCATGAAAATTTAAATCCCGCAACTAAACTTGAATAACTTAAATGATCTGACTGCCACAGTCTAAATGCCACAGAGAAACTTTCTTGCTCGATTCAATTTTGGCATCCGCCATACTTGATTTGTCATTTTAAGTCAACTGTTGAAACATATTTATAATTAATAACCTTAAAGAAATTATTTATGCAAATGTTATGGATATAAAATAATAATGGTACGTTTATTCATATTTATAATACTTTTATTGTTCATGGCAGCCATTTTGGGTTCATTATTATTAATCTTGTAACTGTGATATTAGATATATTATCTGCGACATAAAAAAACTTACATACACGCATTTTAGCACAACTTCGTTTGAAACTGTAAGCGTTTTCTGTGTCTCAGTCGCTATATAATCAGAAACCGCCATTTTGAAGACGTCCGCCATTTTGAAACAAAAGTTTAATTGAAAAATGGGCTCCGACAACTTTGTTCGGAATTTAATAAGCTTCAATTTAAAAAAAAAAATCGTCCAAATCGAACCAAAATTGAAGGCTCTAGACAATTTTGAAACACGATTTTTCGTTTTTCCCCCATTGTGCGACGGCCCAAAATATCTGAAAGGTGAACAGTTTTTGTGCCAGATGAACCGTTGCTACTGCCCACGCCACTTTTTTCCCGTACCTCTTGGCCTATTACTATTTTAACTTCGGCTTTATTTTTGTTGGTGTTTTTAATCCCATGGTATAATGAAATCCTATGGAAAAATTTATCTTCCGCACTAGTGCTGGGAAAACTATTATTAGTTTTTGGTGTGTTTTTGTTTTATAATATTGTAGATGAAAGTGCAATAAGCAAATCATAAACAGAATTTATAATCAAAAATTTCGACCAGAATTCTGATTAAAAATCTTACATTGTCTTTGTGTTTGTGAATTGTATATTAATCCTATTTGTCAGTCATCCTCAGTTTTCTTCTATGTCCAATATTTTTTAAATTACTAGCATTTGTCATAAAGTGACGAATTGATACTGAACAAAAGACATAAGAAAATATTAATAACTCAGTCGTTTTTACTCCACAAATTATACTTATTTATTATATACAGTTATACAATTAAGTATTAAAAATTGATTGTATCTAAAAAAAAAGAATTAGTTTATTATATTTTTATCTTCTGTATTTACGACAATGAACGCAAGAAAATGAAACTCATACTTGTAAATAACTAAATTAAGATTACTTAAAAGAAAACACAAAACCTCATTTTGGTTTACCCTATATAACCAAATAAAGTTTGACATGGTGACATTTAACAAAAAAAAACTATAAAAAGAGAACTCTTATTTAGTAACTTGTTATTTGAAGCAAGTATTTCGGAAATACTCAAGTCAAATAACTTAAGATTTTTGAAATGAAAATATTGCAACTTAATATAAAAGTTCTTAAATATCTGTCTTTCTGGCCGATTGATAGATTGACTAATTTTCAAAATATGATGATTCGAAATCTATACTTTTTTATCAGTTTAGGTACTGATATTTTTTCTGCAGCATCTGTAGTATATCAGGTAATGTGATAAAAACGGGAGAGTTCTTGGCAAATATGTAATTCTGGTTTAACAGAGAGTGTTGCGTATAAAGGCGTTGGTGCTTGAATTGATGCATCTTTACGATTTCTATAAGACCTTTATACATATATACATCATACATACATGTATGTATACCTATATATATATATATATATATATATATATACATATATATGTATATATATATATATATATATATATATATATATATATATATATATATATATATATTTATATATATATATATATATATATATATATATATATATATATATACATATATATATACATATATATATATATATATATATATATATATATATATATATATATATATATATATATATATATATGATATATATGAATGGCGGATTAGTACGACCATTCTTATGTTTAAAAAAGGCGATAAGAAAATACCTTGGAATTATAGAGGAATGGCTATATTAAGAAAAGAAAGAGTTTTAAATATGTATTGCTCTCTAGAGATAGCTACCACAGGCTTACCCTTATCAGCTCTAGTGAGTATTATGTTGTTTTCTTTGGTTTTGATCGATCCCATAAGCCCTTTACTAGCGGAAATTTTCATGGATCATTTAGAACTAAAAATTCATTAAAACGTAAGCAAAAATATTGTTTACCAGGTGTACAAGTATGAAATGCGGATTTTTTTTCTAAAAAAACATGTTAAATTCGGAAGAATGATAAAAAGTGCTTTATTCAAAGTATGCTCCATCGCTTGTTATACATTTTTCCCATCTTTCGGGCAATTTGTTAATATCACGCCAGTAAAAATCTTCCCCTTTGGCTGTGAACCATTCATCGAGCCATTTTTTCACATCCTCGTACGAACCCAAGCGCTGCTTAGCAAGTGCGTGACCCATCGATGCAAACAAGTGGTAATCGGAGGGAGCCAAGTCTGGTGAGTAAGCCGCATGGGGTAGAACTTCCCAGCTGAGTACTTCCAACGTGTCGCGAACTGGTTTTGCCGTATGTGATGGAGCATTGTCATGAAGAAAAATGACTTTGTGTTGCCTCTTTCGGTATTTGGCCTTTTTTTAAGCAGCGAACGGTTCAAATCGGTCAATTGTTGTTGGTAACGTTTAGTATTAACCTTTTCCCCAGGCTTTAACAGCTCATAATAGACCACGCCCCTCTGGTCCCACCAAACACAGAGCATCGTCTTTCTGCCAAAGCGATTCGGTCTTGCGGTCGATGTGGATGGTGCGCCTGGGTCTACCCATGATTTTTTGCCCTTAGGATTCTCAAAATAAATCCACCTTTCATCCCCTGTAACAAAACAACTTCCTTTTGTACGGAGCGAGCAAAATGTCACACGTGTTTTTGCGTTTTCCATTTGTCTGTCGTTCAAATCATGTGATACCCATTTACCGGTCTTCTGAATCTTTCCCATATCTCGTAGCCGATTGGAAACAGCTTGTTGACTAAGGTCCAATTGCTCGGCGAGTTTTTTTTTTGTGTTTGCGAATCATCTTCGTCCAACAATGCTTGCAATTCCACATCTTCATATTTTTTGCGGTTTTTCACGTTCCTTGTCTGCAGCATCGAAGTCACCACTTTTGAAACGCCGAAACCATCGTTCACACCTATCTTGTGATGGAGCATGTTCACTATAAGCTTCTCGAAGTAATCGGTATGATTCAACAGCTGTTTTCTTCAAATGAAAACAACAAATTAATGCTGTCCGCGAATGCTCTTTGTTCGGTATAAATTTTGACATATTGAACACAACAACACAACACTATGCACACACTTTTCACTTTTCCAATTTATCTTTACAAACTCGGTGCGTTGTCTGAAATCCGCATTTCTAACACCTGTAGATGATGACATATTATTTTCAAACAGTCTTCCTTAACTTCCTTAATGGCGCAACATTAAATTCACAGTGTCCTATAACTATATAAATTTCTTAGACATATCTATGTTAAAAGTGAACAATAAACACGCTCGATTTTTCACAAGCCTTCACATACTGCATTGGTTTTAACTCATCATCTGTTGTCATATTCGATTAAAACTAATTTTAACAAAGAATTCCGCATTTTAATAACGGATATGACCTTGATGATATCGTTTTCAAAATCTCTCTAATCCTGCATTTAACACGTCACCTACACAGAGAAAATAACTAGAACAGTTTCAAAAATTTAACAAAAAAGAAAATGAAAGCTAAAAAATACCTTAGGGAATATATGCTTGAAAAAATCCATAAAATCTTGTTCTAAAACTTACCTAGGACAAACTGGTAGATCTTTTGAAACTCGCATTAAAGAACATAAACAAGAAAAAAACACTCCAATAATTTTGATGATATATTCAAAATCCTGCATGTAGAAAATAAATCTATTATTGCTTGAATGTCTTGAATGAAAAACTCCAATCTATTATTAAATGGTAGACTTAAACCATTCACCCTTACTTAATCTTTATTAGTTCTCTGAAGTAGTACCACAGATTTGCATCTTTAAAATTACTTTGTCAGATTAATATAATCTTATGTAATTAAGAACAGTATATATATATATATATATATATATATATATATATATATATATATATATATATATATATATATATATATATATATATAGTAAAAAATCTTAAAATTGATGAGCAGTACCCTTAATCATTTAAAATATTTTTTTAGATTTCTGTAGGTGTTAAAGATGTTTATATTTTTTAAGTGAATCTGTCATTCATACCATTAACTTCGTGGGATATATTGTGGTATGCCAATCTTATCATAAAAATCACGAAAGTGTAAGGAAACTTATCATCGATTTTGAACTTTTTGAAAGATTTTGCGACCAAAAAATTATTGAAAGAGTTAATAATAAGTTCACGCAGTATACAAAATGTAAGTAAATATTTTATTTTATAATTTATCATGTTTAAAACACTATTACGGAATCGTTTTCTGTTTTTACACCTGGAAGTACACAAGAAATATGTTTTATAATTCTAGGGTTACTAATATATGTGTTAGCGGGCTTAGGTTTTAATTCTGTATGGCCTCTTTTCACGAAAAATAGTTGCCTGAAAACGACTTCTGAATACAATAGAAAACACGATCCATGTGGTATGCCTACCCATAACTGGTACCCTTTTGATGCAAGTAAACCAGCTATTTATTGGATTGCCTATTTTATCGAGACTAACGTCATCAATGCTGTTATAATGGGGCTTGTTTTTGGACCCTCTACACTAGGAGGTAAAAACAGTATGTGCTATTCTTTGCTCTTTATTGTCAATTACTTATTATTGAGAATTGTCAATATTTGCTTATTTAGTCTACTACCCCGGTGAGCAAAAAAATCGACTCAAAGGATTTTGCTTCATTTAACACCAATCCTTGAATTTAATTTTCAAACAGTGGTATTATTTTTGCTGATTTTCTACTCTTTCTAATAATACCCAAAACATTTGGATTTCTGAAAAGTTTTAGTAATTAAAACGGTTTTACTCAATAAAACCGTTTTTGTTCGCTCAGCAACGTACTCGTTGCGCGCTATTCATCCCTATAAAGACACATGCAACTGCATTTTTCTATCATTCCTTTATCGGGACTTGAACCGTCCACATCTCTGCTATATCCTGCTCACTAATTACGTCATTAGAAAATGGATACCACCCCGAAAGAAATGGCATAAGTCATTGCCCTATTGCAAGAGGGGCATAGCCAACGTGTCGCTGCGCAACTGCACCTAAGCCAGTCAGCTGTCTCCAGAGTCTACAGACGTTACCAAGAGCCTGGCGCCTTTACATAGAGATCAGGATCAGGAAGGAGAAGGTGTACCTCGAAGCGAGACGACCGCTTCATTGTCGACATAACTCTAAGAAATCGTGACTTGACCGGCGTTGAGGTCCAGTAGGAGCTCCGACAAGTTTGTGATAAGGCATTGGATAGCAGAAGAACACTTAAAGAAACTAACCTAACTCCGAAGAGACCAGCTGACTAACTCAAGTTGACAGCAGCCCATTGACAAGCGCGACTTAGATTTGCCCGAGAATATGTCGACTGGTCGACTTAGAGCAATGGCGCTCCGTTTTATTCCCCGATGCGTCCTGAATGTGCCTACATGACAATGATGGAAGAAGATGAGTCTATAGGCGGGCTAGGGAGCGCTATGCGCATTGCTGCATTACGGGAACGGTCGCCTACGGAGATTTTGTCATGGTGTGGGGCGACATCTCACTGGTTGCGAAAACCGATTTGGTTTTCGTGACTGATGAGACTCATAGCGTGGATTAACTGCTCACCGGTACATCGAGGAGATCCTGCAGGAACACGTTGTTCCCTACGCTGGTTTTGTTGGCAATAGCTTCGTGCTAATGTACAACAATGCAAGGCCAAATGCCGCAGCATCGGTGCGGCAATACCTGGCGGAAGTGGGAATACCCACATTAGGCTGGCCTACGCGGAGTCCTACCCTCAAGCGACTTAAAGGTTGCGATGGCGCAAGAGTGGGGAAGAATCCCACAGAGAGTGGTGAAAAACTCACCCGTTCCACGAAAAACCCATTGGAAGCAGTAATAAGGGCCAGAGGGGTAAAACAAAATATTGATTTTGGTTTTTATCAATAAATGTAATTGGTAAACTTAAAATTTGTTCAATTTTTCCTTTCTCTTACCCCTATTTTCAATCCTTGTTCTCCTTGTTTTTCCTTTCAATCATTTTAATCAGTAAAAAATATGAGATATGCTATGGAATTTGGTATCATTAGAAAGAGAATAGAATGGGCTTTCAAATGATACTAAAATCTGTATAAATATATGAACACTAAATTCTAGGATCCGTGTTAAATGAAGCCAAATAGTTTGCGTCGATTATTTTGCTATTTTAAAAATCGAGGTCGTAACTCGATAAGCACAAGTATTGTTTTGCATAAATAAAGCTGACAATCTGGAATAGCATTCTATATTGGTGGGTAATGAGAATGAGCTTACCCAGAGGCCGAGTCTTGATGCTTTTAATGCAGTAGACAGGATTTCCGACAACCTTCGTCCGCTAAGTCATCAAATTTCTCTTGAATGTTAGATTTAATTGATATTTTGGATTGGCTTTGCTAATATGTTTGACTACTTTTTTGTTAAAATTTTAACGTCTGGTTAGTTTATGATCGATTATAATGTTTGGAGCGACCCATTGTAATGGTTTAATTACAATGTTCCCTGTGTATATGAAGGGCTGACTATAGGGGGAGGAGGCAGATTACAACATTATTTCACACACACATTTGTCCGTAGAAATAATTTTGTAATCCCATTCTTTAAACACACGGTTTGTCATGAGCGAGATAACTATTTTTATTTCAATAAGTATACATATATGATGTATCTAAGAACGATGTTTAAATTGAAAATTATTCCGTTGATTAAGATTGAATTCTTAAGCTTTATAATTCTAATAGATAATCAAATTGATCAGGCAAACCGTTATTTTAAAATGTTTTAAGTCTTCAATTAAGAATATAATAGCGTCCAAACATGGGATGGAGGTGTTCGCACAGGTGGATGTAAAATCAGTAATTTGCGTTATGCGAACGATACTGTTCTATTCTCCACTTCTGAAACAGAAGTGATGGAGTTGATTAACAAACTGAAAACTTGTAGTAGAAATAAAGGATTGATACTTAATCGTAACATAACGTATGTAATGATTGTGGATAGACAAACTAACAATCGGTCTGATGTAGATCAGGTGACTGGCTGCGACACGGTAGAGAATTACATATATGTGGTGGTCTCTTATAACAAATAGAGATGACTCTACAGAAGAAGTAAAGAGACGTATCAGCGTAGCGAAAACAACTATGACGCGAATGACTAGAGTATGGAAGGATAAAAGCATCACCATAGGAATTAAGAAGAAACTAGTTCATTCTCTCATGTTCTTTGTGTTTATGTATGCTGCAGAGACACATTGACGCCTTTGAAATATGGTGCTGGTGTCGCTTACTTCGCGTGTCCTGGATTGTGCATTGCACCAACGTCGCCATCCTAAGAGAACTGAACACAACACAAAGATTAATAGTTGAGGTTAATACCAAAATCTTGGGATACTTTGGTCACATTTCCAGAAGAGATGACGGACTGGAGAGACTTGTAGTGGGAGTCATATCGCTGGTAAAGGGTCAAGAGGACGCTCACCAAGCAGATGGCTGGATCAAATGAAAAATCTAACCGGAATTCAAGCACATGTAGTATAACGTACTGAGAAGAATACATCTCGACACGAAAGAAATTCTATTTTCAATTTAACACCAATCAGTTTAATTTTAACAAATGATTTCATTTTCGAGTCAATACGCAGTGATATATCTTTCCCTGTAACAGTTTAAAGTTGCGATGGACGCTGTGTTACCACCAAAAACTAACGAATTAATAAGTTGGGATGGAAATTTAAGATATGCTCATTATCGATTGTTATACGCTTCTGAAGTACCCTATAGCCTCGAGTTAGCAACGAAGCAACAGAGAATAGAACTCGGTGCCATTAAGAAATTCTTATTTATAAAGTTTAGGCATTTCATCTATTCTCTTAGGTCAGGGCTGTCAAGGTCATGCACAGTTCGAGCCAATTTCGGAGATAACGCCTCCCGCTGCCCCCACCACTGCTGCTGCCGCCGTTCGCGCAGTCCTCAGGAGCGGCTATGAGAGACATAGGAGGAGCGCATTGTGTTTGGTAAGCGGCCGAGCCGCGATCGGCGGCTCAGCCGCTTAACGTCTAGCAGTGGTGGGGGCAGCGAGAGGCGTTACCTCCGAAATTGGCTCGAACTGTGCATGACCTTGACAACCCTGTCTTAGGTAATCAAAATGTCTCCGATTGTTCTGGTTTTTAAATTTTTTTCGAGAATATTCATTTCATTTATTTGTATTTTTTTTGTTTATTACTAAACTAGTTATTTTAGAAACACTTTAGTAAGTTAGTAAGAAGTGTGATAGTAATTTTTTATTTCATAGTGTTTTGTTTTTAAGGGCTTTTGATGCATATTATTGCACAACTTGAAAATTGTAAAAAACTCACTACAGAAACAGTGAACAAGTCAGAATTATTGAAAGACGAAAAAATTATTGATGACCAATTAAAATTTTGTATCCAATATCATCAAACAATTTTAACGTAAGTTGCTTTCCTCTGTAGGCTATGATTCTTTCAATGCGTTTCGAATTTCCATAGAAGTTTTCGAGCTCTGAATTGCTTTTGTTGTCTAGAACCAAGTAAAACCATTAAGCGTGTCGTAAGTCAAAACACTTCACCAAGACTCTGATTATTCTGTATATTTAATTTACAAAAAGTCTTTATTACGAGGGCTACCTTTCAAGTTTTTACAAAAACAATGAAAGAAAAAAATTTTTTGGTATAAATCGTTTTATTGTTTATCAAAATATTCGCCTTTAAGATTTATACACTTTTGCATCCGTTCGAATCAATTATTGAAATATTTTTTTCCACTCTGAAGTTGGTACCTCAAAAACATGGTTTTTGGAATGATTCAACAGCTTCTCGAGGTGATGAAACTCGCTGTCCACGAATTGTTTTTTTGACATTCGGGAACAAAAAGACGTCGTTAGGCGATAAATCAAGTGAATACGGACAATGAGACATGTTTTTTTCAAAATAATCAATTGTTTGACGTGCTGTATGAGAGCTGGCATTGTGATCATGCTATGTTTTCGGTTGTTTTTTCCCGATTTCATCGATGACTTCTGGCAAACAAATTGTTGTATACCATTCAGCATTAACTGTTCTTCGATTCTCCGAAGGCAATGGTTGCAACATGTCCAGTATAACCAAAGAAACAAGTGATCATTTTCTTGGAAGTGCTTTGCTAACGAACCACTGTGGGAACTCTTGGAACGCCCACCAAACAGTTAATTGTTGCTTGGTTTCCGGCTCGTACGAGTATATCCAAGTTTCGTCTTCTGTTATGATGTTATATACGGATTTTGCGTATCGTTGGTCGAATTTTTTAAACATTTCCTTACACCAATTGACACGAGCCTGTTTCTGAGTTTCGATCCAATTATGCGGAATCCATCTGGAACAGATCTTTTTCACAGCTAAATGTTCATGCAAAATCGAATGAACTGCAGTCTTCGATATGCCTAAGGATGCATTTATCTTACGGTAAGTCAGATGCCGATTTTCTTCAATCATGTTGCGCATAGCATCGATGTTTTTTGGGACAACAACCGATTTTGGTCGATCTTCACGAAATTCATCGCTGACGGAAGCATGGCCATGACGAAATTCTACAAACCAATTGTAAAAAGTCTTGTCTGATGATAATTTATTACCAAAAGTTGAAGCGATTCGAGACATTGTTGTTGAGTTAGGCCTTTACTAAAATCGTACAAAATCATCTGACGAAAACCTTCACGTGAAATTTCTATTTGTTCACAAAACTGTTATTTTTAAACGCTGGCTGTAAACAAACTACTCTGCCAATTTCTGAGCTGCCACTGTTTTAACAATAACAAATGTCAAATTTTACAATAATGATGTCACATCTCAATAGCGCCATCTATTGGCCGTTTGTAAAAACTTAAAATCTAAGAAATAGACGTTCGTGCTACTCACATTAACTTTATTGCGTGAATTTCAAATAGTAAGTGTATTCAGTGTTAAATTTAGAAATATTTATTGAAAGGGAAAAATTATGATGTTAAAATTATAATAACAATTATTTATTAATAAACAATACATTACTTATGCTCCATGCAAACACAATAACAAACTCACAAACGAAAACTTTATATGCGGAAATAATTATATCACTAACCAATTATAAAGTTATTACTCATTATTTTGTATTACAATAATTATTATACTTTTATAAATCGATGACTGAGTTTATATGTTCGCCGTGAGTCAATCTGACCCCTTGATACTTATGAACATGCAATAATTTAGACTTTAAGTACCCAAACAAATATGAACTACATTAAAAATTATGTTCGTCGTACTAAAAAATCTTTCAATACTCATTGTGGACATGGAATACATAAAAAATATTTAAAAATCAATCCAGACCAACGTCTCCAATTGTTATATAATGAGTTCTTTACTAATATATTAAATGAAGCATAATTTTGAAAATTTTGTACCAGAAGACCCCCGCCTAATTTTTTCAAATGAGACTCACTTGGAAATGCAGTAATACCAAGTAAGCTAGTACCCCACTAATAAAAAAATTAGAACGAGTAGAAATTTGTTAGCAGTACAAATTCTATTGAAGTAGCCATTTTCTTGAAACTACAAAAGAAGTCGAATTTCTGTAAATTGGGGTGAAAATGAGCTACTGTGTTTTACAAAAATTACTCTTAAAATAACCCTGTAATAAATCACTCCCAACTTAATATTTCCAAATAATACACTCACAATGTTTCGATATGCTTGTGGTGCTAACGCTTAGAAATACAGTGATCTACACTTTGAATTACGAATTCAAAGAGTAACTTAAAATAAGTTCAAATGAGTTTTAAGGGATACATTTTAAAGTTTTATATCGCTAATATCTTTTAAAGTATCCTTATGTTACACAGTTTCGGTCTTAGTTTTCAAGGAATGACTGCCTGTCTTTTCTTTTTTTTCACTAATTTCCTGACTTATTGAAGATATGTTTTATATCAGTATTCCTAACGATCTAAAAAATATTTAAAAAGAACACATGGAAATGTCACTCAAAAAGCCGGGTAAGTTCTAGGGGATCTTTTTCGATTGACCCATGAATCAACCAATTTAATGTAACACCCTATTGAATCCCCTCCCTATAGAATTTGAATCAAGGAATAAGTTTCATGGAGATGAACTTCATAGAAATTTAAATCTCGTAATTTCCAGCGTACCATTTATATAATTGCATACATTTTTAGATATTCTAAACAAGTTTTTAAAGTATTTGGACATATGCTTATAGTCTACATGACAATGGCATCTTTTACTTTGGCTGCTATTACTTACCAAGTTGCTATTTTAGATCAAGGGTTGGAAGACCGTTTAAGATATTTAATGTTACTTTGCGGATGGATTATGTTATTTTTTATGATCTGTTTAGGTGGACAAAAGATAACAGATGAGGTAGGTATTGAAATAAATATTATATTATAAGTCTACTAAATAGTCAGTAGATCTACAATATAATCTGTGCACTTACCGATTTTCATGTAGGCGACTTTACCGCTTAAATGCCCTGAGGGTATAAAAATTATACTTTTGTAGGATATTTCCTTAGCAAAGGAAAAATTCAAAATTTAGCTCCCATTCAAGCCTACAATCTAAGGTTAAAACTATAAATCATACTTCTTTGTTAATAACTATGAATAAAAAATGGGTCCAAAGAAAATTTTAGAAATTTCCATAAATTTTTTTCACTTTTTAATAAAAAATTAGAATTTTAACCTTAGTAGATTATAAACCCCATAAATTGATGGGAGCGAAATGTCGAATTTTTCTTTTGCTTGGGAAATATTTTAATTTTTTTTTATAGCCTCTTAGGGCATATAAAGGTTATAGTCGCCATAAATCATCATTACTAATGATACTAAGTAAGTGTAACTGTCATGTTTCTGTCAGTATATATTATAGCTTGTTGTAGAGTTAAATCGATAATTGTTTTAAAAACAGCTTCAAAAAAGATTAGATTCAAAAAATAGGGAAGATATTGCAAGAATAAGAATGTAATTAAAGAACGCAACACACACAGTGTTTTGTAGTAAGAGAGGAAAGAAGAAAACTTTATATATTGGTCTATTTTGAATTTTACTATCTGCCAAACGCTTTCTGCCGGTAGAAAAGGATTATTCTCAGCGATCAGACTCTACAAACAAGATTACTAAATGCCAAATTCGCTCGTCAAATGCGTTTACCTGTACCCAGAAAAAATTACCCTGGTTTAAGTATATATGATTTACATTAAGGCTTAAAAATTCTTAAAAAATAACATTAACACAATCAAGATTTAAAACGGAACCAAATATAATATATTTTGTTCAGATTCATAACAAGACTCCAAGTTATGCGTTATTACATTTTGAGAAAAATGAACAAATCGATACCAAAAGTTTGAAAATTAAAAAAAGTTTTAATTAGTTTCCATTGAAAATAATAGTTCAATTTATTACTTCAAACCTACACTTAAATTGCGAATTTCGTAATCGAATGTTAGTTTGAGAGATCCATAATATGTATTGTACCAGGTTGCGGTAACAGTTGTATTGTGCTCTTTTCATTTAGCCTGTTGTTAATTAAAAATAAAATAACCAATTAAAGCATACTTACATATCATATTGGTCCGTTTATTATATTTTTTAGTCAATGGATGTATCGCCAGCTATATACAAGAGCAATTGGTATAACCTTCCTGTTAGTTTAAGAAAGTACGTTCTTATTATGCTGATGCGTGCGCAAAAACCTTTGCATTTACGAGCTGAATATGTTGGAATTTTCTCTCTGCCACTGTTTATTCATGTAAGAAAAGAAAGTAAAATCAACTTTTTAATCTTTAGATTCTATAATTGACTGGAATTCCAATTTATCAAATAAAAAATTGTTCTTATGAAATCCTACATACTTTCTAATCCGTAGGGTTCTTTACCGCTTATAGAATACTAATAAAATAATATATATATATATATATATATATATATATATATATATATATATATATATATATATATATATATATATATATATATATATATATATATATATATATATATATATATATATATATATATATATATACATATATATATATATATATATATATATATATATATATATATATATATATATATATATATATATATATATATATATATATATATATATGTTAGCTTTTATTTAAAATTCAACTATTTTTGGTAAGTTCGGCAACACTTTTATTAACAATTTTGCAATCCAACATCCAACAAAGCCGTCCCTCTTCTGGCTCTCTAAACAAAACTAGTGCGTACCAAAATATCCGTTACATAAACACCATTCTAAAGTAAGATGTGGCCATATACATATATCGCAACATACAATAAACTCAATGGTTCCGTAATTCGATACAGTATGTATCGATTTGCAGTAGCTCAAGTATAATTTAATCTTAATGATAAAAAGTGCTTATTTCAAGGGGAATCTTTTTATAACGTGCTCCGAAATTGATTATTAATAATTTTGACGTTATAATTGAAAATAATTATAAAAAAAGATGTCAAGAGGAAGTTTTTGTTGTGCGGTTAGTGCTTGTAAAAATACCAGGTGTACAAGTATGAAATGCGGATTTTTTTTCTAAAAAAACATATTAAATTCGGAAGAACGATAAAAAGTGCTTTATTCAAAGTATGTTCCATCGCTTGTTATACATTTTTCCCATCTTTCGGGCAATTTGTGAATACCACGCCAGTAAAAATCTTCCCCTTTTGCTGCGAACCATTCATCGAGACATTTTTTCACATCTTCGTACGAACCAAAGCGCTGCTCAGCAAGTGCCTGACCCATCGATGCAAACAAGTGGTAATTGGAAGAAGCCAAGTCTGGTAAATAAGCGGCATGGGGTAGAACTTCCCAGCTGAGTGGTTCCAATGTGTCGCGAACTAGTTTTGCCGTATGTGATGGAGCAATGTCATGAAGAAAAATGACTTTGTGTTGCCTCTTTCGGTATTCTGGCCTTTTTTCAAGCATCGAACGGTTCAAATCGGTCAATTGTTGTTGGTAACGTTTAGTATTAACCGTTTCCCCAGGTTTTAACAGCTCATAATAGACCACGCCCCTCTGGTCCCACCAAACACAGAGCATTATCTTTCTGCCAAAGCGATTCGGTCTTGCGGTCGATGTGGATGGTGCACCTGGGTCTACCCATGATTTTTTGCGCTTGGGATTCTCAAAATAAATCAATTTTTCATCCCCTGTAACTATACGATGCAAAAACGACTTCTTTTTGTACCGAGCGAGCAAAATGTCACACGTGTTTTTGCGCTTTTCCATTTGCCTGTCGGTACCCATCTACCGGTTTCTGAATCTTTCCCATCTCTCGTAGCCGATTGGAAACAGCTTGTTGACTAACGCCCAATTGCTCGGTGAGTTTTTGTGTTTGCGAATCATCTTCGTCCAACAATGCTTGCAATTCCACATCTTCGTATTTTTTTGGCGGTTTTCCACGTTCCTTGTCTGCAACATCGCAGTCACCACTTCTGAAACGCCGAAACCATCGTTCACACGTATCTTGCGATGGAGCATGGGCGCCGTAAGCTTCTCGAAGTAATCGGTATGATTCAACAGCAGTTTTCTTCAAATGAAAACAAAAAATTAATGCTGTCCGCGAATGTTCTTTGTTCGGTATAAATTTCGACATATTGAACACAACAACACAACACTATGCACACATTTTTGCAATTTATCACTCGTGCGCGTCTGACACTTGTTGATGACACAACAAAATGGCGCAGTGTCAAATCTTTATAGCACAAACTTCATTAGTGCACCATCTGTTGTCCGAAATTCGCATTTCATACTTGTACACCTGGTATATATATATATATATATATATATATATATATATATATATATATATATATATATATATATATATATATATATATATATATGTATATATTAAAAATTTGTAAGCGGTCATAGGTATAATTCTTCCCGATCCTGTGTCGCCTTGGCGTTCGTAAGCGGAATGAAATCAGTTTCGTGCTACATTTTGAAGAACTCACTTCTCGGAACAAGTTTTGAGGGAACATGCAGGATGATCGGTGAAACGTCAGAATAACTTGTTCAATCGACACTAGAGAAATCCAGAAGAATTACACCTATAAGCTCTGTAACCTATAGAAATTTCCTATCAAAATTTATGCGCGATATTTGTGAGTCAAAAATAAGTAGGTGAATACAGATCATATAGGATAGAAAAATGTACTAATGCAAGTTTTTTTGGGTGTCATGAATAATAATATGATCATTTTATCAGGCCGCAATCCCGGGCTTAGTCCTTTATCCTAAATTTGTTCCTGTATTACCTTTAAAGTGATACTGAACTACCGTACTAATGAGCCAGTTTGTCCGCGAATTTCAACATTAACTTAATGTTTGAACGTCATTAACTATTTTTAGGTTCTTAAGACAGCATATTCTGCATTTTCATTGATTTTAACCATAACAGATGGAGATGATTAAATAAAATGAGTAGAGGTTTCCTTGCAGTATCTGATAATGTTTAATGAATTTTATAGCAGCACCTAATATCACAAACGAAGAATTATTTCTTATAAGACCGTATAATTTTTAGCCAACCAAATAATGAGCATTTAAATACTATGCAGATTTCGTCAAAATCTATATTGTAGTGGTCATTTACCAGGGGTCGGCAAACTGCAGCTCGCGAGCCACATACCACTCTTGGTATTTACGTGCGACTCTAACCTAAACTAACGAACGGCCTTATTTTCCTTAGAAGATTAGTGTTATAAGAGAAGGTTCTTTTTCCTCCTTGGTCACCACCAAGGCTTCGCGTACTTACACTTACACGATCACATATTTAACCTGTTCTGAAAATTGACTGGATAAACTGCTGGCGAATCGGTAAAATGTAAAGTGTCGTCAGACGCCTAAAATTAAAAAAAATCCTCTGCCCACTGGCTTTCTTAATATCAATAAAAGTCTAATCTAATGAAGTGTATAGTTTCAACTAATAGAGAAGAAAATAAATAACATTTTATAAATAACAGCGAAATATTTTCTAAATTTGTATTACAAGTGGCAACACTGGTACGTCCAAGGCAGGTTTTACTACAAGAGTGTTGTACAGGAGTGGAGTAATGTAACTTTTGCGTGAAACCACTGTTTTAGTACAGATGAAGATACTATTTTTTTTGGAAATTTTCTCCTCTGATTTTAGGAAGGTAACAAACTTACAGAGAAAGGTTCCTTTTTTACGAGAGAGGCTTCTTGTTTTAATCTCCTCTCTCCTGGTCCTCAATTTTTAAAGTTAGTAAATATAGGAGAGGCTCCTTTAGGGGAAGGTGCCCTTAAATTTAATCTCACTGGGTGTAAATTTTCTTTCTGCTTGCCTTGTCTCAGTAATATCTAAACTAATGGGAACAATTTTTCATATGTGTTTCCTTCATTTAATCAAGATTCCTCGTAAAAATATAGTTATTGTTCTTAAATATTTTTTAAATTATTAGGTCCGTCTCGAAAGTTTGCCGATCCTTGGACTATGGGCGAACGATTTTGGCCTAAAATAACGCTTAGAAAAAAAAGTTAGTGACCAAACTCAAACCTCATGGACGAACCCCATTGATTCCTACGTATTTTGGACTTCTAGAAACGATTTCGAAGGTCACATAGCTTAAAAAATGGCCTATCAATTGTTATAAACAAATTATTGTGTTATATTGTTCTATAATTGTTATAAACAAATTATTTTATATACTCGATATAAAATCGGGTCTCAAAAACCCTCAAATTTCTTACTTGGGGGTTTTCATTCCTGAAGTTAGTTTAGTAATATAACATTTTTTAAGGGTTGAAAATAGGGGTAGAGGGGTGAAATATTTGCTATACGACTTGCATAAATGCTAAACAATGACTGGCCTTATTTATAAATTTTATTTATAGGTTTTATCATATGGAAATGAAATCGAGGTTGTGCTACATGAATCCTAAGTTGATTCCAACTTTCAGGGTACGCACCCTACTGTACGGGTTGGAGTGAAATGGTAACTCGGGGGTTTTTGGGGATGCTGAAACCATTTCTGAAGTTAGTTTTTTAATGTAACATATTTTAAGGGTTAAAAACCGGGGTAGAAGGTGAAATATTCATTGTCATTACAATTTTCTGGATGGTCACGCTTCTATAAGGTTGAGGTAAAATTTTTAGCGATATAAAAATATTTATGACATAAAAAATGATTAAAAGACGCAGATAATTCTTAAAACTTATTATTTGTTAATAATAATCAATTACATAATGACTCCCCTTTGAGAAAATAAAATTTCATTTATTAAATTTAATTATTAAATTTCTAAATTCTCACATTTATTAGTTTTCTCCGTCAAGCCTATCAGCAACATCCCGCTTGTTTACTGAATGATCCTTTCTTTGACATTTTTTTTGTACAAGAACAAATTGGAGAACACTTTAAATTTGCAGCAAAACAGGAACAATTTTCTGTTGAACGTGGAGATATCCCGGTACAAGATCACAAAAACTTTTGTAATAAATCCATAGCTGTATCATGTAGTTTGTAATCATTATCTAATAACCAACCATATTTAAGTGAATCAACGGATTTGATTTCTGAAAATCTTGCTTGCATCCACTCATTTATTTGCCACTTTGAACGAAGAGCATGCTGTTTTAGAGCTGGTCTTGAAGTCGGCAGTTTCTCTATGGATACGTTTTTCTTTGTTGCTAAATCGTACCTAATGGCATCAATAGATTCGTCGTTGGTTATATTTTTGCTACGTTTATCATACGGTTTCGTGAAAAATACAGTGCCGGTTGTAATTGCATCATTGATAGAAATATTAACTAAGTCTGCTAGTGAGGTCATTCCTGAGTCACTTAGTTTGTGTAAAATAGAATAAGCTTTTTTCTTACCTATTACAAAAAGTGCACTTGTCGTATCATATCCGGTGACAGTGTGAATATCTAAAAGACATGACCATTTATGGGCACCAATTTTACTGGCCAGAATATGAACCGGTATATATCATCGATGATCTAAATTTGGGGATATTTTACCAGTAGAAAACCAAACGTAAGGTTGAGTTTCGAAATGATGATAATGTGTTAGTTTCAGGTGCCAAAAATGCTTAAAATTCGACAAAGTACAGGCCTAATACACTGTAATCAGCAGCACTGAAAATTACCGATTAACCATTCTTTAATTCATAAATGTTACATTTAATATGTGTAAAATGTTACCGCCTATCTGCATAGAAGAGTGAGCACCCAGAAAATTGTAATGTCAATGAATATTTCACCCTCTACCTCAATTTTCAACCCTCAAAAAGTGTTATATTAAAAAACTAACTTCAGAAATGGACTCAGTATTCTCAAAAACCCCCGAGTAACCATATTTTATTGATAAATTTTGTATCTTGTATTTGACAAAATTTTACCCTAACAAACAATAGGGTGCGTACTCTAAAAGTTAGAATCACCTTAGGATTCATATAGCACACCCCCAAGTCCATTTCCATATGATAAAACTTATAAATATATCTTATAAATAAAGCCAGTCATCGTTAGCATTTTTGCAAATGGTATTGCAAATATTTCACCCTCTACCCCTATTATCAAACCTTAACAAATTTTATATTAAAAAAAACTAAATTCAGCAATAAATTCAGCATCCCCGAAAACCCCCGAGTAAAAAATTTGAGGGCTTTTAGGCCTGATTTTATATCGAGTATGTAAAATAATTTATATCGAGTATATGACAATTATACAATATAACACAATTGATAGACCATTTTTTAAACTGTGAGAGCTTGGGAATCGTTTTTAGAAGGCCAAAATACATAGGAATCAGTAGGTTTCATTCGTGAGGTTTGAGTTTGGTCACCTAAGGTCTTTATTTCAGGCCAAAACCGGCCACCCACTATGTTAATAGAATACTTTGACTTATACTAGTAATTTATAATAGAAAATAAACAGTTAGTAGAAAAAATGTTTACTTTATTTGTAATAGTGCTAATAAATTAAATCTCTTAAGAGTTCCATAATAATATAACTAGTTTCTTATATCATTGAGGTGTTTAAATCGACCAGTTTATCTTGAGAATAACTTAAAAAATACTGAACTAATTTAGCTGGCATTAAGGAGTATATTTTAAGTACAAACGTTTCTTTTAACAGATCTATAGTACTCGCTGAAATAAATGAAATGTAAAATAAAAAAGAAAATACGACTTCTGGAAGTTTTTTAGGTTTCCATTTTCTGAACGGTAAAATTTTAATATGGCAACTTCGTTTAAGCAATTCTTGGTAGCGTTAAAATGCTTACCCTGTCAGGTTTTGTTCCTAATTCTTTTTTCAGTAAAAATTCCGTTCAAATATTGTAGAACCTAGAGACTAATTGCGTACAATAAACGGTGATGATACTTTCTCTGGAACCGGACTAGTAAAATTTTAGGGTGGGCCTTTTAAAAACAGTTTATGAAAACTTTTATATAGATTATATTTGGTAAAGTGATTTGTTTTAGTGAGTACTATAACCTGTTAAAAGAAAAACTCCAACTTAAAAAAATTGGTAAAAAGATTTACCTAGTACTTCCCTCGCAAACACGTAGTTTTAAAATAAATACCGAATTCGACTCACCCATACTAAAACATAACTTAATCCAGTCTATATTTATATCTCAACGGGACAAGGGACTCAAGGACAGGCGACTTAAACATAGAGATATTAGAATAGAGGAGGTAACGTATAGAGCCTGCTTTAAGTGAAAAGGTGGCGTCGTTATCAGAGCGAGAGAAGAATGCGAATAACATTCTCACATGGGTACGCACTCTAACAGTGTTGGGGCGTGCGCCGAGTAAGAGACACATAATGACACCTATTATTTCTTTCTCTTTTCATGAGCGCCACGCTTCTCGCGGGAACTTACCTCCTCTATTTTAATATCTCTATGGACTTGAAACGATAAGTTATGATTTGGTTAAATGTGTTGTCAGATTTCTAAAATTGAAAATATTCAATGGTTCTCTTTCGCAATATTATTCAAACTCTAATCCAGGATTTCCCTAACTGTGCGTCGCGACGCCCTGGGGCGTCGCGGCCCTATCATAGGGGAGCCGCGAGACGATATGCATAGGTCGCCTGCACGCGACGTAATGAACTAGTGCGTAGCGCGGCACTTGTCTCATCAGCGACTCAGTAAGCCCGCCCCTCCATATTCCCGCGTTTTCAGTCGTTCATCGTTCGGTCTTTTATTTCGGCGCTTTATTTATTCGTCGATTACAAGCGTTGATGAATGCAGTGTTTTGATTTCAAGTGGGTTGTATTTAAATTACGCGCGCGTATTCATTACTTAAAATGAATAACTTTATTCAAATAAATAAAAAACCTTTTGAAGACGCGGGAGAAAGTAGAAAAGAAACTATAGAAAAACGAAAAAAGTACAGAAAATATGATGACCAGGTAAATCCAAAATCTAAATAGATTTTGGATTTACCTACTTTAGCAAAGGAAATATGGAACTTCCCCACTGTGTTGTTTGTCATAAGGTGCTGGCAGCTGAAGTATGCTTCCTAATAACGTAATTTAGAAACAACTCACAGTAATTTACAAGAAAAGCCGCGGGATTTTTTTGCAAGAAAATTGCGAGAACTGAAACATCAGTTGACATCCTTGTTTTCCAGAGCGTCTATTCCTTCCAAAGTAGTGTTCGCCTCTTACAAGGTCGCTCGCCGTATTGCCAAATGTAAGAAACCACATACGATTGCTGAAGATCTTATTTTACCTGCAGCGACTAATATGGTATCAGTGATGATTAGAGAATCGGCCGCTAAAGAAATAAAAAATATTTCTTTTTCTGTCGAGAGGTAATGTACTCTTAAGTGTATACGAATTAAAAAATGAGTTGTATACGTATTTATTGACAGAATCGCATCGTGACGCAGAAAAGTTTAAAAATACTGAATCCTTAATAAAAAAATAAAATCTTTGCGACATATTTGAGAAATTAAATGTCCTTAATAAATCGTTGCCAGCAAACGAAACGCATATACTGCAAAAGAAGTTGCTGTGATGGAAAAGAACAATAGAAGAAGAGCAAGGAAATACTGACTGTTTTCCTGTTTTGAAAGGCTTTCTGGATGGAAAATTTATTCAAAACCTGGAGCAAAGTTTACAATTGATATTTATCCAACACTTATCAACATTAAGCACCCATTTTAATAAATATTTTCCAGAGAATCTGAATCAATACGACTGGATTAGAATCCATTCCAATCGACCCCACCACTATCTACAGTTTCAACAGTTGAGAAAGAACAGCTGTTAGAACTATCTTGTGATACGAGCCTAAAACTACGATTCGATAAAGACAAACTGTTTCAATTTTGGAGCAATGCATCCCAAGAATATCATACTATCAGTACTACGGGTTTGAGGGTTCTTGTTGTACGTTGTACTTGTGTGATACTGGCTTTTCTACAGTTGCAGTAATCCAATCAAAGTACAGGATACAAATAAAGAAAAAGAAATGATAGTAGCAATTTCAAAACTTCAGCCCCGATTTGAGAAGTTATGCTTAGAAAAGCAAGCTAATCCTTCTCATTAATTGTATTATTTGTAGTTTTTTTATGTTTTCTAATAAATAATAATTAAGATTCTATATTGTTTGGAGTTTTCTTTGAATAATAAAGTAATTTTATTGTCTGCTAGAGCTACACCCGGGTATCGTCTTTTAGAAGAGCGTAGCAAAAAAAAATTGCATCCTGTAAAGGGAGTCGCAGTAAAAAAAAGATTGAGAACTCCTGCTCTAATCTAATGAAAAAAAAGTATCGTGAATAGTTTCAGCCAATAGAAAAGACAGTAAATAACATTAAATTTATGAAAAACGACTGAATATTTTCTAAATTTGTGCTTCAATAAGTTATATCTAACCACATATGATCTATTAAAATTAACAAATATAAGTGACAACACCAGTATACATTGCCGACAAGCTTTACTACCAGATCATGTGCGATTATTCGCGTTTTTAGCAGTGCTGAACACTAAGACAGCATTGGAACTCTGTCTAGTGTTTTGTACTTGTCCTTACCGCACTCATTGCAATTTCTAAAGGATCATTGATTTGGCGGGAAGTGGTGTTACGCATGACATACAATTTGTAGACTACGCGATTCGGAAGAACAATATATACCAAGCAAACCTTTCATTCCCTTCCTCACCTCATTAACCCATTATGTTTAACTATAATATGACAATAATGAAAAATAACACAACTTTTAGATTTCCAGACTCCAAGAAGCTAAAATAAATAGCATGATAATGTATGAAGTAACTCCTCTACCCAGCTCTCCTACATCATTAATCCACTATATATTTAATCATAAATAATTTATAATAAAAAAATAACACAATTTTCAGAGACTTATACTGCAAAATCTCTAAAAATGATGTCTTTGATGTATACGAAGCAACTTCTTTAACCCCACCTCATAAATCCCTTATATGTTTGACCGTGAATAACTAAAAATAATGCAAACATAACATAATTTTCACAATACCAAACACCAAGAACCCTAAATAGGATGCATAATACCATATATACAAAGCAATTCCTGCTCCCAGCTCATTAACCGTTGCTATGTTTAGACATAATTAGTTGAAGAAGCTATCCAGAACAACATGATATTCAAATTCCCATTCTTCCAGAAGCATCAGTAATTAAAAATGCTATAACACAACATAATAATAACATAACATTTGTAGATTCTTAGACTGAAGAGCTTAGAAAGCATATATACAAAGCAATTTCCACCTCCCCTCATTATCCCTTTTTATAATTAAATATAAATAAATGAAAATAACGAAAAAATAACAAATTTTCAGATTACCTAGATTCTAAAAGTATGGAAAACTATTTATATCTCAACATAAATGAAAAAATAACCCTTCTAACATTCAATCCGCACCTCAAGTATTATATTCCCCCCCATATCCCTTGAGTTTTATTAAAATGTTAAAAGTTTCGCTGATTTTTTGAAGCACTTAGACCTTGAAAAGGGTTTTCTTTAAGTCTTGAAGTTCCTATGATTTAAAAAATTAAGAATCATCTAAAGTGGGAAATTTCATTACTAGTATACAAAAAAAATTAAAATATATTTCTTATGGCATATTTTTATCTTAAAAACAATCCCAGCAGCTATGGTGAAGACTATAAAAAAAGAATTGTAAATTTAAATCCTAACTTTTTTACCGATGCTATAAACTTTGGCAAATATATTAAAAATAACATTCATTGTCTTAATAAAAATTAGTAGGGATTTTTTTTCTTAAAATTTAAATCATTAAGTTTATAATTACAGAGACATTTTATTAAATATTAAGATATACAAAACCTTTATAAAGTAGTCTTTTGTTATTCATCAAAAGTAATTTTACACAGTTTCATGTCATTTTTAAGAGTATCTAAAATTTTTACTCTTTCTCTAATATAGGGTAAGCCAAAAATAATAAGGGTCCTTAACCTTTTAAGACTAACTAAATGTAAAAGTCCTGGTTCTGTAATATTAGCACATCGAGAAACCTGTAAAAACAGCAAAGAGTCTTTAACATACATTAATTCTCTAAGGGCTTCATTTTCTAAATAATTACACTCATGAAGAATAATTTTGCTAATGTGTTTGCATCCTTTTAAATGTTCAAAACCATTTGCCATTATAGAACTACCACTTGCATCGATCTCTTGTATCTTAACAGGCTGTTCTTCTTTGGGCAAATTGTTATAGTCAGATTCATATTCGAGGGCATTAATCCATTTGACTTTACCACCATTTCGTAAAATCCATTCAGCACATGTTCTATCAGGGCCGAATTGTTTTTTACGGTCTTCATCTAGTGTGTTAAACTGCTTATTAATCCAGTGAAATAAAGACCTTCTTTGAACACTGTAGATGGTGTTTTTACAAGTTTGAAGAATACATTGCATTGTAAAAGGAATAAAATTTACTATATTATTATATTAAAATGAATAACTGTACATTGAAGGCTATTTTCATGTGAGTGTTTCCCCTTTTGTCACCTAAAAAATAATAATATATTTATTCAATATTGATGTATATATTGAAAACACTAAATTACTTACACAAGCTTCCAAATAATCAATTTTCCTTTCTAAAATAGTCAGTTTTTCATTTAAAACGGCAAGTTTAGACCGACACGACAGGTCTAGAAAAATGATTAATTTATTGACAAGAAATGTTACAAACTACCGTAACTTACCAAAAGAATTTAAAAAGTCTGTAATTTTCTTAATGCTGATTGTAATTATTTCAATATATTCTCTATTTACCCAATCTTGCTGTATTTGTTTTTGTACAGTTTCACCTCTACTAGATGGTGCAGCCATTTTTATTTATAGATTGTGACAAGATTGTGAACTCGGCTCTGAAATTCCATTCTCGATTCGAGTCGGATTCGCCATATTGATTCGATAATTCGTATTTCCTTTTAGGAAATTCGACACAATTACCCGCATAGCCTGAAATTTTTAGTTATTAAAATCACACCAATAAAAATAGAAAGAAAATATGCGGCTACGAAAGGGGAATTATAGAAACAACACAAAAAATACTAGTAATTAAAAAATATTTTTTTATGGATTGTTCCTAAACCTTTTTTATAAAAACGTGTGGTTAACTTTCGAAACTACACAAAATATTGCCCCAAAATTGTCTATTGTCGTCGAACATCGAATTTCGAAGTTATTTGTTGCTTACTGAAGTTCAGAACAGCTACATAGAGAAGTAATTCATTGGCTGAAGACATAGGCATAGAGGATGGACTGAGCATTAACATCACAAATTGACCACCCTCTAAAAAGAGATAAAGCGACTGTGCGGCCAACACCTGCTCTTATTCTGTAGGACAGTAATAAACAAGACTCCGAGACGGAATTCAAGGCGAGAAAAGCCCCACCCGATTTTAGTTCAAATAGAACACTTAGAATTATTATTTTTATGAGCGTCGTAGCTTAGCGGCATTCTAGAAAGAGAGAGGCCGCTCAGTCGCTTTGTCTCTCTCACATTTTTGCGTCCATATTTACTTCACAGCGGGATACGGAACGCTTAGTCCATTCTCTATGTCTATGGCTGGAGCATTCACCTTTCATTTTATATGTAAAAAAAGATAAAATCGAGAACTGCAACAAATCCGCTGGACGCGACCCGTGTGATGACGATTTTACGGTAAGAAGCGAAAGTAAACATAACGGTGTTCTTTTAAGCTATAGGCAAGGGATTCGGGTTTTAGTTTCATTTATTTTAAGCGTATCTTTAGATATCATATTTTGTCTATGGGTATTTCTGCGCCTCTTAAAGAAAAACTAGGCAAATGATGTTTCAGATATTGTTTCTACGACTAATTTAACATTTACCTGTAACACGCAAGTTACACTGATCAAGTATGAAGTAATTATGTTGTAAAAGAATAGACCTAACGAAATGTCGAATTAATCATATGGGGTTGTTTTTACTTGTCATGTCTTTGGGGTGTTTACATTCTTTTTATTAAAAGTAAGATAATTCTGATTCTAAATAAATGAAATCTGGGCTTCGATAGATTTTTAGTGCTTGTAAAAAATAATTAAAAAAATCGAATACAAAGCTTTTAGGTAATAATGTTATGCTATCAATAAAAACAAGCCTGAATCATTGTGTCCGAATGGCTTGAATATTTTGTACTGTAAACATGAGGAAATGTATAATATATTACCTCCTATAAGAAACGCACATATAGTGTCCTTATGGATATTTTTAAAATTAAAGAAGAATGGGATGATGGAGAATTTACTGCAGAGTACAACGATATTACTTCAAAAACAATAATTCCTTTAAAGACCCCAAAAATAGAACCTAACATTTTAAATAATGTGACCTCACAATGTGAAGATAAATTATTAAATAAAACTACAAAACTTGAAGCTAATATTTTTAACAATAAAATTGTTAAAACTGAAAATTCACAAGGTGTTTTGAAAAACCTTACAGTAACTTCTGCAAATAATATAGATAATGTAAAGGTAACCTTAAACAAACAAAGTTTAAAAACAGATGGAGTTGAAAAGAAAAATGTTACTGTTAGTTCAAGTAATGTAAATATTGTCCAAAACTGTCAAACACAGTCTCATTGTAAAGTTGTTACAACTGTTTCTCATAATGAATTTCCAAGTTCTAGTTATACTAGACCAGTTAACTCCCTACCTTTTAACGGTGCCACATTTTTACATACACAAGTATATTCTAATTCAGTTTTACAATCATTGTTAAAAGATATTGTTAGTTTAAATAATGAGAAAGATGATATAGATGAGGATGCTTTAAATGAAGAAGTAGCAAGATTAAGATCTAAAAATAATCTTCCTTCGTTAAATGCATCGGTAAGTATATTATTTAAAAAAAAAAATATCAACCTTCTTTTATAATGAGTATGTGGTAAAGGCTAAAAATAAAATGTTTCATTTAAAAAATAATTTCACCTAATAATTAATTGGCAACAACCACTGTATAGAGTCTTTATATAGTACTGGATTCTTTTCAAAAACTTTATAAGGATCAGTCTTTAAATGTTTTAATAAGTTTAAAATTCAGAAATACAAAAGGTGGTCAAAAAGTAAAAGTTTTATCAATATTACATTACTTTATTCAATTTTCAAATTTTGTTTAATAAGATTGAAATTGAAAGCAGCTATATGGTGATATCTTGAACTGAATTAAAGTAACGAGAGCCTTATATAAAAGACTTTTATTGAGCCATTACCTTTGCTATATAAAATGTAGTGTCAGAAAAAATTAATTGCCTTTTTTTTAACAATCCAGACAATCAAGTTTTACACTTGACTCTTATTTTTTAAGCACATAATCGTAGAAGTTACAATTTGCTAAAATCTAGGGTATGTAGTACAGACCTTGTAAAAAATGAGTAGTAAGTAAAATGTTTATGATAACTGTAAATATTGTGTCACATGTGGAAAGTCTAAAGATTACATAGAAAAAAGACAAACTTAATAGCTAATTAAATTTCTGTTGATAATCAAATTTGATCTGCAATATTTACCAAAAAAAGTCATCTTAAGGGGTGAGGCCACTCCAGGTCCCAGAAAAAAAAGATGAATTTCTGGAATTTTTTTCAAGAGTATAATAAAAACAATTGAAAATTTATTTGATATGCTTTATTAAACAAATATTTAAGTGTACAAAAATATATTTTTTAAATTTAAAATGACTGCTTGAGAATCCAAGATGACAAGGTACCCTTTTGAAATCGGGCGAAATGACAGCTGCCACAAATCTTTATCGATTCACTTGAAATTTTGAGAGTGTAACTTTTCAGATATATTATTTAAGGGAAAGCATACAGATTTTCTGATAAGTTAAAAATTTCCCTTTTTATAAACAATTTTTCATGACATTTCTGAAGCGGCCATTATATATTAAAAAGATAAAAAAAATATTTTTGTATACTTAAATATTTGCTTAATAAAGTACTTCAAATAAATTTTTGACTGCTTTTATTATACTTTGAGAAAAATTCCCGAAATTATTCTTTTTTTGGGACCTGCAGTGGCCTTACCCCTTAAAGTAAATTTAAATAAAACACAATGATAATTTTAGCTTTATATGAACTAACAGTAAGATCCTTTGCAATTGTCTTTATGTTTTTATTATTTATTTTTTTAAGGTTTCCAATTCTAATTGTGAATTGTTCGATTCTGAGTACTCTGAATGTTCTGAAGATGAAAGCTCTTGTTACTATGATTCCAAAGGCTCAGAACCTTATGGAAAAGATAGTGGATATAGTGGAGATAATGAGAGCCAGTATTCAGAAGGGTAAGAATATTCAGATAGGAATCTCCTGTTGTACCATGAGTATTTTTTTCTTTTTATTAGTATCATTATTATTATTTTTGTTCTTCTTTTTCACGTTTGGTGAATGTGGTTCCGTATTTGGCTGACCGGCCTAAGCCAAATCAGCACAAATGCTATTACCATTGTGTATTAAGGAATGACCTGACAATGTTATATGTTTTCAAAATGACCGACTTCCGAATATTTTTGTGTATGTCTGTGTTGAGTCCGAATTGTACTAAGTGTGATGTGAATGTTGTTGGTGTAAGGCCTGTGGCTGATATGATGAGGGGGACAATGATGACTTTTTCTTCTTTCCATAGCCTTTTTATTTTTGTTGCAAGGTCTGTGTATTTGGAGATTTTTTTCTGTATATTTCAATTGAATGTTTGTGTTGTTAGGGACAGCTATGTGAATTAGATAGGTGACTTCCTTTTTTGTATTGAAAAATAGTGTCAGGCTTATTTGCGAGTACTGTTTTAGCTGAATGGATAGTGATGTCCCAGTAAAGCTTGTAATCTTTATTTTCAAGTATATATGTTGGTGTGTATTTGTAGTAGGGATCTGTATTTTCTATGAGTTTGTATGTTGTGGCTAGTGCTTAGTGAACTACCTTTGCCGCTGAGTCATGTCTGGCTGTGTATTCTGTTCCGGCTAATATTTTACATCCGCTTGTTATGTGTTCGGTGGTTTCTTTATGCTGGTGACATTTCCTGCATCTGTCTTCTGTAATAGTTGGGTCTTTAATGATATGCTTTTGGTAGTTTCTAGTTAATATAATTTTATCCTGGATGGCAAGTAAAAAGTCTTCTGTTTCAGGGAATAGCCGCCCATCCTGTAACCAGGTGTATGATTATTTTTTATTTACGTGGTCTTGTTCTATGTGGTATCTGTGTTTGTTGTGGAGTGTTTTTTCTGACCAAGTTTTCATCTTTTTCTGTTGTAATTGGGTGTGACTGTGTGTCTGTTGGGTGGTCTGCCCGGGATAAGTCGAGAGGTGTGTAGTTTTCATCTGGTTTCACTGTTGCTGCATGGAGGCTGGTTTGCTTGGTGTAAAAGAATTTCCTAAGTGCTTGTATTTGTTTTGTGTGTAGTGATCTTATGTCGGATTCCTCTTCCTCCTGCCTTCCTCTCAATGGTAAGTCTTTCTTTGCATGCATGGGGGGGAATTTCCTATATTTGGTTATTTTATTATTATTATTATTATTAATATTGAAAGTTTGACATAAACTGACTTCTTTATTTGGGTAAAGAGACCTGTAGTTTCAGATGGAAAGTGCTGTTGAGAATTATCCTACTGAAAAAAAGTTGATTTGAATATTATAGTAAAAATTTTTTAACAAAAAATACTAATATATAATCAGCTAGTCAGTGTAAAACTATTATATAGAACAAAAAATATTTAATACATGTTACACAGGTTGTTTGTCAAACCTTCATAATTTTCCTTAAATAATTAAAAAACAACCCTTACTTCTCTTCAGTGGGAACTTTTATTTTTAGCCTTCTTCTAATATTAAATGTTAAATCATGATCACACCATCAAATCTTACTTTCATCTAGATGACTAAATTTATTTAAATTATATTTGTTTGTGATCGTTTTGTGAATTTGTGAAAAGCTATTGGAAATGTGTAAACAAAGTAAAAATGAGAAGACGTATTTCTGAGTGATCATTGTATCTATTAACGATTGTGGTCATGGATACTCAATTTGAGGAGGAGTACATTCAGAAGTACACCAATGGGAAATTTTACATACGAGATGAATTCTGTCGGCAGTACACCGCTGAAATGCTGGAAATGTGTCATGTGCCTGAAATGTGATAGACTTGGAACCACGCGGTTTTGTTCCAAAATTTAAGTCACAATTGAATTAAGTCATAATTTCATGTCAACCAAATGATTTATTTTCTTCCAT
Organism: Pachyrhynchus sulphureomaculatus; assembly: GCA_019049505.1. Classification (NCBI taxonomy): domain Eukaryota; kingdom Metazoa; phylum Arthropoda; class Insecta; order Coleoptera; family Curculionidae; genus Pachyrhynchus; species Pachyrhynchus sulphureomaculatus. Next base: position 185,819,645 of record CM032446.1, read on the forward strand.
TAAATTTGAAATCACAATGAAGATGTTTTATTTACATTTCCATTTCGATTGCAAGATCGATCTTCAAGTAAACAATCAAAACAAAGAAATGCTTTGTTTCGATTGGTTTGCTGTGACATCACCATTTCGCTCATTGAAATTCTTTATGATACACGACATTTTTTGTTTTGTTGTCTGGTGCGTAAACAAATAAAGCTGATGGTTTTCCGACACGGGAACAGGCGACATACAATTAACCATGCGAGAAGCTTGGATTTTCAAGATTAATGCCGCAAACACTCACACACTACCCTTGTGATTTGTTTATTGTCATTGCGAATTCAATCCGCACCGGAAACTGCAAGCGTTTAAAGTCGAATAGCATGTCGGTCGGAATCATTGGAATGCGTGGTATCAAAAGGTCTTCTCCTTTGTACTTTCCTTTAAGAATTGTTGCTTCATTGCGTTGTTCAACAGTTTCTTCACCGCCAGCCGGGTGCTATTACAAAGACGTGGTTCGTTGATATTTCGTAATATTATGATTACCGATCCGACTTTCAATTGGAGATTGTGAGGCGGCAATCCCGGTGATTCCAGCGAGTTAAAAAATAGTTGATGACATCATCTTGGCTAGTAACGGAATCTACCGATTTGTACGTCATAAATTCGCCAGCAATTTCACTTTGAATCTTGAAATTTGCAGCCAATATAGCACGTTTGCTCAACAATACATGATTTGTGTAATTTTGAGCAATGTTTGGGAACCTGTAAAAGCTGGTGGCGGGACCAATGGCGCCAATTTAACTTTGCCACTTGCGCAACACAATCCAGGGATTTCATTTCTGTATTTCAATGCCTTACAATGTGGGCACACAACGCTCATCGATCCAATAGCAACGGATTGGTCTGCACTGTAATTAATTGTCACGTTGTAACGAAATGCAGCTCGATGAGTATTCAACGCAACATTAGTTTGTCTTGCATGATTATTCAAATTCATTGTCGCGCGATTGGTTTCTACTGACCGATGATGTTTCATCTTCCTTTGCATTTTCTCTTTCTTCTTGTGTACGTGCTGAACGTGTTTGAGATAATCGATTCCGTTCAATTTCATTTCGCTCTTCACGATGCTCTGCAGTTCGATTGGATCGAAAATTCGGTTGGTTTGTAGCATTGCGAGTTCTGCGACCTAAATTGCTCCGCCTTATTGGCGGCATTGCAATGCGATTAAATTGTGCCAATTCAATTCAAGATAAAACCACGAAACTTAATCCATTTCATGAAACGATTGCGATGAACAACAGAATCACAATTCAACTGAAAATAAACAACTAAATCAATTTTTCGTCACTACGTAACCGATTTGCTTGATTCACAATTCGACAATCAGCTGTCAAACGACATTTACGCACGTAGCGAAATAAATTGGAATAGAAATAAAATAACTAAACTTGTTGGACAGATCGCGAAACAACACAAAAGTAAAAACAAATGTAATTTTATTTTAATTTAGGCTGAAATGCGTTTTTCCAGATTTTTCTCCAGATCAACCAGATTTTTTTTTCAATGGAAAACATTTAATTGAGATATTTCCATCCCGGGAGCATAACGAACAAAACAAAAAAAGAATCAACCGAATATGTCGTTCCTATCGTCAATTATGATTTTTGAAGTTTGTCCGAATTTTTCCGACTTTCCTTTGTAATTGTCCCGAATTTTCCAGGACCATAACGAACAAAACAAAAAAATAATTACGCATATTCATCGTTCGAATCGTCGCCCAAAAACTACATTAGTCAGGTGGTAAACAATCAATAAAAACTTTTTTTTAATTATAACTTTTAATTTAATTAACCTAGCGTGAACCGTATATTCTCACGTTCAAATTTGAATTATCCCAAAACTGTGTGTAATTTATCTAAATTATTAAATACCTTTCCTAAGAGTACTTACTATTATAGAGTAAAAGACACTTAGTTTTTCAGTCAGTATGTACTAGTACAGACCCACAAAAAAAAAAACACCCTGAAGTGAATAAAAGTTATGATATATGCACAACAAGATTAGAAAATTTGTTTTCATTTTTGATTAAACACATAACTGTGAAATATTGTGTTAGAATTCTAAAAAAACTTATATTTCCTACCTGTTTTAAAGCTTTATTTCTCAATGTGATATTTACAATATAAGTATTTTATTGTCAAAAACTGAACAGCTAGAATTATTAGATTCTATTGAATCTAGGCTGGTTCTAACTATCATATTTAGTAGAATATTCATAGTTTGCTTTTTGAACTACAAGATTGCATTAAAAAAAATGTATAATTTAAAGTATCCAATAAAACTTTAATTCCTCTGTTGATACAAAAGTCCCATAGAAAAAAGCACTTTCAGTTTTTCCCGAATTTTCCAATTTTCCGGGCAACTTTTCCAATTTTTTTTCCTAAAAACCTTATTCGGACTATTACGAACATTTAAAAGAAAAATTAGCTAAATCGGTCCAACCGTTCTCAAGTGATGCGCTTACCAACGAACAGCATTTAATTTTTAGTGTTCCGTACGGAACACTTATAAGATCACTTCGGTGTCTGTCTGTCTGTGTGTCACACCCGATTTTCTCCGAAACTATTTGACATAGAAAGGTGAAATTTGGTAATAATATAGGAATTGATGGCCTCATCAGAGCCATGTAGTTTTGAGAATTAAATTTTGACTTAAGGGGTTAGTTTTGGGGGGTGAAGTCGGAAGTGAAAAAAAAAAAATTTTTACTAGGTCATCGAGTGTGGTGTCAAATGAAAGCTTGTGAAAACACGAGTAAAAAATATATATATATAATATTATACTTACGCGCACTTTTCTTTGTATTATTTTTAAAAATTCGCGAAAAATCGCTGTCCCGGGCGTTATCTCGAAAAGTACTTACCAAAAAATTTCGAAAAAATTCTGGAATATTCTCCACGGGTGTAGATTGAACGAAAATTATCACCTTTAATAATTTATATGGTATATAAAAAAAAAAACAAAAATTTCAAGGTCATCAGATTTCAGTAAAGATTAGAAACAAACTTTGTTGAAAACTCATTTGGGGTGTGTTTTGTGAAGTCACTGATCGTTTTATACCACCGTAACATAAATTTTGACTTAAGGGGTTCGTTTTGAGGGGTGAAATCGGAAGTGAAAAAATTTTTTTTTACTAGGTCATCGAATGTGGTGTCAAATGAAAGCTTGTAAAAACACGAGTAAAAAATATATATATAATGTAATACTTGCGCACACTTTTCTTCGTATTACTTTTAAAATATCGCTGTCCCCTACCTTATCTCGAAAAGTACTGTTCAAAAAATTTTGAAAAAATTCTGGAATATTCTCCACGGGGTATAGATTGAACGACAATTATCACGAGTGCATTACCTTTAATAATTTATTTGGTATATAAAAAAAAAAAAACAAAATTTCAAGATCACCAGTTTACAGTAAAGATTGGAAACAAACTTTGTTGAAAACTCAATTGGGGTGTGTTTTGTGAAGTCACTAATCATTTTATACCACCCTAACAAAAATTTTTATTTTAAAAACAATCAACGTACGGAACACTAATTGTGCAAGTTCATCTTGCACTTGACCGGTTTTTATTTATATAGATTACTGCCTTACTGATGTTCAGCATCGTAAATATTAAAATACTTCGTGTCCAACTTTTCCTATATTTTTTATAGGTATTTCCTAGGCTTGATGAATAAGGATTTGTAATCCTTTTCTAAAAAGTGATATTTTACTTATAAAGTGAAAAGTTATTTATGTAATTAAATTTATTAAAAAAAAACAGTGTTCCTATTTACGATTGTATATTATAACACATAAACCGACAAGAATGGTTTCTTTAACATTTTCAATAGTTTCAGCTTTGATCAAATTTTTTGTGATCATTTTATGTCATTCTATCAGTTTCTGGAAGGACCTCAACTATCAACAATCAAGTAAACCTTTAACTTTTTTTGTGGTATTTAGTTCTTTCTGTTTTAGTCTTGAAGATGATCATCAAAGTGAAATGGGAAATTTAGGTAATGGAGCAGAAAAATCACTCATAATAGCGGAACCAGAATTTATTGATTTAGATCATTATTATGGAAACAAAAAACGGTAAGATATTCATTATAACACATAAAATAATACTTAGTAGATGTGTTCGTTGTTGGTCCATTGCATGTAAACTTCTTACCCAAAAACTACATTAGTCAGGTGTCAAACATAATCAATAAAAACATTTTTTTAATTATAACTTTTAGTTTAATTAACCTAGCGTGAACCGTATATTCTCACGTTCAAATTTGAATTATCCCAAAACTGTGTGTAATTTATCTCAATTATTAAATACCTTTCCTAAGAGTACTTACTATTATAGAGTAAAAGACACTTAGTTTTTCAGTCAGTATGTACTAGTACAGGCCCACAAAAAAGCACCATGAAGTGAACAAAAGTTATGATATATGCACAACAAGATTAGAAAATTCGTTTTCATTTTTAATTAAACACATAACTGAAATATTGTGTTAGAATTCTAAAAAAAATTATATTTCCTACCTGTTTTAAAGCTTTATTTCTCAATGTGATATTTACAATATAAGTATTAGATTGTCAAAAACAGAAGTTAACTGAACAGCTAGAATTATTAGATCCTATTGAATCTAGGCTGGTTCTAACTATTCATATTTAGTAGAATATTCATAGTTTGTTTTTTGAACTACAGGATTGCATTAAAAATATGTATAATTTAAAGTATCCAATAAAACTTTAATTCCTCTGTTGATACTTAAGAGAATTTCAGGTTAGTCCAAATTCTGCTCGCGAATTGACTTATCTATGAAATATAGATAGTTCTTACATTTCTAAAGCAGAATCTGAAATAAAAATTGGGGATGATAAAGAAATTTTTAAAACATTTAATAGAGAGATTTTGCAACGCTTATTTTTCACATGCCTTTGTCCTTATCATTACCTCAAGCATGCGTAGTATTAACGCGAAGGAATTGCAAGGTTAGGTTAGTATTCATCTTCAATCAACTTAGGGATTTTTTTTCATTCATTAAAGTCGTGTCTAGTAGGTTTCTATCACTTCCTTCAATATTTTCAACGTAATACGAATGTGCGATAAATAAAATTTCATTTGAAATTATCGCTACACACACTGTAATGCCTTTGTGCTAAATATTGCAAAATCTCAACATAATCTAAACACTAATTAACTGATGTCAGTGTTATTTGCAATAAAAAATTATCATTTAAAGTTTAGTGTATATTCTTAGTGGTGTGTATACCTAAGTAGGAAGAAAACAGGCCCTACCATAATAGCGATAAGGATAACGAATTTCAAATAACCTCTCTTATAAGTATAAGGGAAATCGTTATCCTTAATAAAGGTGTCTCTCTTTTTTTTATTTCAATACTGTGCAAGCCCAAATGGTGAGCACATGCTTCAAATAACGATAAAGATAGTGGCCTACCAAAATAAGCGTTGCAAAATTTTGGAAAAAGATGTAATTCACTCCATTCTTCTCAAAGGGCGACATATCTTTTGTTTCTAATTGTAGACCTATTTCTGGCCTTTGCGACATCAATGTATGAGTACACATTTAACCAAGTTAAGCACTTTATGTCTCATAACCAGCAAGGATTCTTTAGCGGGTGTAACATAATTATCAATCTAGCTTGCTGTTCTCATTATCTCGGACAGACCTTGGACAATCGACTACATGTCGACGAACTATATACTGATTTCTCACAGGCCTTTGATGCAAATTCAAATCTTCATTAATGAAATACATGCATATCATTTTTGCAGGTCACAATATGTAAAAGTTAAGTAAAACTAATAAATATATTTAAAAACTAGCCGTGCCAGCGGCTCCGCTCGCGTGGATTCGATTCACTATTATCGTCACTGCTTATTTCTTGTTACCTAACGTAATAAAAATGTATCTTATAACCTGGCCAGAAAATGTATGTATTAATAAAAGACACGTAAATCGGATTAGAGGTTCTTAAGTACTAAGCGCACTAACGGACAGACAGACAGAGAGATGTTGCGTTTTCTATATATTATAGATTTTTTTTTGATAAATATTAAGTTAAGATTTAAAAAAAAAAACACGTAAATCGGATAATTGGTTCTCGAATAGTACGCACATTAACGGACAGGCAGAGGTACGTTGTGTTTTATATATATTATATAGATTATTATTGTTATTATATAACCTGACCAGAGAACGTATGTATGAATTTAAAAAAAACACGTAAATCGAATAAGTGGTTCTTGAGTGATAAGCGCACTAACGGACAGACAGATGTTGCATTTTGTATATATTACAGACTATAGATTATTATTACGAGGCATGTTTTTTAAGTAAGTACCGTTTTGCGATTCCGCCGCCGCAGCGATACGGTCGGCGTTCCGCGCATGCGCGCTGGTAACCTACATCTCATGTCTACGCACTGACGCCATTACAGTCTGATTCTTCATTGTATACGTTGTTTACTGAGTGTTTAAGATGCCTCCGACAATCGTGAGTCCCGCCGATTGTGAAGTACGGGCTGTTATACGATTTCTTAGTGCTAAAGGCGTAAAACCGATCGATATTCATCGTGAGATCTGTGAAGTTTACGGACAAAACATTATGAGTAATGGAATGGTAAGGAAATGGGTGAGAGCATTTAAAGATGGCCGCACAAATGTGCATGATGAAGAACGGAGTGGGCGTCCTTCGGTCGTTAATGAAGATTTGGTGCAGAAAGTGGACGAAAAGGTGAGAGAAAACAGACGCTTTACAATTTCATCATTGTGCGACTGCTTTCCTCAATATTCTCGTAGTGTTTTGTATCGCATTGTGACCGAGAACTTGAATTACCGGAAATTGTGTTCACGTTGGGTTCCAAAAATGTTGACGGATTTGCACAAAACCCAACATTTAGGCAGTGTATTGACTTTCCTTGAGCGGTACCACAATGAAGGTGAACATTTTTTAGACCAAATTGTTACTGGTGATGAAACATGGGTGGCCTACGTCACACCAGAATCGAAACAACAATCCATGGAATGGCGACATTCATCATCACCCAAAAAAGTGAAGTTTAAGCAAACAATTTCTGCCCGCAAAATCATGTGCACAGTTTTTTTTGGGACAGAAAAGGAGTATTGCTAGTGGAATTTCTGCCTCGTAATGAGACAATCAATGCAGCGTCTTATTGTGAGACATTGAACAATCTGCGTCGTGCAATCCAGAACAAAAGACGTGGCAAGTTGAGTAAGGGTATCGTTTTGCTGCATGACAATGCCCGTCCACATGTGGCTAATCGGACCAAAGATCTCATCAAATCTTTTAAATGGGAAACTCTAGATCATCCTCCATACAGCCCTGATCTGGCGCCCAGCGACTACCATTTGTTCCTGCACTTGAAGAAGCACCTGGGTGGTCAGCGTCTTCAAGACGATAACGAAGTCAAAACATTTGTGATACAGTAGTTAACAAGTCAGGCGGCAGAATTTTATGAGGAGGGTATTCAAAAACTGGTGCCACGTTATGACAAGTGCCTCAATATTCACGGAAATTATGTAGAAAAGTAGATTAAGGTACAGGCTTTCATGTAAAAATAAAATTATAGCGATATCTTTGCACGTCTTTTTTTAATTCCAAAACGGTACTTACTTAAAAAACATGCCTCGTATTATATAACCTAGAAAGAGAACATATGATGAATAAAAAAAAAAACACGTAAATCGGATAAGTGGTTTTCGAGTGATAAGCGCACTAACAAACTGACAGACAGACAGAGAGACGTTCAATTTAATTATATTATAGTCTTTGCTACATGATATTATGCCATATTTAATGGTTTAGGCAGTGTATTGCAAGAGAACGTGCTAGTCAAAATTAAGCGTCAAACATCTACCTTGCAAGTCAGTGCCTTTCTAGAACTAGTTAAGTTCAGTGAAATTACGGTTCTGGTACTCAATCTCTCTATAAAATTCCTTACTTTTTAACACTCATTTTATTTCCAAATGCTTTAGTACTAAGCTGTTTAATTTTATGAGGCAACACGTTATACAATTTAATTCCATAGTGGTTCTGTTTGTCCCTAGCCATTACAGTTTTGATGTAGTTAATAGTTAGATTATGCTCAACTCTTTTACTATAGTCGTACAAATCTCTATTGTTCATGCATTGATTTAAATCAGTTTTAACAAGCATGAGACAGCTAAAAATATAAACTGATGGTCATGTAAGTATGTTGAGGGAGACGGAGGATTCTCTAAGGCACTCGAAGGTTTTAACCCAGCGATCACCCTCATACAATTTCTCTGGACAGCAAATACTTTTGAAGCATGTGCAGAATGCATCATATTCATGAGCATACTGTTAGACAGTTTTTAGGTTTCTAATAAAAAAGATGTTTTTGCTTATTCTTTTTGACAGTTGTGTGACATGTTCTTCCAATGTCAATTTTGCATCCAGGTGTATGCCAAGAAATTTGACTGAACTTGTATTTGCCCCTATTAGCTTTCAGGAAAAATTTATTGTTTGCGTTTTAGCTTCGTTTATGCTAATATATAATAAACTTCAGACCAGACTTGATAGGCTTGACCATGGTATTTCTTTAAAAAAAATAGGGCCTTGCTTCCTATTTAAGGGATAGAGTGCATCCAGGGACATCAGTCATATTGGTTCCAAGCTTTGAGTGAGGGACCACAGGGCTACCACCTTGCACCACTACGATGCTTACTATTTATAAATAATATAAGTAAAAAAAGTCAAAATGTTTCTAGCGCAGCAATCGCTATTTGCAGATGCTTAAAATTTATAAAGTGGTGTATGACATACATTGCCTAGAATTACAGAAGGATCTAATAACAATTCAGTGTTGGTGTAATACAAACAAATGTCTTAACTAACTGTAAATATTTCTCAATGACTTTCTGGAATAAGATGAACACTGTAGACTTTGATTAATACACTGGATAATTCGATGATTAAAAACTATAATACATTCAAGGATCTTGATGTTATATGGCTCAAAATTCTCCTCTCACATCGACTAGCTTATACGCAAACTACAAAAATGCTTGGTTTTATATTGCGCAAGAGAAATCTCTAATTTAGAAGCACAAACACTACAAAACACAACTATGTACAAACAAAACTTGAATATGAGGCAATAATATGGAACCCTATGTATCGCCAATACGTTGCACTGATGGAAAACGTTCAAAGAAGATTCTTAAAATTTCTGTCGTTTCGGAGTGATGTCTACTCTGCCAAAGGCATTGAATATACTCTGCTCTTACAAAGGTTCTTAATTCCATCCTTGCTAAATCATAAAAAGTATCTTCCAATCTAATTTCTTCGCACGCTTTGCGCATTTTCTAAATCTCACTTAATAATACCAAAAACAAATTTCTTATTGAAGACGTCAATTTGTAGAAAGAGATCTGACTGAAATGTGATCTTATCTTTGTCTTATTACTATACTACATTATATATGATTTACTTATCAATAATATACTCACCAATCCTTCTGTTAGGCAATAAAAATTATTATCATTAGCTTATATATATTTTCATTTTAGAAAACTCACAGCTTTAAGAGGTTCACTGGCAGATATTAAACCAATTTCAGGAACTTCTCAACTCCAACTGGCACTGACAAGTAAAACAAGACCTAGCTCTAGACCAAACAGGGTATTATCAAGTTCTCAAGGCAATAAAACATTAAAGACAAAGAAACAGTTTCAAAAACTTCCAGACAAAGATACTGTGGTAGTAGGAGTACCTCGTCCTGAAGAAAATCTCCCAGAAAAAAAACTTATCAAATGCATAGGAACGTGTTATTTTTATGGTACTAAAGAAGAGTTAGTACAACATGTAAAAGAAAAACATTTAAAACGGCGTAAAATAAATAAAAAAGACGAGTCTGTCTTATTATATACTTGTAAACAATGTGATGAAACTTATTTTACTAATGAGAAGTTAAAACGCCATTGTAATACTGTTCATAAACAAAAAATGGCATGTCTATTTTGCAAGCTTATATGTAACAACTTGACTGAATATAATTTGCATGTTTCGAGCCAACATAGTCAAAGAGTTAAGAAAGACAGTAGTTCAGATTCAGATGGTATTGAAATTATAGAAATAGATGAAGATGGATGACTTTTCAGATTTCAAATTACTGTCACAGGTTGTAGTTCTTTTTTCTCTTTATTAAGAAAGAACGGAAAATGGTATCAAATTTTATACTAGGTGTATTTTAAATAAGTAATCTTATGAGGATAAGTCAAAACACAACACCAATAAATTCCATCTTATATTGACTGAAATGAAGTTGCAACCTCGACCTTGTCAGTGAACATTCTTTTTATTCCATGTTAGTCCTAAATAATACATATAGCAGGACAATCATTTAAAATATTAGTATACAACATAAGATTTACTATTGTGTTAATAAGGTGTTAATGATGTTTTATTTATTCTTTTTATGTATTGGAGTATACTAGAAAATTAACAGCTCTTATAAAAGACTTATTATAAGGATGTCTAAGTGGAATGTAAAACTCACCAATAGAACATTAAAAGAATAGTTACGTTGTATCCATTCAAACTACTTCTAAAAACATTTTTTTATTTAATAAGTTAGTAATATAGAGAGTGTTCTCTGAGCTGAGAATTTTTTAAAATATTATAGTACTCACTACAATAAATCACTTCACCAGTTATATTTTTAGAACAGTTAAGTAATTACAAACTATGGTCTCTAAAATATAAAAGATTTTGTAATTCGGACTTAATAAAAAGTTTCAATACACAACAGACATTGGGATGCACAGAGCTAAACTGCGTACAGTAATAGGTGATATTGTAAAACATTTTCTGTAGGTCAGATCGAGTACAATTGTAGGTTGTTTTTTTCCAAACACTGTTTTGAAGAGTAGAGTTTATTTTTTTTATTTATTCAATGGCAAATGTTTCGAATGTTGGTAAAAGGACATTTATAGTTTTGTTTTCAATTTTGGAAACGAAAATAAGTAAATTAGCAGTGGCGTGCAATAATTGGAAGCTGGGAAGCACCGCTTCCCTTGTATTTTTCAAACTATAAATACATATCGTCCGACTATTTTCTATTTTAACGTACTTTGAATTACTTAAAATGAATATTTTATTATAATTAACATATACTATAACTATTTTATTACAAATTTTTATACTACGTGTGAAAAACAATAAGGTTGCCATTGTATATTCGAATATAAATACGTATGTAAATATTCCCAATGGAAGCGTTGTATTGCCGAATACGGGAAAGCTTCCACGGCAAAAATATTTGAATCATTTAAAGCAGCCAGATTATACGCATTCGCGCATGTGTACCGACGTCACTAAGTTTGGCTCGTGGATGCTACGCACCAAAATATCGTATAACGCTTCCAATGATTCTCTGCATTACCCACTTGTAGGGAGATATTTGACTAAGTGGATTGTTTTAAGATTTAAATAGTTTATGTTATTTTTATGTACGTTTCTTTACAAAGCTATATTTAATTATGATTTTATACTCGTAAAATTGAAGAATATTTTGTACCAAGTATCTATATCCACCGCACATTTTATTTGAACAAGTAAGTTTTCATAATTTTATTTTTAATTTTAGCCTTTCTATCATCGCTAGCGATTCAGAATGTAATTGTGATATTGAACATTTTTGGCTCAAACCATATGATGAAAAAGAAAATATTATTAACAGTGAAAGACCAATACCCAAATTAAATATAAATACTTCAAAAAAAATTGTTCGACATTTTCACGATAAAATTTATGGAAACATAAAGTGGCTTTGTGGATGCATAAAAATGCAAAAATTGTTTTGTTAGCCTTGCCTACTAGGTTCAAATGAAATTAATGTGTGGAATAAGAATGGCTTTAATGATTTAAATAATTTAAGTAGCGAATTCTCACATTCGTAAGGAACACTCAGAGGAAAGATTGTCGTCACTAGCGTCGTTTTCAATAGAAAAAGAGCTTTTAAATACTTTCATGGAATCAATTACAAGCGATTTTTAATGATTAACGACTTTGCGAAAAAAAACGCCGAATAGAATTAGTTTATCAAAAATAATAAAAACAATTCTCGTATCTTTCTTAGAATTAAACTAAATAAACTGTTTATTTTTGTAATTTCCAGTATTTGTTTATAATTTTTATGAAAAGTCAGCTTCCCTATCATCAAATGTCACCGCACGCTACTTTAAATTAGGAATAAAAATAAGCAAAAAACATTAAGTGTGTTAGTAACATTATATTTTACCAAGTTGTTTTTTTTACATTTACCAACAAAATCAAAATATTAATATATACTAGTATATATTCAGGAACATTGACAGTATAGGAATCTGTCAACTCCCAAAGTTGACATTTTGGATATTAAAAAAAAGGACAGTCTTTATATAGGCGATATTTGGTGATGAAATTTATTTTAGTAAGAAGTCCGTTGTGTGAAAAATTTAGATGAACGAAACTAAATGCGGTTTTGTCATTTTCAATAATGCTAAAATTCGATCATTTTATTTTCTACACACGTTAGTCTAAAGATTATTATCTAAAAATATTACATAAAACACTGGCGGAGTAATTGTATATTCATGTAAAACCGTTTTGTTTTAATTTTAATCAAGGAAATATTATATTTAAATTTATGTTTTGATGTAATTAAGATATTTAGTTTGTAGCAAAGGGATTACAAAAAGTAGTAGAACTATGTTTATGCTTTTTTTTTTAATCTTATCGTTTAGTTATCTCTATAACCTTCTGTTCTCTGCCTATTGACGTGTTTTTATTTTTATAATCTGTAAACAGTATATGTTATCACAGATTAGCTATACAAGTAAAATCAATACTGCTTTTAATGAATGTATTTTCTTACTGTTTTTATAGTTATAGTTAGTTATTTATTTTTAATTTCTTTTAATCATAATGTAAATAAACTTTTTCTAAAAAAAATTACGTGAATAGTATATTAGCTATATTATTTAGAATTTATCTAGACTTACTGGTCGTGATTTGTTTTTATAAAGGTATCTTGTTCAAGAGTATTGCTTAAACAAGAACAATAATAACATGCTAACCGGATTAATGGCTATTTTCACCAAATATCTAGGTTCTTCTAAGTTTAGTTGTACATAAAGGAGCTTTTTTGGGGGTCCAACCTAATAGATTTGGTTCACTGGAGCGTTTAGGGGTTGCTGACTTCACCTCGGTTTATTTGAATAGAGAAGTCGATACACTTTCAGAGAACCGCGATCTTTTTTGACATTTCTACTTTGCATTTTTTGAGCACTTGCGGTTTATGCTGGAATATAAAAACAATTCATACACCTCCGTTGGGTCGCCTTATTCCCATTTGAGGGCAGATATAGCTTCGAATATCACTTTTTTTTGTTTAAAGTTATATAGTGACATTCCAAACTACACCTAAATTTAGTGAAGGCCAAATTAAGATGTTTATGGAAATAGCCATAACACTAGTGTGTCGACTAATTGATTTTATAAAATACCTCGATATCATATTTTTTTCGTACATTCTTTAGAAAAATTAAAACTATAACTTTCTCATCAATTTTGTATAGCATTTTCAAGATCCAAATTTGTCACGTAAATAATTGTTTTGTGCAATTATATTTAAATAGATTATGCAAGAAACTACAAAGTGCACCTTTCGGTTCTAAGATGTTTACTTTTTTAATATAATTGTATTGTGTGATTTTATTTTGATGTGAACCTGTTGCAAGTAAAAACTGCAACCAGCAGTTTATATTGTTTTTAATAAAAAAAGAAATTTTAAAAGTATTATTTCGTATTTTATTTTCTCAAAAAGATTTTTATTTATTATAAAAATATAAATATTTATTTAATTTGCACATCAGCCAAGTGCGAACATTCAGGTGAAGTGGAACTTTGGCAAGATTGAATATTTAAACCAATTACAATTGATATTAATTCCGTTATACCACTATGGGTTTTACTATACCATTGCATTTATAGATAATCTAAATTCAATGCTATTTTTATCAATTTACTATTAAAGTATGGTTATTAGTTGTAATGGATTTTTGGTACTCGCAACTAACCACCACCGTCAACATTTAAGCCTCGATATATGGTGGTAACATGATTCCAACCTTCACGACTCGAAGAAACTATAATAGACGAAACGGTTTTTAACCACCTTATCCAAACGGCCATTAAGCAGATATTTTCTACCAAACCTTTTTTTTATAAAATATTGTGTTGGGCATACGGGCTTTAGAAGGGTATCTATCAGTTTATGCACAACAGCGATTATAAAATAACAAGCTTGATATGTTTGTTATATTTCACCATATAGGCTATATTATTACGAGCTTGTTTTGAAGCAAGGATAGAAATAATAAAAAAATAAGCACTGTTTAGCAAGAGAAAAAAACTTTATTTTTGTAGCATAATAAATAGAGAAAATATAAACAAAAAAATTATTAATAATAATTCGAAAAAATACATAACTAAGCTACAATTTATTAATACTATAGACGAAAAAATTATGACCAAACAGACTACGCAACTCCGTGTAACTTTTAAACAACCAAATAATGGCAGCAAGAGCTTCATTGGGTAGGCAGCAGTAACAGAGGTGGTGATCTTTATTTTTTTATTGTGCAAATTGCATTAGAAGTTATGCTAACAAAATAGAGAACGTTGAATTTCTTACCCCCTTCTAGGGGTTTTAGAATCTTGTTGAATAGCAGTCATTTGCGTTTTACCTCTTCATATCAGTTCCTTCGTCTGTCGTTTTATTAAGGACCGGTTGTACAAGCTATACTCTGTTTACTAAATGTTGGGCATAACTTCTCATATACAGGATTCAGTAGCGTAGCCAGATTCTAGTGGCGCGGGGGGTGATGGCCTCAAAGGGTTTTTTTGTCGGGTACAGGGCGAGTCTTAAAAATATTACCCAAGGATATCCAAAAAATGTGCAGTACCATTACTGATGTTAGGAATATGCCCCCTTTCACCTCCTTTGGCTATGCTACGGGCGCCGAATTAAGCGTAACACAATAAAGTATTTTGTAAAGGGTTTTTCATAATAGTCACTAGCTCTTAAAAATGATATAGAATATTTGTTCTCGATTTTAGCGCACTCATCGACATTTATATTTAGGAGTATGTGAAAAATCATCAAGCAACGTTTAACATTTGAGCAACTCTACATATTTATCGCATCGTTCAGCATTGTACTAATTAAATTTCAGGATAACTTGAAAACTAGAAGAGCAGTTTTTGGTCGAACTGAAGTAAACATTGGTGCTGTTGGACGAAGTGTTACTGAAGATTTATCCATTCCGTGACGCTCTCAGAAATTGAATCTTTTTGTGACATCGTCGAATTTAAAAATACTTGAGATTACAACCATACAAAATTCAACCGATCCAGCGATTAAAGCCACAGAGCCATCGATTACGTTGTGAGTTTGCTAATTGAATTTCAGAGTAACTGGGAATTGATTCTCATTTTTATCGAAAAATTATGTTCAGACTTGGACAGTTTTGTCGACGAGTAAAATTGTAGATTTGGAGCGACAGTAATCTAAAGGTGATTTACCAAAGTCTATTGAAAACAATGGAATGTGTTAATGAGCCATTGATTAATGCATATCATTTACAAAATCTTGATCTGATGTAATATACTATGTCAAATATAATCGAAGTGGCCATTTAAATGATGCTATGTTCCATAATATTCCCATTAATTGTACTTTAGAGTAGAAAAATAAATTCTTTGAAATTTTTAATAGTTGTACTTTTATTTATATATTATAAGCCCTGTGATAGGAAACAACCGGATCTAAATACTATATCGTTTATTATGATCCTTTTCACCAAATCTAAAGCTATACCTAAATAAATTATTACACAAACTTATCGAGCACAATTAGTAAAATTGAGGTAGCTTATAAGGTTTAGTTGTAAAGGAAATAAGCATATGTTGAATTTACATTATTGTTATTTGTTTGAAAGTGCATCCCGGTGGCCGATAAGTAGTTCCAGTCGTCTTTTAGATGACCAATGATAATCTTTCTGGCGTACTCACATGATCATTACATAAAAATCTTGTTTAGTTACTCGGTAGGGTGAAACAGATTTTCTTTAGAATTTTTATAAGTCTAGAAGAAAAGTCGTTATTTACAGGTCCTAGTCTCTGTGCAACGGTGGCTATGATATCGGAAATTTAAGAAAAATTTTTAAATATACGTTTAATATTAGATTGACATCAGCCAGATATACAACTCTGTGTACTGCACATTTAATTATGCAAATTTAAAGACTGTTCAACTTGCAGTTGATAAACCAGAGAAGTTTAAGAAAAATGATGATTTGAAAGTTGATATTAGAAGTACCGAAATGCCTAAATGATAAGGAAAGTCTAAAGGAGAATAAATGGAAAGAAAGTTATGTTATCACCTGCTGCAATTAGAAATCTCCAACCAACAAAGAAAATTAACGAGACCCCTCGATGTTGCTTAACTTACAAAGATAACAATAATTAAGCAAGTTTTATAATCGTACCGTATCCAGAAAGAAAAATTTTAACTATTCTGGTTATTTTTTATACTAATACACGAAGGGAAACTTATTTAGAAGTACTTAACAGCCTACAAAACTTTCTGAAAATCGAGAATTGTAGTGTAAAAAAATGCACATTAACAGTGCATAAGTGAGTTTGGGTGAAGGGAAGACACAATAAATAAGAATTTGTGAGTAAACAGATATAAGAAAATAGCTTAGAACATTTATTGCAAGAGGTTAACTGATCGACGAAAGTATCGAGTCCGAGCGCGGCGAAAACAGTGGTGTTGCCGGACTGCCGTAGAAGAATAAAGTGACGAATATCGATCTGAGAAAGGACCTCCGAAGAGAGATCTGGGTAACTTACTTAACGCGGAACGATATAAAGAAAAAGAAAAATGAGTAGTGAAGGGGAATATATAACAGACGAGGGAAAACGAAAAGAATCGAGAGGAGGCCTTGCTGAAACGTTTGGAAAGAGTATTAAAACAAGAAGATCTCCAGGCAGAAGAAATAAAAATGAAGATAAAATGGAATTATTAATAGAATGATCCAGGAAATAAAAATTGATATGAAGGAAATCAAACAAGAACAAAAGAAATACCAGAAAGAAATTATGGAGGATAAAAAGGAAAATTTAAGACTAAAAGAGGAAAATAAGGAATTAAAGGAGAACATGCAACGTATGAATGTAAAGCTGGAGAACATAGAAAGAGAAAAAAGAAGGAACAATCAGTCAATAACAATGACGAAAATGGGGAAAAACTTGTTTACTTGAATTGGAAAATGAAAGAGATAAACGAACAGAAATGGAAAATAAAAATAAGCTGAAAGGAATAAAGGAACAAAAGATCTACATCAATGATGTTATGTAGCCAGAACAAAGACTAATACAGAAGAAAATTAAAATGCAAGCCAAACAGGAGGAAAGAGATGGGAAGAGAGTTAAGGTGGGGTTTGGAAGAATGATAGATGGAGAGAGTTGGAACTGGAATATGGAGAGGGACATGCTTGAAAAATGTAAAAAAGAAAGAAAATACAAAAAACCAATAGAAACGGGGAGGACAAACCAATAAAATTTGATGACGAAAACCGCAATGAAAAAGGACAAGGGAACGGGAAAGGAAGCAGAAAAAGAACAAGAATTTAATATGGAAGAGAGGAGAAAAAGAACAATAGAAACTGGGCACATGGAACGTAAGAGGACTGAATGGGAAGGAGGTGGAATTGATAGATGAGTTTGAAGGGACGGGTTTGGAAATATTGACAATTAACGAAACAAAGAGAAAGGGACAAGGACAAATAACTGATGAGAAATTCGAAACAGGATACAGAAATATAAAATACGCAAATTTGGAAGAAAAATGGAGCATCTTCAAGAATATAATCCTGGACGGGGCTACCAAAGTATGCGGAGTGTGCAACGTAAACAACAGTAAAAGACAGCTTGGTGGAATAATAAAATCCAAGAAGAAATTATTGTGAAGATGAATAAATGGAAAAAATATCTTAAAACAAAAACACCAGAACAATATGAACTATAAAAAGGAAAAAGGAAAAGAGTTAAGGGTTGGTAAGAGAAGCAAAAGAACAGTCATGGAAAGAATTCGTAGATAAAATGGAAGAAAATAGTAAAGAAAATCAAAAGCTAATCTACAGAGTTTTTAAATCATTCAGGAAGGAGCAACCTATAACCGAATTATATGTGAAAAACAAAAACCAAGAAATCCTAACAACAGAGAAAGCAATAATGGAAAGATGGAAAGAATACCTTGAAGAACTATTGGGTGGTAATGAAGAAAAAGAGAATACAAATTATGAAGAATTGGAACAACAAAATATGGAAGAAACAGAAAATAGGGAACAAAAAGAATGGAAAGAGTTGGAGGAAGTTATAAGAAAATTGAAAAATGGGAAAGTCTCAGGCAGCGATAAGATAACGTCTGATGATTAAATACATGGGGAGGAAAGGAAAAACAATATTGCTAGAAATAATTAATAATGCATGGGAAGAAGAAAAATTTCCGGCCGAATGGGGAATATCGTTTATTACACCAATCTATAAAAAGGGAGATCACAAGGATTGTAATAATTACAGAAGGATTACTATACTGAACACAAATGTCAAAATTTATGAGGACATGATTATATATATATATATATATATATATATATATATATATATATATATATATATATATATATATATATATATATATATATACATATATATATATATATATATATATATATATATATATATATATATATATATATATATATGTATATATTTAGGGCGTACAATGGATTAATTTGTAGTGTCTTAACAAAATTTCAATTCTTTAGTTATTGCTTGTTTCCGCTGAATTTTAGACTTTGTTATATTAGCGACAGGCTTTATCAAAAATAGTATCTTAACAATTAATAAATCTCGTTCTATCCGTGTACTGTAAATTTTATTTTCTTAACTACCAATAAAATTAGCGTCAGGTACACCTCATTTTTTTCAGAATAGTTTTTAAATTATTTTTCCCAATATTATTACTATTACTTCCCTTTTTTTGTGAATTTTTTGGCTTCCCTGAGCAATCGTTTTCTTTCCTGTGATTCTTCGTCAACTTCTTGTGAATCCTCCCAATCGCTATCACTGTCATCATCGTCGCTGGGTTCAAAATCATCACTTGATGCATCATTGATGAACGGATCATCAAAATCATAATCATCCTCAGGGGTCTCGGTATCATATCGGGGTTTCTTGGTGGCTGCTTTTCTTGGTCTTTTCTGTGTGGGCGATTTGTTTTGGGTGGTCGGCGAGTTTGTGCGGGGTTCTAAAATTATTAAATACAATTATATTGGTATAAAATAAGCTTTTAGCATCGTTTGAGAAATTTTATGCGAGTTCCTAGATATATGAATAAGTTTTATTGGTTGGTAAGTTTGTGCGGCCGCTGATATAATCTTTAAGTTCACTATTGCAAAACTGATCCTACTCACAAGGCGTTTTAATAGATGAATAATACAGAGTGTCCCGCAATAATCAGGTCAGGTCAGACATATCCTGCTTTAAAAATAAGACAAAAATTCATACGAATTAAAAATTTTAAAAACTTTAGGTAAAAAATGAAGTAACTTTGCCAATAAACACTCGAGGTAATATGTACCTTAGTACCTTTGTGAAAAATTATTTTTATATAAAATACATATTTTGCAGCATATTAATTAATTATGTCTTTATCCTAAACGGTTTTGAAAAATATTAACGGAAAATCCTATTTTCAACTGTAATTTGGGCCGAAGGGAGTCTCTTTATCTGCTTAGAAATCTCTTTTTGTTTGGTAATGTTTATACGAACTTTTTGTTTTATTTTTAGACGCAGAAAAGAATAAAAGATTATCTAAAAATGTTATATTGGTGCATAGTCAGATTTGATTTTGCCAGTCAACGTCATATGTCAAAACTATTAGTTCATCACAACAGATTAAACTCCAAAAATATCGTAAAAAGGTTAGACAGACAAGATTTTGTGACATTAGAAGGCGTTCGAAACGAGCATTTATCATTATTTCGAAATAAATATTTTTCGGTAAATAAAAATTTAAGAGTTTGTTAGAAATCTGCCTCGACGAGAGAACATAAGTAAAATGTAATATTACTTGTACCTTTTTAAGAACCTCCTTATTAATAGTTGCTTTTATGCCTATTTTTCTGGTCCGACACAATTTTTAGTTGACCTCTAAATTTAAAGACATTTGACGAAATTTAAAAACAAAAATGAAAGATGTTAACAATATTCGAAAAATTTGGCAAAAAGTAAAAAAAAAAACTAATACTGTAGTAACAGTGCCTAACATTAACATATCGAAAACCAACAATCGGGTGTTTTGATACGGCCCCAATTATTAGATTATTGGTGTAATAGTTGACTACAGCTTGCCTAATTACATCGTGCAATAAACTATGTACTATTTTAAGTATTTTATAGGATAAGGCGTTATTTTTCCCTATCGACCTCCTGAACAAGCAGGGTTTCGCAAAGGTTATAGTACAAACGAGCATATAGTATAATCCATCCGCACACTAATTGAAAAATGTAATGAATATAACGAAATCCTTCACCTCGCCTTCGTTGACGATAAGAAGGCATTTGAGTGAAATTGTGGGCCATCTTCAGAGTTTCAAACAGTGAAAGAATTGATTCTCGATATAAAAATCATCTCCTTAGCTATATACGAGGGTTTTATGATAAGTACCTGGACTTGATAAGAAAAAAAGATCTTTATGTGTAACATTTATTTTATTTTTCAACATAGTCCTAAAAGAGGGCGATATAATTAGTCCAACGTTTTCTGTCTTTTTATTCCGCCTAAACAATAGGATTTTTTCAACTCTTCAAAATAGGTGTTTGTTTGTTGTTGACATAATACTCCCTATTAATCGTTTTGTCCTTTTCAAGGTAATCGATGTGGATTATGCCGCGTGCCTCCCTAAATACTGTGGCCATGACTTTGTTGGCCGATAAAGTCACCTTTGCCTTCGTTGGCTCTGGTTCGTCATGGAAAACCCACTGTTTGGATTGTTCGTTGATATCTGGTGTACTGTAATGAATCCATGTTTCGTCAGCAGTTATGAATCGACGCCAAAAATCATTCCAATTGCGCTCTAACATCGTCAAACATTCTTTTGAAGTTGATACACGTGCCTGTTTTTTATCAATTGTGAGCAATCGCGGCACCCATCTTAAGGAAAGCTTTCTCATATCCAAATAAGTTATTAAAATGTTCTGTACCCGTTCAATCGGGATGCCCACCATCTCAGCAATTTTTCCATCGTTGTTAAATCACAAAAGTTGTTCTATTTAAATGGCTGCTACTCACAAACTAAATCACGCAGCGACTTGAAAATTTGAGAGGATTCTTTAGAAAGGTTATGTTTATAATAAATATATTTTTTTAAATAGTAGTAGCGCTATCTCTGACCAAGGCATACAACCCTCGTATCTAAAAATACCAGAATCGAAGTACTCATCAATGAAGACACCAACACAAACAAAATTTCTGTGAAAAGGGGTGGGAGACAGTGAGATACTACATCTCGTAAACTATTCACTATTTTACACATGAAGACTTATATTCAAAAACCAGAATTGGAACGAGAAAGGTGTAAGAATAAACCTGGAAAAAACTAAAATCATGACATCAGATGATAGAGAAGTACGTAAGAGTGATTAGGTTGTAGAAAAAGTAGAGGAATATGTTTACTTACGATATACCATCAAACTAGGTAGAGAAAATCAAATCGCCGAGATCAACAGATGTATCCGACTAACATGAGCAGCAACGGGAAAATTGAAACATATAATTAAAAACAGCAGTATTCTAATCAATTTAAAGAGGAAAGTGTTTAATACCTGTATACGTACATGATAACATGCAGTTGCAGGACGATTAAAAATTTTAGATAAAAATAAAATTAAATAACCTTTCAGGTGTTTTTTCGTATTCTACGACACCGTAATAACTAATAATACATGACTTTTTTTAATCATGCTTTTGTTGTTAGGTTTTCCCGGTAGTTATATTTTTAATTTTGAAAAAAAAACAAGAACTTCAAATTTAACCCCGTGTCATATGCAAGGTATTGATTAATAACGCAGACAAAACTAAGGAAGCAATCAATTGACAACAAATAGTGCACGCATATATATCACAAATAAATTCATTTTTAAGAAATGAAGTATTCCATTTTAATAAAAAAAGGAAAGAAAAATCCTTGAAAATTCTGTAAAATATGTTCTTGTGTAAGTTTCAAATAAAATATAATAGAAATTTTTAATGAATTAAGTTGCATTCCTTTCTTAAAATAATATCTTGTGTATTTTTACCACCGACGTGCATTTTAGGAACCTAAATAATTAAAAAATATATTAACACAGCATTGACAAAAAATGTAAAAAAATAATATTTTAAGTTAATCATACAATTTAGATCTTAAAAAATCTCTATTAAATGAAGTTGTAAATGAAATAGAAAATCTTCGAGTCGAAATTGCAGGACTGACGGAAACAAAGAAGAAAGGAAAAGGCTCCGAAAGTTGGGGGCATTATGATCACTTTTATAGTGGAGTGCCCAAAGAAGATAGAGCAAAACAAGGCGTATCCATACTAATACACAGAAAACTGAGGAAATTCATAACCACCTGGGAACTGATTAGTGAAAGAATCATAAAGATGAATCTCAAAATACTAGGTAATAATACAACCTTACTGGGGGTATACGCTGTCAACGACGACGATCTGGCTAATAACAAGGATTCATTTTTTGAACAACTAAATGAGGAAATACGCAAAATTGGAACATCAATTACATCATATTACTTTTGGGTGATCTAAATGGAAGAATAGGAAGGAAAGAATACGATAAAGTGGAAGGAAAATATGGCGAAGAAGTTACTAACGACAACGGAAGAAGAATTATAGAGATATGTGAACAAAACAACCTTACAATATTAAACGGACACTACCAGCATAGGGATATTCATAAATATACGTGGAGACAAACAACAAGAGATTTAAAAAGTATTATCGACTATATGATAATACGACAGAGATCTAGATTAAACTTCCTAGATGTAAGAGTCCAAAGAGGGGCTTCATGTGGCAGCGACCACTACCTTGTGAAAGGAAAGATAACCTCACGAACAACACGGGAAAGCAAACTGGAAGATACAAGTACACAGCACACAACAAGTGAAACAACAATAAGATATAATACAGACAGCTTACAAAATGAAAGTATCAGAAATCTATACAAGAGTAGACTGGACCAAAAGATACAACGGACGGGATTTGTTAATATAGAAGAAGAATATAAGTATATAAAGGAATGCCTACACGCAGCCGCACTGAAGCATTAGGGTACCAAGAGAAAAGGAAAAAACTGCAAAAACCATATTGGTGGGATGAAGAAATTAAATACGAAATTGAAGAAAAACGGAAAAGCTATCACAAATACTTAAGTTCAAAGAGCACAAACGACAAAGTAAAATACAAAGAATCCCAAGCTAGAGTACGCAAAATGATTAGTGACAAAAAGAACAACCAATGGGAAAAGACATGCTCAAGAATCAACACTTACATAGGAGGAAGAAAAAGCACAGAAAGCTGGAGACTTCTTAAAAAAATATGAGAACAGAACGGAAAAGAGAAATCTTCTCACCAATAACACCAGAAAAATAGAACCAATATTTTACAAATATGCTAACAGAAGATAGATCAGAGTTCAAAAGTACCCAACATGGAAACCCAAATATAGTTATACGAGGATCCCCAATAAGGATAACAACATCAGAAGTTAAACAAGTATGTAAAACGCTAAAAAATGGTAGAGCTCCAGGACCAGGAAATATCCCAGGAGAGATAGTAAAATACGGAACTGAAAAGCTATTTAGCGCTTTGAGGAACTTATTCCAAAGATGCATTAACACATCAGAAGTACCTGAGGAATGGAAAATATCATACATCTCAACAATTCATAAGAAAGGAGACAAAAATAATTGCGATAACTATAGGGGAATAACGGTTACAGGATCTATTAGCAGAATATACGGAAAAATACTTAAAAATAGAATAGAAACGGAATACGCGGACGTAGAAGCTGAAGAACAGGCAGGCTTTAGAGCAGGAAGATCCACAATAAACCATCTCTTCTCACCGACACAAATCCTAGAAAAGAAAACTGCATTTGATCAAGAAGTCCATGTCTTGTTTGTTGATTTAAAAAAGGCCTACGACAGCGTGCCTCTAATGAGATTGTGGAAAACACTACAACAGAGTAATGTAAGCACCGAAATAATTAAAGCAGTAAAATCCTTATACCAAGACGCAAGAAGTAGTGTGAAAACCAAATATGGTATAACAACAGGGTTCCAGGTCACAAAGGGTCTCAAACAGGGCTGCTGTATATCCCCAACGCTATTTAAAATCTATTTGGAGAGTGCACTGAAGAACTGGAAAAGGAAATGCAGCAGTATGGGATTACCACTGGATGACGATACTACATTGTACACGCTGTCATTCGCAGACGACCAGGTAATAGTCGCTCAGGACATCGATGATATGGAATACATGACACGAAAACTTATGGAGGAATATGAAAAATGGGGTCTAGAAGTCAATATTAAAAAGACCGAGTACATGTGCGGAGGACAACAGCAGGACTTGAAACTGGCCACAGGACACACCATCAAACACTGTGCCAGTTATAAGTATTTGGGAACGAGAATATCTAGGGACGGAACACTGGAAGAAGCAATATTCGAGAGGAATATCCAAGGAAGAAAAGCGATTGTAATGCTTAATAGTATACTATGGGACAAAAACATAACCACTGAAAATAAGAAGAGAGTTTACAACTCAATAGTGAAAAGTATAATAACTTACAGCTCCCAGGTATGGCCATTGAAGGAAAGAACAGAAAAAATACTAAAAGCTACAGAAATGGATTTCTGGAGACGAGCAGCCAGAAAATCCAGAAAAGACTGCATACCAAATGACACGATAAGACGAGCTTTAGAAATAAAGCACGATATAGTGGACGAAATCAGAACCCAACAGTTGGTATGGTACGGACATGTACAGAGAATGTCACAAGACCGACTACCTAAAAAGATTTTAAATTGGAAGCCTCATGGAAAAAGAAAGCGAGGAAGACCACGCCAAAGCTGGAGAGCAGGAATCAACAAGGCAGTACTAGAGAGAGATCTGGAGGAGGAGGGATGGAGAAACCGGGAGGAGTGGAAATTAGGCATCGGAAGACGTTATAAAACCGATTGATATATATATATATATATATATATATATATATATATATATATATATATATATATATATATATATATATATATAAAAATCTCTATTAAATTTTACTTGAACATTCTAACACGTTCGGGAGATTTTCGTAACAAACTTTTTACACCCAATATCAGTATGAACTATTTGCTACACATTTGCTTAGTGAAGTTCGTGATTTTTGTAACATTAAAAAAATCATAACTACAAGAATTTTAACTTTAACAAATGGTCCTAGAACATTAGGTTCGAAGAAGTCATAGAGCGAAAAAATCAACCTGCAGAATTCCGTTTTTTTTTCTTATATAAAAGTCTTGCGAATATACATAATCCAGATTGTGGTCCCTTCTGTAAGAAATATTTTTGATGATTTAAATCGTTAACGAAAGACACGTTAAAAATTAAGAATCGACTATTAATTTTCGATGTTGAGACATCGGATTTAGTGTGCTTAAGTCAGGTGTCATGTCATACCTATAGACTTCTTTCTGGTTATAGAGCATAACATGTATCTTGTAAAATTTTGAATGTCCAAGACTCGCTTTTGATATTTAAGTTGTAAAAAAGGAAGAAAGAGAAGAGAAAAGTGTGTCTTTTATTGCTTGTTCATAAATATTAAAAGTTCCTATTTAAAAATCTTTAGGTAATTTAGGTATATTTACTATTTTCAGATGAATAAATGTGAGATTCAGTTACTGAAGTATTTGTTCAATTATCAGCTTTGTCGAAATAATTTTTGTTGAAATATTCAAAATATGTCTGCTGTCTTGCTAACGGTGCACCATGAGGGAGCACCAAATATCAAAATCGGCCTTAAAAAAAATTTTATAGGGTTGACTTTTGTTCTTAAGTGTGGTTTGCTTTTTTATTTATCAATGGATAAATTGCATGTCGTTATCTGAGAACTTTAATAATTTTGTTGTCTTCTAGTTAAGATGTTTATCAAAACTAAGCCCTAAATATTTAATCTTTGATGATCAGTTGATCTCTAAGTTGTATACTTTAATTTTTGTTAAAAGCAATTTGCATATTCTTTTGCTAAAATAATTAGTTTTAGCTTTATTGGGGAAGATTGAGACCGTATCAGAACATACAAAATATGAGTGTTGCGTTTTGATGTTAAAACTATGTATTTATATATATATATATATATATATATATATATATATATATATATATATATATATATATATAAGAAAAAATGGCCGCTACCCCTCCTAAAAGGCAAAATTTGATCAATATGATCTATGTATACAGCCAGTCATATAACACAATATAGGTCTGATTGATCGTCTGTGACCTGTTTGAATCGTGGAACGTTCTAAATTTAATTTATAAGGTAAGACAATTAATATATAATATTTAAGGAATTTGTATGTTTAAATAAAACTTTAAATAAAGGAATCTGTATTGTGAATTGATGCATAAGAAAATCTTCAACATTTTCTTATAACATAATATTTAACTATTCAAACTTACCTTATAAATATTTTAGAACGGTCCCATTTCTTCCGGCCACTACAACACACACCACTATTTCACACTGCCTTTTTGGTTTAAATATATATAATAAAATACTATAAATCTATCTAAATAGGTTCTATATTACTAAATATAATTTTATCAATGTAATTGTACTGATATAAAACTTCAAATTAATGTAAAATTATCTAATTTAAATTATGCTTTGAGAGTAGGCTGGACCTTAATAGGAATATCACTTCCGGAATAAGCTTGAATTCCGGGCACATACTCCCTCTTCTCAATAAAAATTAATATTTTATATTAAAACTAATAATAACTAACACAATAGTTTCTTTTTTAGTGAAAATAATAGCAAGTAGCACAAGTATTTGAATAACAAGAAAAAATAACTGTCTCTTAATGCGGCTCTGGAAAATATTAAATTTAAACACCAGGCTGATACTTAATTTTGAATGGGACTATTTGTCATTCGCTTAAATTTAAGTTTAAATATAGAATATTGTTGTAGTGCCCTTAGGTTGTCAAATATAAGTCTTTAATAAATATCCTCAAACAAAATATCTAAGATATTCCCATTATTGTCAAAAAGAATAACTATGTTCACCAGAATAGAATTCTTTAGAAAAGTTTGAAGAATGATATTCCAGCAATAAATTTCCTATAAGGCTTGATTCATACTATGAGGCCGCTCTCGATACGCTCTCGCTTCGCTCTCGGTTCGATAAAATATGTTTACAAAAGAAACAATGAGTGTATTCACACTATCACTATCGCTCAGGTTTCAATCTGATAACGCTCCAATATCGATACATCTCAAAGAATATTTTATCGGAGCGAGATCGGACCTATCATGGCTCGTCACGGTAGTATGAATATGTTTTCGATCCCGCTCCGTCCCGTCCCCGCTTAGTTGTGTATTAGACAACAAATGTGTGTAAGGTAAAAAATTAATAAAAATTAAAACACGTTAATAAATAGTGGCGAGTGAAAAATTGTAGATCATTCTAAAATACTTTATAAACTTTTCTTCGTCGTCAATTAGATGACGGTACCGTGTATAATCTTCACTTTCACTTTTTCGAGCCTTTAAACTTGGATGTATCCATATTCTCCTTCTCGGTTTCCTCCGTGTTTCGATGATTTTTTGAATCATCGTCTAAAAGAATAGCTATGATTGCTAATTCTTCAATTGAAAAGTTAAATGACATTATATATGCACTTTTTCTTAACTACTCCGATCTAACTTGAATTGTTGACGAAGACAAACTAAAGCGAGATCTATATCGGAATAGCAGTGTGGATATGAGAAAATTTTATCGAACCGAGAGCGAAGCGAGAGCGTATCGAGAGCGGCGTCATAGTATGAATCAAGCCTAAATGAGTTGGGTAAATAAATTAATGATAATTAATTCAGGACATTGTATTGAACGTATCAAGAAGGGCATTTTATCAATTATTAAAAATTACCGGTTTTTACAGAGGCACACATGGCATAATATTAGCGTATATTATTATTACTGCCTAAAATACACAGGACCTTATGCATTAAATAGATTTTTTCGTCAACCAATAATTATATTTATATTTATAAACATTTTACAGTTATAAGTAAATAAAGCGGAATTAAAAATAATTTCTAAGAATGTCAGAAATCATTAGAGAGATTTTGAACGGTTACTTTGGTAGGCTTTATGTTTATTTGAAAGATGAGCTCAGTGCTTGGAGCTTGCGCAGTAGTAAAGGGAAGAAATTAAATATTAATATCAATAAAAATATAATAAGGATTCAGCTGTTTTCATTATTTGAAACATGCGCCCACCATATTGAAACAAAATAAGACAAACCTTTATTAAGGATAACGATTTCCCTTATTTAGGAACTTAGAGAGGTTATTTGAAGTTCATTATTCGTTATCGCTATTATGATAAAGCCTGTTTTTCTTTTTACTTGGGTATACAAACCACTAAGAAAATACAGAAAACAACACATAATCTTTTATTGCAAATTATACCGAAAACAGTTAATTAGTGTTTAGATGATGTTGGGATTTTGCAATCTTTATCACAATGGCATTACAGGGTGTGTAGTGCTAATTTCAAATGAAATTTTATTTATCGCATATTTGCATTACCTTGGAAATATTGAAAAAAGTGATAGAAGCCTGCTAGACACAGCTTCAATTTAGAATCTTGTGTTGACTCATCTAATACTAATATCCGGTGTGCCTAACCATGAAATGAATGAAAATAATCCCCTAAGTTTATAGAAGATGAATACTAACCTAACCTTGCAGTTCCTTCGCGTTAATATTGCGCATACTTGAGATAACAATAAGGACACGGGCATATCAAAAATAAGCGTTGCAAAATCTCCCTATTATAAGTCAATTTTTTCCTAATTCTTATCTTATCAACATACAAAAAAATATATATATTAACGCCTTTTCACTTATTTTTTTTTATTAATTTCGTAGTTATTAGGCATGTATTATAAATAGTTTCCAAAATTCAAAGCTATGGTGCCCCGAGGTACTAAACAAGTTGGTAAAAGGTATTGTTAAATTAAGTAATGTTGCGGCACAGAAAATATAGCTATCGCTACAGAAATACAAACACGTGGAACAAACCGTCGCTGCAAAATCAAGTTTCTCAAGAGATGCCGCGTATATTTTTCCCTATCATGTCTACTTGATCTGAGAAACTCGATGTGGCACATTTTGCATTTTTTCGAATTCTAACAGAACTGTTATAGTTCCCTGAAGATTCAGAAGATCCGTGCGATGAATCCGTGGTGGGCTTTTAAAACAAATACTTAGAGTTTCGACTCAATTACGTACTAACCAAGTTAAAAGTGTTTCCTACCAATTGCATTTCTTCTTTTGCTTAAAGATTTCCTTTTAAACAAAAAACTTCCTTAACTTAAAATTTACTTTACTAAAGTGATTTTAAAAAATTACACCCAATCAAATTCTCAACCACTAGTAGATTACACTGCAAATGCATAAATCAGCTTTTTTTGTTAACTATAATTACTTTTGTCATAATATTTTACTATTTCAAGTTAATGGTAATGTCAAATTTTAACTTGCTTTTTAGATACACGAATATGAACTTGATAAAATTAGTAATATTTGCTACTAAGTTGCTGGGAAAATTTTTTTCTCCAACAGATTTAAATAGTTTTAGTTATTTGAATAAACACCTCTTCAATGGGTGGCATTGTTTAAGAATATTGACACTTCTTAAGTAAAATAAAATTGTGTTTTAAATAACTCAATTTTTTAAGAATTTGGGTTATATCTCTTTTATCAGATGTATTTGAATAAATAAAAGTCTCTACAACTACTTTTGTAACTATCACAGAAATTTGAGCGCCTCTACGTTTATTTGGATCAGTGTGTATGTAACATAACGCATTTGTAATAATGATATAATTCACTAAATCTGTAAAAACACAACTTAAACTGAGCTTATGGGCAAAGTGTTCCATTCTTTCATTTCATCAAACTTATCCAAAGATAGTATGCATGGAGACAACAAACTTCTTAAAACGATGAGGTAACATTTCTAATTTTTGAGTAGTCTGTTGAATAAAAACGATACACGTAACCGACACGGGTGCGATCTGTCTTGTCAACTGCTGAACCAGACCATTAATAAGACAGAGAGATAAAATTAATTAGGAAAAGAGCAGCATTTGTTTAAATTTAGACGTTATCAGGATTTGTATCTAGTACAATTCAAGATTCCATTTTTGGTGTGTAGCTAACATAAAATCAGTCGGCTTCGATCATCGCTTATAATCTTTTGGTGTATTAGCATCAGTCGTAAGTTTCAGTTTGTTTTGACATTCTCAAAAACAACAAAAAACTTTGATCCTGGCGCTAGTTGTACCCTTAAAACGAATACAAATAAATGAAGGTGAGATGATTTTGTGTGTCCTGTTTACCAGTAAATTCATGAAACAAAAGTATACAAAGCAGAAACAAAACTATAGCTGGGTACACACGCTTCAAAAAAGTTTAGTTTTAACCATGTTGCAACAAATTATATCAAATAGGGAATGTTATTCCCATACTTGGTAGACTATTTAAAAAAAAAATGTATCGCTGACCTCAGTATATCATAAAATTACTCGTAAAAATCATCATCAACGTCACTCTCATAATCCTCTTTCCCACCCGCACCATTTCTTCTTTGACAGTGTTCACAGTATGAACACCCACTACTAAGATAAATAACATTGGTAGTAGCATTACTTGGTTTTGGAGCCGGTCTTCCGACGTGCTTATATTCCCTCCGGTGGTCGAGATTTGTACGATAGCAAGCGGCTCCGTATGGACAATCGGGCCGGTCGTCGTCAGGATCGGAGTGGTAGTCATTGTCTCCTGGGTGTGAGAATGTTTGCCTATGATTTGGATTTTTTCTGAAAAAAAAAAAATTATATTCAGATAGTTAACTACCGTTAATTACATGGGCAAATTAGCTTTCAAATGTATTGAGTTTTTTATGGGCATAGCGTAAACGTGCACGGAAGTAGCGATCCACCGTGATCTCAAATCTCTGCAGTTTATACTAAGTGGAAAACCTACTTTTAGGCAGTTTATTTCAAAGGGATCAGGAGCTAAATAAAAATCTACTTGACGAGGATGGTCCGAGGAGTGCCGAGCTGAACCTCACACGGATGTGATCTATTAGTGCGATGTATAATTCTAGCAGGCAACGCTCCGTGAAGAATCTACGGGCTACATGCATCGAATATATTCCTTGAAAGTATTTTAAAATAGACTCCAATCACCAACCTTTCCTTGATGTTTCAAAGACTCATGATGAATTCCCCATCTTCAATCAAGTCAATAGCTCGTTTCTGGATAAAATCTAGCAAATGCAGAGTACGTTTGGAAGCAGTGCTTCAAACATGGAACTAGTATTCCATTGATGGTGGAATTTTGAGTTTTTGAGAAACTTCCGTTACTATGTACGCTAAAACATGTACGTTAAGTTGTATAACTTTCTGCTAACTGGGACTATATGCATGAACAGCTATTTATGTATACAAGGTAAATGAAGAAACGAGCGTGTTGTCATTAGCAAAAATATATATTAGATTTCTGATCTTTTTCACCAGATTATTGATGATATAAAAAATACAATGGGAGATCTTATGGGGCGCTGGGTTATACTAGTATTACTAATGATGGTGTCAAAAAGAAATTCATCACAAGCCACAAGTAAAGGGCGATTCCTGAGAAAAATCGAGAGCAATAAATAGAGCCTTTCGAAGATATCATAAAAGTGCAGCTGAGTCAACAATCCGTCATATTAAACACGGTCAAACCCCTTGTATACATCAAGTCCAACCTCAAGAGATTCTCCAAAATGTTCCACTGCATAATTTTGAAGATGTGTGACATATGTTAGGAGACCTTCTGTTGAACCTTGCTTAGGAAAGCCATGTTTGTGGTGCCTTTTTCCATAACTTTGAATATTATTAAAAGCAATATAACTGGTCGGCATTTGTCTAACATTGGTTTTGCCTTTTTTAAGCATCTGCTGAACGCAATGGTTAACTAATTTACATTAATCCGCGGAACCCTCCAGATTCATTCAGCAGATAATAACAATAAAACTGCTTTCTTTCACATAACTTATATTAATATTTAGTTCTGTATCTCTAACTAGTCTAAC
This sequence comes from Pachyrhynchus sulphureomaculatus, assembly GCA_019049505.1. Classification (NCBI taxonomy): domain Eukaryota; kingdom Metazoa; phylum Arthropoda; class Insecta; order Coleoptera; family Curculionidae; genus Pachyrhynchus; species Pachyrhynchus sulphureomaculatus. The sequence goes on from CM032446.1 coordinate 185,852,283, forward strand.
TTATCTAGACCACAACGTCAGTTTAAATGTTTACATAACTAATTTTCTAAACCTCTAAAAACATTCAGACTATATTTTGGCACATACTCAATTTATTGGTATCTTCAATGAATAATAAAGATGAACAAAATCTGCATTTACAAACAATGATTGAATCTGTTGCTATACAACAATACAGACCGCGTAATGAAAATTCAACATTGAGAGATAAGAGTTTCAAGTATTATTAGACCTTGCAGAAGTGGCAGCTTGTAGGGAAGCTTTTTTTAGATTTTACGATGTCAGTGACAATAGTGTTAGGCGTTGACGAAAACTACTTTTACTGGGAAAATGTCCTCATGACAAGAGAGGGAAAAGTGTAAGTGGGAATATGATTTCAGGCGAAGAATTAAAAAAATTCATAACCGCATAACTTTATCTCTCATCAAAAATGGGACCATCAAGAAGTAAAGTAAAAGTAAATGAAAATTTATCAGTGGCAACAATGTTTAATTTATCCTGTTTGTGAAATAAAATACGATTTTTACAATAAATATTTCAAAGAAAACTTGGACCTTGGATGGTTTACACAAGATACGTGTAATTTCTGTCAAGAAAAAAACAGCAGAATCAAGGTATGAAATTGCGAAAAAGGTGGCTGTTGCAAAGATAATGCAGACATGGGTTTCCAATTTTATTAGGCTCTGAGAAAAAAGAAAATAGTAAGACTTTTGAAATAAAGCGCAAATGGGTTATTTATTTTTCCAAATATATTTTTCAAAGTAATCCTTCTTGGATACAATGCATTTATGCCAACATTTTTTCCAGTCTTCGAAACAGTTGTTGAATTCGATTTCTTGAATAGCCTGTAAAGCCTTCTTCGATTCGGTTTTAATCTCCTCAATCGACTCAAAACGATGTTCTCGAAGCGGTTTTTTGAGTTTAGGGAATAGCCAGAAGTCCGATGGAGCTAAATCAGGCGAATAGGGCAATTGCAGAATGATATGAGTTGAATTTTTGATAAAAAAGTCGCGAAGAAACCAATGCTGTGTGAGAAAGCGCATTATCATGATGAAAAAACCAAGAGTTAAAGGCCCATAATTCCGGCCTCTTGAGACGTTTGGGAAGCCGAAAAACCATTTTTAAAACAAAACTTCTTTGCCGAATTTTTTCACTCATGTTAAAAATCAAAAAACGCACTTTTGTTGTTGAACGAATACAAACGAATCTTATTAACTACTGACGCTATGGTCTTAAAATTTGACACAGATGGCAGTTAAGGTCCTACTAACCTAACAAAAAAAAATCCGATTTGGAAATGCCCGGGCGATTTACATTTAAAAGTCTTACTATTTTTTGATCACAGTAGTATATCTCAGAAAATTACTTTTATTGCAGAAAAATACTTAAGTCATGTAATTTAAATATATTTTAAATTCAATAAATTCAAATAGGAAGGGGGGGTTAAAAATTGTTAAGTATACTTCTCGCAATTCCCATAAAGCTGTAAAAAATGCATACTCCCCAATTTTAAATAGTATGCCTGTAAAACGTTTTCTTCTAATATCTCAAAAGTTGGTACCGAGTGACTTAGGTACCTTGCTGCAATAAGCATTTAATATATATGGGTCATTCCACGTCAACCGGGACACTGCTCTCTCCAAAATTAAATGCAATGGAAAATTACGTCGAAGGTCCCAAATGTTTATACGTCCAAGAGCTTTCGAATGAAACATGGCCTTTTTCGAAATCCAATATTACGTCCACAAAATGGCGACTAGAATCAGAATATTCAAGAAATTAATGCATACTATGGTGAAAAAAAAATCGAACATTGTGCGAAAAAATGTATAATTAGTGTCAGAATACTCGTTTGTATATATAGTAATTTAGTCGTCAAAGGTTAATTAAAAGAAGTCAATACGACGGCTAAAATGTAAAAAAATATATAATAAATAATTGAAAAAAATTTTTAACAACCGTGTAACTTATTTGTGTTTATAACAAAAAGAACTAAATAAAACATGATTTCGAGATATACAGTGCCACCTCGATAATCCGGATCTCCATTAAACCGGATTCTTTAATAATCCGGACAAACATTTCTATTGCATTGTGTACTTTATAATCCGGATTTGATAGTACTAGGTAATCCGGACCTGCGTTTTTAGACATCTACTTAATTTAAACTACATGGGAAAACTGAAATCGATAGTGAGGGGATTCCCCTAACTTCCAGCGTCTAAAGGTTAAGGACTTTGTAGTTGTTTGTTATTGTCACAAGTACAACATACCTACGTTCTATTTTACTTTATGTGGTTCATATAAGTATATAAACGGTTTTGTTACGTATATGTACCTACATATTAAAATGCCTTCTAAAAGAAAACATATTACACTAACAATAAAACAAAAGGCCGATATATTAGAAAGACTAGTTCTTGGTGAAAGTGGAAAAGTGTTGGCAAATGCATACGGAGTAGGAACATCCACAATTTCGGATATAAAAAAGAAACAAGGGAAAATCAAAAGGTGTATGTATATATGATTTATCTTAAAGATAATTTTGGACACTCACTATGGACGTGTAACTTCTTTTAGATTTATTTCCAAATGTGACTCCGGTCCTGGCATCAGAAAAACCTTACGAAAAGCCGAATATCCAGAAAGGGAAACTCGTTTGTATATATGGTTTTGTACGCAACGATCAAGGCACGTCCCAATTTCCTACGAAATTTTATCAGGCAAAGCAAAACAGTTTTACACTGAAACCTACGGGAATGACAATTTTAGAGCTAGCAGAGGCTGGATTTCTAACTTCAGAAAAAGACATGGTCTGCGTGCTTTAAAAGTTTGTGGCGAAAAATTATCCAATGATGAAAGTGCCGTCGATCCTTTCCTAACTTTATTCGCAGATAAGATAAAAGAATTAAACCTTCGACCTACTCAAATATACAATGCAGATGAATCAGCTCTGTATTGGAAAATGTTGCCTGAAAAAACGCTGGTTCGTTCTCAGGAAAAGATCGCACCAGGTCGAAAAATAAACAAAGAACGCGTTACCTTTCTAGCATGTTGCAATGCTAATGGATCACAAAAATTAAAGTTGAGAGTGATAGGAAAGGCAAAAAATCCGAGGGCTTTTAAAAATATGAACATACCTATCGAGTACAAATCATCTGCCAATGCATGGATGACTACAGCAATTTTCTTAGACTGGTTTCATCATTCTTTTATTCGTCAAGTCAAAAGTCATTTAAGAAGTCTCAACTTGCCTGAAAGAGCCCTGCTAATCGTTCATAACGCTTTGAGCCATGGAACTATAGAAGAACTGACTAGTGAGGATGGACAGTTTACAACATTATTCCTTCCACCAAATTGTACTGCACTTTTGCAGCCTATGGACCAGAATGCAATCAGACTGACAAAATTATTTTATCGGAAAATCTTTTAGTCCATATTTTATCAAATAATGAAGAGAACCTTGTTAGGTTATTAAAAAGCATTAAGCTAAAAGATGCTGTATGTCTACTATGCAATTCATGGGAAAAAAGTTCTCCCCGAAGTCTTGAAAAAGTGGTGGCACAAAATTATGGCTTATGTGGCAGATGCCAACCCAGACACTGAATATGATGCTGAAGATCTGATTCCTCTGAGAGAATTGCGGCACAATTTGCTTTCCACGAATGAAGAAATGAAAGGTAAAGCCTGAAATTTTTCTTTTAGTATTTTTTTGGTTAACTCGTAAATATTTAACAGATGTTTCAGATATGTTGAATGTTCTCACTTGAGCAGAATCTCACGAACGTGGAAATATGTAATTGGCTTGAAAATGATGAAGATTTGTTACATACTGAACACGAGAGTGATAATGAAGACATTGTTATGTACAGTAAAAGTCATGTGTGCATCACCGTGGTTTTGTAATTAAAAGTTGGTTTTATGATGAACCAGGATTATTTTTTTTTTACGAGGTTCTATTTTAAATATTATTCTATGTATGTACTATGTATTTAAATATAAATAATGCGTTTCCAATTATAGCATCATCGGTCGAAAAAAAAAAATAGCGTTTCCAATTAGCAGGTCGAAAAAAAATTTCCAGGCAAAAAATGAAAAAAAAAAAATTCTAAAGTGATACAAAAATAACACAATTAAGTAATAAATAAAATACAAGATGGTATCGAAAAATTGAAGGGAAAATATATAAAATAAAAAAAATAATAATTTGTCAAAGAATAATAAACTTTGTTTAGGATTTCATTTTAATTAAAAAAGATCAAGATGAATAATAAGAGTTGCTATAGAAATGAAGCTCGAAAGACCCTGAAATAAATCAAAGACAAGTAGATCATAAAAACTTCAAGACTTAATGTAACCATATAAAGAGAGGTTGTAATCCAAAAAAAATATATCCCAAAGTTTTGACTATCACACCAAGAACTTGAAAATGAAAGCAACAGTTGTACTAAGTTGAAATGAAATTCCTTACAAGCTTACATAATGAAGTGGGGTTATATTGCTTTTAAAAATACATTCCACGTTCGTTTATTGTACACAGCACACGACAAGCTGTCGCTTTCGTTTTCAAGTTCTTGGTCTGATAGTCAAAGTTTTGGGATACATTTTTCGGATTACAACCTCTCTTTATATGGTTACGTTAAATCTTGAAGTTTTTGATCTAATTTTCTTTGATTTATTTTAGGTTCAGGTATTTGAGGTTCATTTGTATAGCAACTCTTATTATCGTCTTAATCTTTCTTAATTAAAATTAAAGTAAGCTATTTTATTAGTATCCTAGAAAAAGTTTATTATTTTTCAACCAATTGTTTTTTTTTTCTTTTATATATTTTCCCGCCAATTTTTCAATACCATCTTATATTTTATTTATTACTTAATTGTGTTATTTTCGGTTGGTTCACTTAAATATTGTCCACTTTAAAATAATCTTTTTTTGCCACTGATTAATATCAATTTAGTTTGGAAATTTTTCTTCGATCCGCCATATTGGAGACGCCATTTTTAAATAGCATGTCTCGAAATCATGTTTTATTTAGTTTTTTTTTTTTGCTTTAACTATAAATAAGCTACACGATTATTAAAATTTTTGAAGCGCCATGTTATAGCAGCCATTTTTTTTCAATTTTTTATTATATTTTTTTAAATGTTAACCACCGTATTAATTTTTTCTAATTAGCATCTAAAATACTATATACATATAAACAACTGTTCTCACACTAATTATAAATTCTTTCGCACCATGTTCGGTTTTTTATTAATTTCTTGAATTTTCATTCAGTCGCCATTTTGTGGAAGCTATATTGAATTTTATTTTCCATTGTGTTAAATTTTGAGAGAGAGCAGTGTCCCAGTTGATGTGGAATGACCCATATAAATTTAAAAAATCTTTAAAAATGCTACAACGGATTTAGGATTTTTGTTTAACTTAACTCTTGAAATAAACGAGTTTTATGGGTGGTCAACTCCTATTCAATAACTTTGTACACCATGCTATAATATTTATTATTTTTATTCAGACATTATTATAGATATCAAGAGGTCAAAATTAAAAGTAGGACTACATACTCACCTAAAACACTGTGCTCCATAAAAACACCTTTCTCTTCTTACATTTTTAGCGGCGGTTCCACTTCCCGTCGGTACATCTTTATTTTGATCATCATCATCTGTATTTTCTGTTTTTATTTGAGGTTGTGGTTCATTAGACTCATCATTATTTTTTACCAAATCATTCGGAGGGTGAGGTTCTTCATTACTGATGTCATTTAAAGGTTCTTCCTTGACTGCTTGATTTGGCGTACTTGCATTATCTACAATATTTGACAGATTATTGAGATTATTAATAAACTGAATTATTTTATACATGGCTGGTGCAACATACTCTAAATGGTTTGAACGTTTGTGTTACAGTTCAAGCCAAAGGTTCACAAGTTTAACAGTTTAATTGCAAAGTTTAATTAAAAACTACCAAACATGTACTTACACAGGCAGTAATATTAACATTTTCACCCTATATCACCCAACAGAGTCTATCATATATTGCTTACTGAGCTTAAATAGATTGTTAATAAAGTATTGCATGAATGTTGCATTGCCAGTAGAGATTATTAAAAGCAATAAATTATTTTGTAATCTTTTGTATATGGACTGTTTGGCACATTTGTTAAAAAAAAGACAACTGGCTAAATCAAAAAAATGAAATAACAAAAAAGTACACATAATGACGATTGGATTGCATTGATGGCAGAAAATATGATATTCTAAGTAAGGTAGTTAAAGGAGTTTAAAAGAAATGAAAAACTTTACTGTTTACAACTTTTGAGACCTCCAATTTTAATTCAAGGTTGATTAATTAATGAAAATTTTGTTTGAAATACAAAAAATCCAGATAAACTATATAGGATGTAGAAAAAATAAAAAAAAGTGAATTGGAAAAATCAAGAATAACAGAAATTGGCATTTTTAATATAGCAGAATCAAAGGCTCCAAAAATACAATTAAAAAAAAGTCTAATAACTCTTTTTTTATATAGAAATTACACCTACTTATAAATTGAAGCCTAAAAATTTAAAATTTGTGATTTCTTTAACTAACATTTAATTAAAATTAGGAGTTTTGAAAAATTGTAAACAAAGAAGTTGCTTATTTATTGCAAATTTTCTTAATTTCCCAGTGTATCTGTAACGCGATATTTCAAGATTGAGACCTACCAATCTCTGGAAATTTTTCATTTTCATTATCTGCAGGCTCTTCCCTAATGTTCCTATTTATACTTTCATTTTTATGATCTTCTTTTTTAATTTCTGGTTGATTTTGTAATATATTTGCTTCTACTTCTCCATCAACTCCTTTATTTTCTTCTTTAATATGTGATGTTCCATTATTGTGATCATTATTTGAATCTTCCAATGTGATATTACTTGTAGTAGCGTAATTAACGTCGTTTTTTAGACTCTCTTCATGTGATGCTACAGATATTCTTGCTCGCTTTGTGTCTGAATTTACATTATTTTCTTCTAAACTATTGTCATGTATTCTCTTTCCATTTGCTTCAGTATTGGTATTATCTAGACCTAGAGACCAACAAATCAACATGGATGAAAATGTTTAATAGTGCAACTAGAATGATCTTACTATTTATGAGATTTTCTTGTTTCTCAAATTTCACTATTTAAATATATTTTTTTTCCTAATATTAAAAATATCCCCAATTTAGTGTAATGTACTACCTATTGTAAACTATTAATTTGACTTGAAAGATATTATGACAGTAATTGAAAATGTGATGTCAATCGTTTGCCATCCAAATGGGTCGGTTAGTTACTTATACATTTTTTTTTTTAAGTCATTTACGTTAATCTGAGAAAACAGAATAATGATTGTCCAATTATTTAGGTATAGGACAATTAAGCAGATAACGGAAGTATTTTATGAACTGACAGGTTGATAAAATTGAAATATTAATGTTTCTTTTGCGGTTGCATGTACAACTTTCAATTTTTCAGAAAAGACATATGCAATCTTAAAAAAATTAATCAAAACTGTGAGATACTAGTTGTTGTAACTAACAAGGTATGAAGACCCTAAAAACAAGTCACTTACTTTTACTATTATCTATCTATGCAACTTAACATGATTTATATGACATATATAAAATAGGGCTTTTTTTCCCATCCTACTTAATAGGGGGTTAACACTTTCTGTATCATGGATATAGAGACGGACATGTCACGTTATCCGTCAACGTTGTCTAGATGCCGAAACATACCTTTCGTATTTTATTGCAATATTTTTGTATTCAGCGGTGAAAGGTGTTTAATACATATATCCCAACTCTCTGTACCTTTACATTAAAATATAATCATTTAATGAGCTCTCAAAATTATTGATTGATTTTTATAGGCTAGTAATGAGTTTTGTAGTGTTATCAGTGTTTCAGAATTTAAAAGATTTCTTGGTCGCCGGCTTTCACAATATAATTAAAGGTCTGACCTAATGAAGTCTATAGTTTCAGCTAATAGAGAGTTACATAAATTATATATAAATTATTAGGTTTTCTTTGCAGAGTAGGTAGAAACTTCCCAAATATTTTTACTCTTAAATTATTATATCAATCCCTTGTTAGATCTATTATGAAATACTCTTTACCGGTTTGGTCTCTGACTTACATAGTACATGTTTCCTCTCTGGAAATCGTTCAAAATATGTTTTTAAAATTTTTTTCAATGAAACTAAATATTGCCTCATAGGACTACTCTGTGACCGCCATGAGATTTGTTGTGAGGTTGCATTCTGCTATTCTTATGTAAAATAGGGAACTCTACAGTGAACTGTCCAATGTTATTGGCTCAGATTGGCATTTTTGTTTGCCAGAGGAACACTACGGTTCATGATAGTTTTGCACAACCTTTTCACTGGTGTAACTATGGGCTGCACTCTCCTATCGCGAGACTTCTTTCTGAGAGTAATGAGGTGGACTTGGATATGTTCAGTGTGATTCTGACTGGTTTGAGAAACTTAATGTTGTGAAGGGCTTACGATGTAATTTACGTTAGTTCTGGTTTTCTGTCGTCTGTCTTGTTTTGTTAATTTTTATTGCTTAGATTAAGGAAATTGTATACATTTCATTGTTATCTTAAGTTCGTAAAAATGGGTTACCCACTAGTAAATAAATAAATAATTAACAGCTGAATATTGTCTACATTTGGATTCTAATAAGCTGTATAAAACTAGCTCTTAAAATTAATAAATATAAGTGACAACATTAAATACACTTCTTCTGAAAAAATTAACATCAATGAAGTCAACACAATTATGTCGGGGCACTCCATTTCTCTAGCATCGTCACTCAATCTGCTGGGTGTTAATTTGGGAGCAAATATGTCTTAGCATGATTATGTTGCAAGCATAGCAAAGAGAGCTTCTCAAAAGCTGAGAATATTATTTCGAATTAGAAAGCTTTATAATTCGCAATTGTTAATTCTGTACAAAGCTCAAATTTGACTAACAATGAAATACTGCTCCCATGTTTGGAGCTCTGCTCCCAAACATACACTGCATTTGTTGGATTCTTTCAGAAGAAAGCTGTTCGCATGATTGGGGACCAAAAACTGACCAGCAATCTTGACTGTTTGGAGCATCGAAGAATGGTAGGCGAATCGAGACTATTCTACAAGTATTTTCATGGAAAATGTGCAATGAATATGAAGCTGAAGATCTGATTCCTCTGAGAGAGTTGCGACACAATTTGCTTTCCACGAATGAAGATATGAAAGGTAAAGCCTGAAATTTTTCTTTTAGTATTTTTTTGGTTAACTCGTAAATAATTAACAGATGTTTCAGATATGCTGAATGTTCTCAATGAGCAGAATCTCACGAACGTGGAAATATGTAATTGGCTTGAAAATGATGAAGATTTGTTACCACTGGAAGACATAGATGATACAGATGATCAACATGAGAGTGATAATGAGGGTTCAGAATTAAATACTAATACAATCCAGACTGTTAAGAACACTGTGAAGAATGATTAGGCAGTTAAAAGTTTCATGTGTGTATGAGATGGGCAGAAGAAAATGATATCCCTCTAAGTGATATTCTTGTACTTCAAAGATTAAAATAAATTGCTTTTATGATGAACCAGAGAAGGGTCAAGCAAACAAAAATTATAATTTTTTTTACAAAATAAGATAAAACTTGACAAGATATGCTTCTATTTTAAATATTATTCTATGTATGTACTATTTTTTAGTTGTTTCGTATTAAATGATTCGTTTTTTTTTAATATAAATAATGTCCTGCTTCAGTAATTCGAATTATTTACTAATTCGGATCATCCTGGTTTTAATTAGTCCGAATTATCGAGGTCGCACTGTATTTAAAAATAGCGTTTCCAATATAGCAGGTCGAAAAAAATTTTCCAGGCGAAACTGATATTAATGAGTAGCAAAAAAAAAAATTCTAAAGTGATACAAAAATAACACAATTAAGTAATAAATAAAATACAAGATGGTATCGAAAAATTGAAGGGAAAATATATAAAATTAAAAAAAATAATAATTTGTCAAAGAATAATAAACTTTGTTTGCTTTATTTTAATTAAAAAAGATCAAGATGAATAATAAGAGCTCAAATTTGACTAACAATGAAATACTGCTCCCATGTTTGGGGCTCTGCTCCCAAACATACACTGCATTTGTTGGATTCTTTCAGAAGAAAGCTGTTCACATGATTGGGGACCAAAAACTGACCAGCAATCTTGACTGTTTGGAGCATCGAAGAATGGTAGGCGAATCGAGACTATTCTACAAGTATTTTCATGGAAAATGTGCAATGGATGAAGCCTGTTTAATTCTTCCCAAAGCAATACATGTCAGAAATACACTTCACAACCATTATAAAGTGAATGAAAGTAAATACAATATAAATGTAAAAGAGTACAACTTAAATTGCCTCTCGAATGTTAGACGTCTCATACAATTATAAAATAAATACGTTTTTTTTTATAACTCAGCTCTCACTAATGTTTAAAGTATGGTGGCAACTAACATCAACCGCTAGTATCCTGATAGATGCAACAGTCAATTTAAAAACATCTTAGGTTAATTAAAAAACAAAACTGATACCAGCAATGCCATCAGTGGGTTCACTATTGAATAAAAGTACACGTCTAGTGATATGCAATTATCATCATCATCATATCCAGTTTCATAGCATTATATACCTTCCGGTTCCCAGTCGCCAACCTCTACTATCTTCCTAATCTCCTGGTCTTAAGTTTCTCTCCGACATGGCTTTCTGGATTCCACCAATCTAGGTTGTTTTCAGCCCTCCCCCTTTTTTTTTCTAGAGGTATTCATTTTAAAACTAATTTTGCACTGTTCTGTCATTCTTTCTATGTGCCTGTACCATTGGTTTTGTTAGATATTATCTATTACTGTTCTTGTTATCTTCACGATTTCTCTTATTCTTTCATTTCTGATTCTATCCATTCTTCATACACTTCGCCAATAGTCAAGAGCAAGAAGTTTTTGCTAAATTCTTGGTTAAATGTCACACTTCTCAGCTGTAGAGTACAATACAAAAAAGCATTGCAACTATCATAATGGTGATTTATGTTTACCTGACAAACAAGCAGGTTTATTTATTTACCTGTCACACAATATTAATTTAGGACATAACAATACCATTTAAAAAGTCTATGAAGTTATTGTAAATGACTCTTAGAAAAACATAGATGTGAATATACATTAGGGTGACCGCAAAAAATCGATGTCGGAATTTTGTTCGTCTGGACCCCACAAAACGATTCCCCTTGCCAGATATTGAGATAGCCGAAATTTGAGCTCGATTAAACGACGTTAACCCGTGCCGCTCGTCGCTCAAAGTTTGAAAAAATCCAAATTTTTGGCCAAAAAGCTGACATATGGAGCCATAACTCCAGAACGGTAAATAATAGATACACGCTTAATATCTCAAAAGAAAGCTAATGTTGTTCTTCAAAATTTATATTCTATACATAATTGTTGTTATTTTAAGTCAAACCGAGTTACAACAGCCTTTAGCCCCAAAAACGTGACCTGGTACCAGTAGGAGCCAGTTTGGGAGTATTCTAAGAATTTTACGGGTTTTTACATAATGTGTCTCAGAATTAACATTTTTTTGTTAAAAAGTATTTTGGAACTCAATTTTCAAACATAAAGAGCCTTTTGTTCAAATTTAATCTTTTATTATATGGGGATTACCTGACTAGTTTACCAAAGAAAGACCCGTTTGACAGGTAAAAAGGAGGGTGAATCTAATTTCTATTTTAGGGATGGTGATTTTACTTCAGCGTACAACCGACCTTTTATTTATTCAGTTTAGTTTCTAAAGTGCCTTTGAGCTGGTTAGATCGAACAATTATCTAGTGAAGATATTTTAAGACACTGAAGAGGACAGCATCTACCAGGAACTTGAGAGCTTGGAGGAAATGGACATCCCTGAAGAAGCTGCAGAAGATCCAGGACCATCCGAGAGCAAGAGGATGAAAGTTTCATTTGCAAGGGGCGTTAAAGAGATTTTAAACATGAAATTGTCCATTTTATTAGATCGATGTAAGGTATCCGACAGAAATGCCACGAGAATTTTAATAGCTACTCTAGAAGCACTAAACCTTGACCCTCTTGAGTACAAAGTCTCGAAAACTTTATTACATGATAGAAGGCAAATGTTCAGAGAACAATATAATAAAAAAAAATTTGATAAAGTAAACATTCCTGAAAAAGAGCCCGTGGTTGTCCATTGGGACGGTAAACTTTTACCGGGTGTTTTAAAAAATGAACAATGTGAGCGAATAGCTATAGCTATTTCATATGGCGAAAAGGAACAGCTGCTGGGAGTTCCTGTAACAGCAAACAGCTCTGGAGAGGAGCAAGCCGTAGCCGTATATGAATGCCTACATGAATGGGGTCTTCTCAACACCGTCAAGGCGATGTGCTTCGACACTACAGCATCCAACAAGGGGAAGACTCAAAGGAGCATGCGTCATATTGGAGCAAATGTTAGGAAGAGAATTGTTATACCTAGCTTGCCGTCACCATATCTTGGAAATTCTGTTAAGAGGCGTATTCGACACAAAAATGGGATCAACCACTGGACCTCATCCAGACATTTTCAAGAGATTCCTCACTGCGTGGCCCAAGACAGACAAAGGAAAATACGACACAGGTATCAGTGACAATCTAATACGAAAGCAGCTAACTCCAGAAGTAATTGCAAATGTTACTGCTGAATTCGAGACCAAATTAACTGAGAGCCACCCCAGAGATGACTACAAGGAGCTATTGCAGTTGGTTCTCGTATTTGTTGGATCACTAGACGGCAATGTTGTGGGTTTTAGAACTCCAGGAGCCATTCATCACGCTAGGTGGATGGCAAAGGCTATTTACTGCTTAAAAATGTTCATTTTTCGTCGTCAATTTAAGATGTCTAAAGAAGAAGAAAGTTCTGTGCGTGCCATTTCTGTTTTTCTAGTTAAAATTTATTGTAAAGCTTGGTTCAATGCTTCAAAAGCTCATCTTGCACCAAAGCAAGATTTAGGTATTTTGCATAGTCTGTTAGACTATAAAGAATGTGACAACGACATTGCAGAAACCAAATTTTCGAACCATTTGTGGTATTTGAATGCAAAGTTGGTGGGATTATCGTTTTTTGATCCCACCATTACAGACGATGAAAAGTTGTTAATGGCTAATAAATTGCTCAGTAGCATAGATGAACCATCACAGCACACTAGGGTTGTAAATCCAAAAGTTAGGAAAGAAAACTTAAAAGAGGTAGTTGATGGAGGATTTGTAAATTTACTTACCAAAGAAACGTTTACATTCTTTGACCAATTTAATATAAAAACAGATTTCCTAAGACAACATCCAAACACCTGGCCTCAAAATAATGACTTCCAAGGATTGAAAATTGTCAAAACATTAAAAGTAGTTAATGATATGGCTGAGCGTGGTGTTAAATTAATAACCGACTTTAACGACCTTCTGACAAAAGATGAAGACCAAAAGCAATATGTCCTGCAAGTTGTAAGTAAATGCCGAGCATTATATCCTGACGTTTCAAAAAACTACTTTAACAAAAGCTCTAGAATAGATTAGATAACTATGTAAAATTATCAACTCATGTAGGTACTACGTCTGTATCTTTTCTGTGTCTGTTTTGTATGTATTATATACCTAATTTTTATATTTTAAAATAAAAAAGTCATTAAACTTATCAGTATTACTTGTTTTTTATTATATTTCTACTTTAAACTCAAAAATATACAAAAAAAAAAGCAAAATTTATCACTTAATAACAAAATATACGAAGTATGCTCCTAGTGGTACCAGGTCACGTTTTTGGTGCTAAAGGCTGTTGTAACTCGGTTTGACTTAAAATAACAACAATTATGTATAGAATATAAATTTTGAAGAACAACATTAGCTTTCTTTTGAGATATTAAGCGTGTTTCTATTATTTACCGCTCTGGAGTTATGGCTCCATATGTCAGCTTTTTGGCCAAAAATTTGGATTTTTTCAAACTTTGAGCGACGAGCGGCACGGGTTAACGTCGTTTAATTCTCAATATCTGGAAAGGGGAATCGTTTTGTGGGGTCCAGACGAACAAGATTCCAACTTTTTTTTTCCTCCTCTATGAGATCTGGTCACTCTAATATACATATACCGTGCTTTGTAATAGACTTAAACATGGTAGATATGGTATCATAGCTTTTATTACAATCATTAAGTAGATAGATTCATTTGGTAAGAAATAATATAAGAAATTATTGATCTAATTAATATGTTTGTTACTAAACTTAACTAAATATAATACTGTTCATTATTTATGCTACTAACCTAAAGAAATAACATGTTTAAGTAGTAAAATCATAGTAAGTTAAGTAATTGCTGTTTGTTTCGTTATTTTAGATTGATAAATATTCAATTAATAACAGATAACAAATTTAGATAATAATAATTATTTTGAGTGTTTTACAATACATTAGCTTGTATCTAACTTTGAAACCATAGACAAAATAGTACTTTACAGCAAAGAGCTATAAAGCAAAAAATTGGTTTCTTTTAAACTTAATTATAATCAAACAGATACTGTCTACTTATTTTATGATTATTTAAAAGTAATCTCTTCAAAATCTATATTATAACAGCTAAAAGTAACTTTTATTAATTTTATTATTTTTACCATTTACAAGCTCATCTGCTACCTCTTCTCTCTTTATTTTTAATTTAAACCAACAACTTTCAGGTAAAAGTGCAAACTGATCTCCATCATTTAATTCACTTTGTTGGTTTTGACTGATAACTGATAAAGTTTTACCATTAGCCGCCTTAAAGAAACAGGGATTCACATGTATCTAAAAAAAATATTAAATTATTCTATCCTATTAATGATATTAGTATCAATTAAATCATGAGGATTGGGTGGCCACCAAGGAGAACAACTGTGTGTACAGAAGTAGATTCTTCATTATTGTTGGGTTAAACTAAAATGATCTCAAAAATTATATTTGTCTTGCATTGCTCCCTTAATCAAGTCGAGCATGGTTGACCAAATAACATATAGAGATAAAACATACAAATGTGTATTTCATATTTTTTGTTCAGGTTCTTAGCTCTGCCTTATATCAAGTGGTTATAAAAGGAATAGAAAACACTTACCGAAGTTATAGAAATCTGATCACTCGATACTTCAATTATAGCATGTTTACGAGATACTCTTTTATCTGTTACCTAAAAATATATAAAATAATACTAAATTTGCAAATATAAAACAGAAAAACTAACTTTTAAAAGGTCACCTCGACCGATAATATGTTTTCCTTCAGGTAAACATGCAATAATATTTTTATTTTCGATGTCATCTAGTGCATATATGTTTAAAAGAACCATTTTTTAAAATTATAATCAAATTTAGAACTAAACCACTAAAATTGTCAAACTCTATTATAAAAATTAATTTTGTTTTTGTTGAATGTTCGAAGAAAATATAAGGTTAGTGCCGTCATTCATTGATCCTAAATAAATTAATCAGGATCACTTCACGTTTTTTTCATGACGTACGTCTTAAAAAGAAGAAATGTAGTAGAGAAAGATAAAATAATGCTGGAATGTCTTCTCGTGATTTGGGTCTAGTTGATGTCTCTCAACTGAACACCGCAAATTACTGATTAAATAACAAACAGGTTTTGACTAGTTGTGACAGCACATCACCGCTAAATCCATTAGAGTCTGATGCCAAAGGACCTTTAAAATCGATGTTTGGCGAGACTAAGCATTTTGGAACATTGCTTTTTGAACTTATGACGTTTCGAAAATTAAATGTATGAACTCTCTTTTGTATAAAAGTCTATTAATTTACTGTGAGAAAATTTTGTTTTAAAACTACCTAAACTCAATTATTTCTTATTGTAAGTAGCTTTAAAACAAATTTTTCGACAGTTTTGTTCTTCAAATTCTTATTTTTTACCGATGGTTTTTCATCGGTTAACATTTTTTTTTTTTGATTGATAATTTTTCGTTGTTTTAGCAGACACTAGGACCTTGAAATTTGGCGACATTAGGCAATTTTGGAATATTGCTTTACAGTTTATATAGTTTGAAGAATCAAATGTATGAAGTTTTCTGTTAAAAAAAATTATTTTATTGAGTACAGCGATTAAATCTACTACAAACTGGAGCTAAACTAACCGAGAGTTTTGTGTTATGGTACAGAAGCGAAAACACCCGAAGGCTAGGATATTGTATTATTCACAATCGAAGCCAAATTGGACCTCACATTATGCTACTAAAACTAAATATTCAAGCCTGTTTGGAGTTCTGGTCAGATGGACTTTCTAGATTTCCCAAATGGTGTCACTCCCAATGTGGTTTCTTTACATTGGGGTACCCTGCCACGATGCAAGAATAGTTAATAAATTTTTGGATGAAGGATTTCCAATTCATGGATTGAACTATGTGAACCAGTCATATTCACCTCCTTTATAGCAATTCTTTCAATACGCCGGTGTGCCCAAGAATCCATATTGTATCTTACTCTCTTTCTCCTGTACATTAACATACTGCACCAAAGGGCCAGAAATCAAGTCTACAACTTTGGCGATGACAATACGCTTATTTCTTTATCTACTTCGAAAGCTGGAACATCAGCTACTCATGCAAATGTCTACATACAGTAGGAAGACATTCAACTAACAAAGACGTGGAAGAAATTTTCTCTTGTGGTGGCAGCGACCAGAGACTCAGAACTCATCAGCAACCTTGACTCCTTGGATCATCGAAGAACGATTGACGATTTAAGTATATATTACAAGAACTTTCTTTGAAAGGAATTTGTTTAATTTGATGAAGATCAGGAAGAAATTCTATCTTGGGGTGACGGTAACCCAGTAGAATTTAATACTGCAAAAACCCCGAAGGATGTTTTTTTCTAAAAAGTTAACGTAGCTATGTCGAGTCGCTCCATTCCTCTAGCTTCGTCACTCAACTTCCTGTGCGTTAACTTAAGTCTTGACATGGCGTTTACCATTTGTCGAAGCGATTGATGTGACAACTTTTGGTTGAGTAAAAAAATTGCACAATGACCTTGAAAAGAACTTAAGCAATTTTGGAGCAGTGCTTACCGAATTTTTGTTTTTAACCGTTAAATGTAAGCTTTTTTTATGAAAAAATACATTAACTTACACTGTCTTCATCTACCTAAAAATAAGCTTGCCTAAAATACAGTATTTCTAATTCTTAGTACATACCATGAAAATATATTTTGTAATGTTTTCTGCAAAATATATAATGAATGATGTTATCATAACCTCCAAGTTAACCTTCTCGATAAGGGTTTAATCGGGATGTAACGCATAAAATTTAACAAGATTTTTGTCGGAAATACGAGACAAAAAAGTTCGTGATAGTGATTATGTTTTGATATTTACTTACAATAATAGTTGTTATATGGATCGTTGTTTATAAGAAGCAATTAATCCCATTTTAAAGATGCAATTTGGCCCTTAACCAGCAGCTGGCAGACAGTATATCTGTATCTAGTTCGTAGACGAGGGATTCATTAGTTTCCCTTATACTACCCTATGGCCAAGACGCTTATAACAGCTTTCCTTTTTTGACACTTTCACTCCAAAGTAATTTGGCAATAGTCATTTGTGCAATTGGTATAAATTCTAGTGTGTTCGGTGTTAACCAGAGTATCACTTACTATTTTCTTTTTAAAATTTAAATACTTCATAATTGCAATTGCTAACGACAATTATCATCTATTAGCCATCCTCATCCACTGCTGAATATAGGTCTCCTCTAAGAACGTCCACTGATTTTTGTCCAGAGCGGTGTTAACCCAATTTCCTGCCACTCTTTTGATATCATCGCTCCATCTTGTTGGTGGTCTACCTTTGTTCCTTTTTGTCTTGTCTGGGTCTCCATTCTATTAGTCTTCTACACTATCGGTTATCATCCCTTCAGGCTATATGGCTGCCCATCTCCAATTAGATTGTATAATTTTTTAGATAATATCTATCAGTTTTGTTCATTATCTGGTAGTTATGTTTGTTATTCTATCCTTCTTTGTGATATCCAGCATAGCTCTCTCCATTCCCATTGCAATACTCTCAGTTTGTTGGCTGACTGTTTTGTTGCAGAATGCAGTGTTTATAAACTTTCTTTTTTAAACACATTGGCAAATTACTTTGCGGTGTATCTCTCAGCTTCCCAGAAGCATTTGATCCCAAACCCACACGAATGTGTCTTACGGGCTTGGTTATCTTTTCCAATTCATTCATGACCCAAATACTTGTAATTTTGGATGTGCTCCACCTCGCTTTCGTTAAATTTCATATTACTCTTTGTAACTAGATTAGTCATAAAATTGGTTTTCTGAAAGTTAATATTTAGACCAATATTTGCTGATGTATGCAATTCGGTAAGCATTTGTTGGGCATCACCTAGCTTTTGGGCATCACCTAGCTTGTCGGCTATTATGACAAATCATCAGCAAAGCGCAAGTAATTTAGGTATTCACCATCGATGTTTATGCCTTCTCTATTCCAATTAAGTTCCTTAAAAGCTTATTCTAACACTGCCATAACAAGCTTAGGAGAGATAGTATCACCTTGTCTGATTCCACGTTCCACTCGGTATTTACTTGTGGATTCATGGAGCCTTGCACTTGCTGTTGCGTTATTATAAATGAATTTAATTGAGTTTATCTGTAGTCTATTCTTATTTGCTGCAGGGTAGACAGTATCGCCGACAACTCCCTGGTGTCAAAAGCTTTTTTAAAATCTACATATACTAATACGAGTGGTTTATTGTATTCTATAAATTGCTCTATAAGGATTTGGATGGTCTGTAAATGATCGTTAACACAGTATCCACTTCTAAAACCAGCCTGTTCGCATGGTTGATAAAGATCTAGTTTTCAGTCTAGGCGTTTTGTTATGATTTTGGTGGACCACTTATATAAAAGGGAGAGTAAATCGATCTATAATTTTCAAGGTCGTTCCTGTCTCCTTTTTTATGAATGAGGACGGTCACTGCGTTATTTCATTTGCTTGGAATTATGCTGTTTTTCAAGCAGAGGTTAAAAAGAGAAACTACAACCCTTAACAAGCCTTTGCCACCCATTTTTACAGCTTCAATTACGATCCGATCTTCTCCGGGAGCTTTGTTATTTTTCATTTCTCTAAGAGAAAGCCTTACTTTTTCCGGTAATTTTTCTGAACCTTGGTTGATCAATTTATGTATTTACGATTTTGAACCTTCATTTGTTGATTGTCTTTGTTGACTTGTGTATAGTCTTCTAAAGAATTCTGCAATTTCTATAAGTCTCCCTGTTTGTCATTTCATTTCCTTCCTGTGTATTTCTCTTCTTCCATCTGTTAATTTCCTTCTGAGCACATTCATGCTTGTATTTTCTTCAATTGTTCTTTATATATTCTCTGTGTTGTATCTTCTTATGTCCTTCTGTATCTCTTTTGAGGTTCTCTTATTTAAGTTTTTTAATCCCTCTGAATCTCTATTTTGTTCTTGTATGTGCCCTCTCCATTATAAGTTTTTTAGTGTCATCACTCAGTTTTTCATCTTTTGGATTTGGTTCATCATCATTCATACATTTACAGAAATCTAAGGGTATGGGAATTTCTAATTAACAGAAACACTATATCACATCACTGTAAATAAAAGAGCATAGGAAAGATGTTTATAGCAACCAGAATTTTGCGATATTAACAATACCTTTCAAAATAGACAATTAATCTTGCCAAATTCTGGTTGCTATAAACATCTGTGTGTTCTTTTGCTTCCAGTGTTTTAAAATGTTGGTCTCCCTTAATTACGAACACCAATTATTGTTTGTAACGGAGAGAAAAACCACTATTTTACATTACTCTACACAAAAGAGCACTGGGAAGCTCTTTATAGAAATTTAGCTAGGGAAAAACTTTTTAAGTGAGATAATTACTCTCAATTATTTTTAAATTTAATTATTCTTAGTTATCAATGGATGTTTGTAATTAAGAGTAACACAGTTTCATACGACCACAGTAAACAAAAGAGTACAGAGAAGATAAGGTCGTTTGTAATTAATAAAAACAACATTCTGCAACTCTAAACAAATGAGCACAGGAAAGATGTTTATAACTATCAAAATTTGCCGGGACTAACTACCAATTGAACCATACAAATTATCTCGTTAAATTTTGGTTGCTACAAACATCCTCCCTGCGTTTATTGGTTTACAGTGTTGTGAAATGGGGTTTCTCTCAATTTGAAATGTTCATACAGAAAATTAATCCTGTCAAATTCTGGTTGCTTGGTTTAGTGTTGTAAAATGGTAGTTCTGCTTTATTGCAGTCAGTAATAACTGCATTAGATTCGGACAAGGGTTTTACCAAAAAGTGTATCTGAATTCTGCCATAAATGAGACAAAATTTACAAAGTACTTAGTTCTCCTTTCTTTTATAACTTTAAAAAAAGAACCTTTTTACAAATAAATTTGAAGATATTTATAAAACTAAACCAAAATGACTGTAAAAATTAACAGACTGCAAACATTTTTTTTAGATAAACCGCATTAAATTTTAGTATAATGAAAAGTGTATATGTCTGATTAAAGTGTATGTGGACTTACCTTTTTTTTAAATAATTATTATTGTTCATGTGGTAATATAACTAGAGTATGTATTTAAAGTTAATAATAAAACTTATTCCGTTTATAAACTTTTTTATTTAAAAAAAAAACAATAAATAAACTTCAAAACTCGTTACTTAAAATTAATTAACCGTCTAATTTCGTTTTACTACCCGAAGTAGGTGAGGATAGGAGACCCAGTTCTCCAGACTCTAGTTGTTTAAGCAATCTGAACAAAGCTGCTGCCTCCCTTATTCTGCTAAATTCAATGCAAAAGGCTTGTACTTCAATAAACAATTCCTAAAAACAGGTACTGTATTAGAAAAACGGATATTTCAAAAATCTTCAGAGCTAAGTACTGTATTGCTTTTTCCCTCAAATTCATTACGAAATATCTCTAAGATGTATATAGTTTTGACGTCAATGGAAATATTTGCTTTCAAAATTTTAGGAAACAGTCAAAAAACATCTTTTCCTATATTTTATTTTTACTATTTTTTTTTAGGAATAATTATAGTTTCTAGCTACTTAAAAAAGCTTCAAACTAGCGACACAGATCCAGGATCAATGTACATTAATTGCTTTATTGGTTACAAAGCGACGTTAACAGCCACAGCATTTATTGCCACTTCAACGTATTCATCAGCGGTGATAGGCACAGACTTGGAGAAAAATAACAAACAAATCTTTGAGAACTATAATTCTTTTTGTTGATTAGCTATTTATGTACTAAAATCGCAAAGTACTATATTGGAGTTCCAAAGTGGACGTGCCTCATGAAGGACTCTAGTTATACACAATTGTTCTTTCTGCAGTCGCATCATTCACACTAAAAAATGTACGCTGTTATTAATTTTTATTATTATTTTATTTTTATTTATTATCTAGTTGGAGAGAATATAATCCTCTGATTTTTCTAGATTTAAAAATTAATGGTGATAACATTAAAATTTTTGTACCCCGCGTGGAGATTCGTGTCGAGTGAGAAGTGAACAATGCCATAAAAACAGAGAACTCGAGAGTACCATGTGTCAATTATGTAATTGATCCCACGTTAAATTATAAATCCCGTCTGACTGATATTAGCCAGCCTTTAATGAAGATATCAAAAAGGATCCCTTGACTATAAATTTCTCTGCCCATACTACTACTACTAGGTATAATTATAGTTTATAAACAAATAAAAAACCTTCAAAAAGGGCCATAAACCGAAAGCATTGTGCATTACAGAAGCTGAATTTATTGGTCAATTATTTAACGCCATTTAAACGTATTTATCAGTGATGACATGCATAGACTCGGAGAAAAAACAACAAGCAGATCTTTCTGAATTATCGTGCTTTTGGGAAATAGCTATAGATATCAAGAGCACAAAGTGCTGAACGGGTAAGCGGACGTGTGACGGAAAGGTTAGGGTTACAAGATGTACAATTTAACAATTCTTATTATTTGATTCGGTTAACTTTTCTAAATTTTAGACTTCAAAATAAATCACATGCCCAAAATATTTTGTACAGTATTTATTTTGCTACTGATATATTCCTCTATATATGGTTCTGTAACAGCTGAACTTGTTTTTGGCATTTCAACTCTGTTATGATTCACCCTTAACCTAAAAATGTTGATATGCCTCGGACACAATTACCCATAGCAGTTGGTTTTAGGCACTTTTCCTAATAACTTCAACAAATTGCTTTTAGCACATCCCGATATTTTAGGTATCGTAAAAAAAAAAGATTTTGTAGTTGTGACTGGTATTAATCATATTATACATATTCCAGTGATTGATATTCATCACTTTATCGTCAAAACGTTGCTTGTGTCGGTCTTTGTAAACAAACAACAATCTTCATTTTAGCAAGATCACTCCTCGGCAGGCATTAGTAGTTGAAAAAAAAATGGATCAGTTACTGATCATCAACAGCTTCTTTTAAAAATGTTATTAGATGCTTTTTGGGGCTCGTTAGTTTTTATACTCATTAGTTTGATATTTTAGAAATATAATTATTTTACTGTATTTACTTATATCAATGCCATTATTACGGCTTGCATTAAATAAATATAATCAGGAAAGTTTTTTCTGAAAGCATTTTCAGGGTTCGGTAAAAGTCAACTTTGCGATAACCCTTAAAAGCATAAAAATATACTTTATATAAGTCTAGCAGAAAAAATAGTTTGTGTGCCATGGTGAATACTTTTTAACTTCTACATGGAATAGCAATAAAAATATTAAAGAAGCGGACAAAGGAACGTCAAAGTAGACAGCCTAAATAAAGTTGGTTATTAAGGAAATACACAGAAATACATTTATTTAAATACTTACTTGTACATTTATAATCTTATTCCTTATTAATGACTGTAAAAAGACACAAACTAATCTTACTAGTCTATTCTGCATATATCTATCTTTGATGGTTTCACATGTAGAAATACAGTTTGAAATATAAAGATGAACAAATTCTGTGGGAAGATCAACAGTTGTAGTTAACCTAAAACGATTTCACGGTAATGTTAATAACGGTATACAAAATCTCTAACGTTTTATATTTATAAATTATTTATTAATAAAAAGTTAAATTTCGAAAATTAGGCGATCAAAATTAAATTTTCAATACCTGTTAACAACTTCCATAGAATGTAATGACATCTCCATATTAACTAATACACTAAAATATTCTGTAATTTGTTTTGACTGCATTAACTTCAATAATACTTCTATTGCAATAAGAGGATTATTTTCTACCAGCTCTGGAAGCTAAAATAAAAACGTGTTGCCAGCTCATAATATTTTGAAACATTTTGTAAAACCATGTCTGATTAATAGACAGAAAGTGTAATAGAAAAATGATATAAAAAAGTAGAGAATCTTCAAATATGACATGACATAAGCAGACATTAAGAGTGTCATTTTTTTGATTATTATGTGGTCATTATATATACAGTAGAACCCCGGTTATCCGAGGCAACATGGGGGCACCCTCCTCGGATAACTGAAAACTCGGATAAACCGGATTTGTTTTTTATTCATTCAAAAAATAAACACCGATACTTTAAACCGATATATTAACGTTTTTAACATATAAATAGTACATACATTATAAAACAGTGAAATAGGTATCTGTGCGCTTCTGTTTCATATTGCATCTTCTTTTTCTCGCTGTAATGTTTCTCCATCTATTAAGAAGAAGTAAATCCGCTGGGGTTGCCTCTGGTTGTTGTTCGGTATACCTCAAAGCTTTTTCTAAAGAAGCAAAACCTTCTTGATGAGAGATCTTAGTGGGAGACTGTTCATCCACCGCCGCTTCGCCATCGTATCTGATTTTTCGGTTTCCTGAAAGGCATTCGTTATTTCTTCAATACTCATTTCTTCTTCTAAATCATCTGCTGTAATCCATTCAACAACATCTTCTCTTGTCACATTTTCGCAACCTTTTAATTTTTGCATTAATTCAAATAAACTTTTTTCTTTTTTCTTCTATCTCG
Source organism: Pachyrhynchus sulphureomaculatus (assembly GCA_019049505.1). Classification (NCBI taxonomy): domain Eukaryota; kingdom Metazoa; phylum Arthropoda; class Insecta; order Coleoptera; family Curculionidae; genus Pachyrhynchus; species Pachyrhynchus sulphureomaculatus. Next base: position 185,876,443 of record CM032446.1, read on the forward strand.
CTGTCAAAATTTGAACAGGACATTTCTCCATGGCTTCTTAATTTCAAAGCTAATTCATTTAATGGAGTATCATCTTCACTGTCATTATAGTCTTCAAAATCAATAACTTTTGACCAAGATTTTTGAATAGTGGTAGTACGCACAGAATCCCAAGCTCGACTTACCCAGTAAATAACATTTTTCAGTGTAACCTTTCTCATCCCATCGATAATATCCTTCTTTTCTGTGTATTCTAACAGATGTTCAAGATATAAACGCCTATAATGCCTTGATCCATTTGTTGCATTATGCTGGTTACATTTGGAGGAAAAATTTTTACAACAATTTCGCCCACATGACGTCCTTCTGCAGAGTGAGAGGGGGCATTATCCATTAACAAAACTGCTTTAATAGGAACACGGTTTCTGTTCAAAAATTTAGTCACAGATGGCACGAACTCTTCTTCAAACTCTTTTTCAAACCAGTTAGTAAATAAGGCCGCATCCAAGGCGCTCTTCTGACTTTGGTAATAGACTGGTAGGGCTTTAGGTGAGATGTCTTTTAAAGCTCTTGGACGTGCAGACTTGCCAATCACCATCAGTGGGATTTTGTGCTTGCCAGATGCATTGGAACATACCATTATAGTTAATCTTTCCTTACTTCGTTTGTGCCCAGGAGCTGATTTTTCCTGTCGAGATGCCAATGTTTTTGATAGAAGCATTTTATAATTCAGACCAGTTTCGTCACAGCTGTAAATTTGATCACATGTGTATCCACAATCTTCGATTTGCTTTTTAAAGTTCTGCTTAAACTTCTCAATTGATGACACATCAGCAGAAAGTTTTTCACCACATACAGTCAGTTGTCGTACACCATACCGTTTTTTTTCCAGCGGTCAAGCCATCCAGAACTGGCGGTAAATTGATCTATCTCTGGGAATTGCCTACTAATCATTATTGCTTTCTGTTGTAAAATTGGACCTGACAGAGGCACACCTTTTAATCTCTGTTGGTTTAAACCACAAGAATAAAGCTTCTTTAACCTTTTCATAGTCGCCGGTTTTCATTGATTTTCTTCCTGAGGACGAGGAGGCTTGATTTATACACCACTCTTCTATTTTGGTGCGGTTTCTTTTCCAATCTCCAACTGTTACCTCACCTACTCCATAATCTCGTGCAACAACTTTAATTGTCTCTCCTGCCTCAATTCTTCTGATGGCTTTTAATTTTTCTTCAATACGAACGACGATTCTTTTATGCTTGTTTTGCTCCATTATAATACGACAAACAAAAAATTCAAACAAAGCAGTTCATATTAATTACATTTAACTACCAGAACTCCAACAAAATAAATTATGTGAGTATACTCGTACTTCCTCGTAGTAAGCGCTATAACGCACTGCATTCACGCAAATTTACATGCTGAAAGAGTCCAAAAACATAAATAGGGGAACCCCTCACACGGGCTGGGAGGATTCCCCCAAAGGCCCCGACGATTTTAAATGGAAATATGTACATACATATTTCAGAAGCTCGGTTAATACGCAGCATAGACGCGCGTACCTCGGATAATCAGGTTCTTAGATTGGCTCGGTTAATCCGGAGCTCGGATAATCGCGACTCTGTTAATCGGGGTTCTACTGTGTGTATGTATATACATATATATATATATATATATATATATATATATATATATATATATATATATATATATATATATATATGTATATATATATATATATATATATATATATATATATATATATATATATATATATATATATATATATATATATATAAATATTATACATATATAATTTTCTTCTAATATGTGCCATATCAGGTCCTCCTGATGTTGACTATCACTCTAGCATATTCATCCCTGTTCCCTGCGACTCGGAATAACTGTTCCACGCTATGAATTCCCGTTCAATCTCGTATGTTTCTGAGCCAAGAGGCCTGCTTCCTACCAACGCCGTGCCTGCCCTCAATCTTTCCCATCATTATGAGCTGCAATAATTCATAATGTTTGCCACGAAAAACATGTCCCAAGTACTCCAGTTTTCTGCATTTTACCGTTGACAACAACTCTCTGACAGCATTAGCTCTTTGCAATACTTCCTGAATAATGACATAAGCTATTCACGGAACACGGAGAATCCTTCTATGCAGCCAAATCTTGAAAGCCTCCAAGGGGTTAACTAGCGCAACCTTCAATGTCCTTTCCTCTGTGCCATACAAGGAAACCAACCAAATATAGTATTTTATCATTCTCTGACGCAGTTTCAGGTTACTGCTATCATTGGAGTTCATAAGGAGTTCAGAGGGAATGCCATCCATATATATATATATATATATAATATATATATATATATATATATATATATATATATATATATATATATATATATATATATATATATATATATATCTATAAACATTATTCCATGCACATCCCAAAATAAAGAGGTCAAAACCTTTCCGGCCGACTGTTGTCTTTGGTCGCTTCGGGCGGCTTTCACCGGCTGCTGTCCACTCAGCTGACTGCCATTTTGATTCCGGTGTGCAGTGGTGGATCCATGTTTCATCCATTGTCACATATGAAAAAATCCTTAAACAGGTCCAAACAGCGCTCAGAAACATCAACATTGATTGGTCCACTGCATACCAGTAATGACGAGTGATTTTCCAGGGGCAGAGTCTCCATAACACTTATTAAGCCATTGCTTTGCTTGAACGGTATTTATTCCCATCAAAAAACAGTGTTTAATCAACACACGAAATTTGATTTTTTGCATTGTTTTGAAAATATCAACAGTAGAGTCACTAAAACCACTGTAACCTGTTAACTAATTGCCCAAATGTCATGAAATTTTGACATGTATCGTTTGATTTTTTGAAAAGGGCGACATCTATGTGTCGGACCAAAAACTTTTCAGCCTATGGGTTATATATTCTAAAAAAAAGGTATTTAAATTAGACCACCTACTGTAAATTACAAATAGGCAGTTATAAAAATACTTTTCATATATCCCTCTGGAAATTCTGACCAGTTTTCTTTTTCTGGAAAATAGTCTATATGGGTCACCAATGTGACCGAAGTGTTGCGAGATATTATTTGGAAATTGGTCTCCACATCCCAGTTAATTGTGTGATCTATTATTTTTACAGTAATACCCCGCTTTACGCGAGGGATACGTTCCGAAAAAAATCGCGTTAACTGAAATTCGCGTATATCGAGGTTTATGATTAAACATAGTCAAAATTTAATACAAAAAAAATACAAATCATTTTAATCAATCACTTTAATTCTAAGAACACTTTATGCAATACATACTCTTATTTTTTACGGAAAAATACATCTATTGTCTTTTGGGTAACGTTTTGTTTACGTTCTTGTAAAATACGTTCATAACACCCAACACTGTTTTTAATTGTTTGACACACGGTCAAGACACGGTCATCATTATTGTCTATACTCTACAATATGTCCAAACCTGAATAAATTTTTGAAAGTGCATTTTGTATTTCCCCTGAAGATAAAACTTTCTCTTCTACTTGTTCTTCCTCATCGTAGATAGGATTATTCTGTAACTCGATCAGATCTTCATTGCTAATAGGATCGTCCTGCGTTGCTACAAGTTCTACGAGATCTTCTACCGTGACATCTTCAAGTTCAGACCCCTCAATCATTGCAGCAATGTCTTCAAGCACTTGTCTCTGCATCTGGACAATTCTTCTAGGTGCTTCCACTACATCTGGCCAAAGATTACGCCACACCCCATTCATACAACTCATTTTAACTTCCTTCCAAGCCTCTTCTATGTTGTGAATAGACTTCATAATGTTGTATGACTTCCACCACTCTCGCATAGACTGTCTTCCTTCCCCGTCAGTTTCATGAATTAGTTGGCTAAAAGTGCGGCGATGGTAATAAGCTTTGAAGTTTGCTATTGCTCCCTGGTCCATAGGTTGTAATATTGACGTAGTGTTTGGTGGAAGGAACTTTACGTACACTTTTAAGTCTCTGGGCGTATCAAGTGAGGTTGGATGTCCTGGGGCATTGTCTAAGAGTAATATAACTTTAGGTTCAAGCCCATTTCTGTCACAGTATGATTTGACTGATGGGCAAAAACTATTAGAATACCATTCTTGAAAAATTTCCCGTGTAACCCACGCCTTTCTGTTTGATCGCCACACAACTGGTAGACTTGTCTTGTCTGTGCCTCGCATTGCACGGGGTGTTTCTGAATGGTACACTAGTAAAGGTTTCAGTTTGAAATCACCAGTGGCATTACCACCCAGCAGAAGTGTTAGTCGATCTTTCGCAGCTTTGAAACCACTGGCTTGACGTTCTTCCTTAGAAATGAATGTTCGAGATGGCATTTTTTTCCAGTAAAGTGCGGTCTCATCAACATTGAAGATGAGACAAGCAGGAATTTTCTCTCGTCTAACGAAGTCTTGAAACTTGTCTGGAAACTCAGCTGCAGCTTGAATGTCCGCGCTGGCCGCCTCTCCTGTTATGTGGATATTGTGAAGATTAGAACGCTGCTTGAACCGATGGAACCAGCCTCTGCTGGCAGCAAAAGTCGGAGTGGCACTCCCTTCTCCTTCTTTTGTTTTCAGCATCTCATACAAAGATTTTGCTTTTGTGCATATGAGATCTTGACTTAGTGGTGTGTTCTTCTTATTCAAATCTTCGATCCAGACTGACAGTAATTTCTCCATTCTTTCTAAGATAGATGATCTCGAACGAGAAAGTTTTGTTGCACTTATAGGTGTTGAACCTTCGCTGGAGATTTTAATTTTTTTCCCGATTTTTATAAATCGTTCTCACAGTCGATTCTGAGAGTCCAAAATCTCTCCCAACAATTGTTGCTTTGCCTCCATTTTCCATTCTTCTTAACACTTTCATCTTCAATTCCAAAGTGACGCTTTTACGCTCTTTTTTCTTTACAGGCGGCATTTTTAACGTAGGGTTAAATTATGTATGTATGTATCTCCAATAAATATTAAAACAAAACTGCCAGCCGACCGAACTAACATTACGGAACAAATGAACACACGAAACGAACGAGGAAATCCCCATAGAACAAAGTCGAAGGACAGGAATTCCCAATTCTTCAAAGAGAATATTCAGAGAAAGCGGGGATCCCCCCCGCGACCATAGAGAAGTTAATGACTACATGAGCGCGAAATTTGAAATTCGCGTTATAGTGAAACCGCGCGTAACGGGGTCGCGCTAAGCGGGGTATTACTGTATTTATATTGTAGTGCTACTGAAAATCCGCTCCTCAAGCCAACCTTAGAGCTAGTTTTTTTACATAGTTTCAAGCCATTTTTACTTCCCTTGTATCATATTCATGAAAAAATCACGCTCCGAGATTTTTACATTTCTTTACGTTTCAAGGCTCCTAGAGCATGAAAAACATAGGCACCTATTTTCCTAGGTTTGTCTGTCTATTGGCACGATAACTCTAGAATGAAATGAGTTATTGATTTCAAATTTGCTACACATATAATACTCAACCTAGAGTTGGTAGTTTTTGGGCGGTATTCTTTAGAAAAAAAACCGGTCAAGTGCAAGTTGAACTTGCACAATTAGTGTTCCGTACGTTGATTGTTTCTAAAATAAAAAATTTTGTTAGGGTGGTATAAAATGATCAGTGACTTCACAAAACACACCCCAAATGAGTTTTCAACAAAGTTTGTTTCCAATCTTTACTGAAAACTGGCGACCTTGAAATTTTGTTTTTTTTTTTTATATACCAGATAAATTATTAAAGGTAATGCACTCGTGATAATTTTCGTTCAATCTATACCCCGTGGAGAATATTCCAGAATTTTTTCAAAATTTTTTGATCAGTACTTTTCGATATAAGGTAGGAGACAGCGATTTTTTAAAAGTAATACGAAGAAAAGTGTGCGCAAGTATTACATTATATATATATATATATATATATATATATATATATATATATATATACATATATATATATATATATATATATATATATATATATACATATATATATATATATATATATATATATATATATATATATAAATATATATATATATATATATATATATTACTCGTGTTTTCACAAGCTTTCATTTAAACACCACACTCGAGACCTAGTAAAAAAATTTTTTTTTTTTTCACTTCCGATTTCACCCCTCAAAACGAACCCCTTAAGTCAAAATTTATGTTACGGTGGTATAAAATGATCAGTGACTTCACAAAACACACCCCAAATGAGTTTTCAACAAAGTTTGTTTCCAATCTTTACTGAAATCTGATGACCTTGAAATTTTTGTTTTTTTATATACCATATAAATTATTAAAGGTAATGCACTCGTGATAATTTTCGTTCAATCTATACCCCGTGGAGAATATTCCACAATTTTTTCGAAATTTTTTGATAAGTAGTTTTCGAGATAAGGCCCGGGACAGCGATTTTTCGCGAATTTTTAAAAATAATACAAAGAAAAGTGCGCGCAAGTATAATATTATATATATATTTTTTTACTCGTGTTTTCACAAGCTTTCATTTGACACCACACTCGATGACCTAGTAAAAAAATTTTTTTTTCACTTCCGACTTCACCCCCCAAAATTAACCCCTTAAGTCAAAATTTAATTCTCAAAACTACATGGCTCTGATGAGGCCGTCAATTCCTATATTATTACCAAATTTTACCTTTCTATGTCAAATAGTTTCGGAGAAAATCGGGTGTGACAGACAGACAGACAGACAGACAGACACCGAAGTGATCTTATAAGTGTTTCCGTACGGAACACTAAAAATGAGGTGAAAGGGGTGGAGATAGATAAATTTAGTAAATTTTCAATAACATTATGATATTTTTTCTTGATTTTTGACTGAGATAATAAACAATTTTTAAACACAATTTTTTATAGTTGTAAGAGGATAAAGGAGTGTTAGTTCAGGTTATATATGTTGTTATAAGTCAAGGATATTGGAATTGAGGAATAAAAAAATTGTGTTATTTTTTCATTATTTTTAATTATTAATTGTTAAACATACAAAGGATTAATGTGGTAGGGAAGGGAGGCTAGAGGGGATGCTTATGTTCTTTTAAAAATTCTTGGAGTCGAAGAATCTAAAAGTTATTTTTCATTATTTTTAATTATTTAGGGTCAAACATATAAGAACTTAATGAGGTAGGGGAGGGGGTTAGAGAGGATGCTTAGTATATATCGTGTTATATGTCCTTTGTAACTCTCTTGGAGTCGAGGTTATTTTTTTATTATATTCATTTTTTTTTAAATTAATCTCACCATAAAATACTTATGGTATAAGGTACCGAGTTGTAATGCTAAGTTATTCTTTAGTGTCAGAAAATCAAATTCAGTATTTGTTTTAGAACTGCATGTTTGTACAGGAAGTACTGAGTAAATCACTTCACCAATCTTTTAAATTTGCTTTACCTTAGATGGTGTAAGTCCTACATGGTATACTAGTTTGGGATCTTTTTCCAGTTCGCCAAGTAACTGTTGCTGTTGGGGTATAGATAAGGCAGACTTATAAGCTTTGTTCATTAACTGTCTCGCTTCATATCCAGCTGTGTCTGGTACACACATTGTAGCATCATAACAAACTAAATGTTCCTTTGGAGTTGTTGGATTCAACCAAATTGGCTAAAATATTAAATATTCCTAATAATAAGTTTAAAAGTAATATTTATTATGGCTAATTCATACAAACACTAGTTTTGATTATTTTAAGTACTAAGTTTACCTCATCTTGACAGTTTAGCATGGTGGTGCTAATGTTACAAATTCAGGTTTATAAACCCTATTCATTGGTGCATTTTCTCCAGTAGCTAATTTTTTTGGCAATTTCTCGATTAGAAATATCTGGGGGCGCTAAAACATTGTTACAAATTAAAACAACAAATTTTGCAATGTTAGTTTATTATTCTCAGTAACTAATTTAGACAAAATTTATAAATTGTTCACAGGAATTATTGTTTTAAAAATGCTTTTATTTAGGAAACAGTTATTCTTAACAATCTTTTTTGAAAATAATTGTTTTTATAATTGGTCTCCAGGAAACAATGTAATTTGCTTATGCTTATATAGATTTTGGGAGGATTATTAGAAAGCTGTCTTGCTGACAGTATAAGTAACAGTTATCACTAAAATAAAGATTACATCTGGGCAATTAAAAAATATATTATCATATACATTTTTCAAAAAACTTATTGGGAAGGAGAAATTTTGTCAAACGTTAACTAACTGGCTACTAAGCATTTTCTCTTTCTCCTCTATTATCAATGAGGTCATATGCTAGCTTAACATACTAGAACATAATGTGTAATAACATTTTCAAATAAGCTCTTATTTTCTTGCCTGTACTTTTAACAAGATTCATTTTGTATGATTTTAAAAATTTTATATTGTTTTTTGTAGCATTAGATTTATTCAAATATGTTATAATTGGAAATTAGTGGCAGCTCTATTATAAAATACTAATTTATTATTAAATTTAAAATGTTGTAATGTGCCTTGGTACAAAAATATTAAATTAAGTTATTTAGAAAATAAATCTTCATTACTACAAAGTTAAAATCTGAAAACTGAATTAAAATTATAAACTTACTTGTTATTAGGCGACTTATCTGGTAGAGATAAAATTACAGGAATACCAGTCTTACATGTCTGTAGGAGCTCAGATTGTTTTTCAGCTAAAGTCAGCTGTATTGCACTAAAGTCTACATTTGCAGGTGCTGTACTATCTGAACTTACAACTTGAAGTGCTGTTTTTTTAAGAAGCTATAATCAACAAAAAAAAGAAATAAATCAGTGCAGTCCTTGCAATGAAAAAATCAAATTTTAAGAATATAAATAATTAAATATTAAAATACAACTTACAGCATCTTTTGGGACTTCTGATACTAACTGAGTAACAAAATATCTTTCTGCATTTGTAAGTTTTGGTAGTTGTCCTGGATATTCTAATTTTGGAGCACCTACGTTGCTATGTTGCTCTGGAGGATACTACAAAAATAATACTGTCACAATACAAAATTGATATGCAGAGCCTATATCTAATAATCAGTCCTATACATTGCATTTCATTTATGAAATAACTGATATCGAGTATAACCTTATACACTATGATAAAGTGTTTAAATAAATTTATAAAATATTTGGAACTAACCAAGAGATGAATAAAAAACACTTGCAAAAGGTGTATTTCCTAAGGGCTCCCCCCCTCTATATAGTTCATAAAGTACCGTTATAGCAGCTAATCGTTGATCTATTTCTGGTAATAGATCATTTTGTAGCAACATAACAATACATGTTCCAACTGAAAATATGAAAAGAAAGATAAGTGTATTGATACGAAATTAATCATAAATTAATGAGATACCTTTAAAATAATCTGAATTCTCGAACTTCTTGTGGACTTCATTGGCCAGTGCCTCTAATGTATGGGTTCTAACATTACCTTTATCTAAAATACTATAAAGTGAATTTTAGTCGAGATTTTAAAAAATAAGGTTTCATGGAACTTACTCTAGCAAGAGATCACATTGTTCTACTGTTAGTGCCATTGTGTAAATTTTCCGAATTTAAATAGAAATTCAAGGCATTTCATGTTTCATCACACTGAATCTCCTTTGTTGACATTATTTCAGCAGTCAAGAGTGAACGTGAATTTAGATAGAGAGTAAATAATACTAAAGTTAGTAATAAAATAAGTTCGTTCAGGCTGTCAATATATAGCAACTGTAGAGAGGACCATTGTCGTTGGTGGTAATAAGTGGACAAAGCTGCTACCGTTGTATTCTTTTCATTCATGTGAAACTAAGTCAATTGCCGTAATTAATAAAATATTTCCACTACGAAGCAGCTACGGTTCTTCGAATGCACCTTTCATTATGTCTGTAGCCCATAATACTAACGATATATTTAAAAAAAAGAAGTAGAAATGACTCATCTATTTATAATGACATTACTAATATTTGTTGACATTCGATGGATGGTGTTTTCATGATAAGATATTTTTCAAAACAGAGAGGAGAAAAGGCTTTAGTTTAAAATAATGTGATTTTTTTAAGAGAAAAGTGTTATACTTTAATACTATATACTACAGAATGGCGTCAGTAAAGGTTTGCCGTCCGTGTAAGACCTTTTAACCAGAGGTAAAAATTGCATGGTTGGGTGATCTAGCACAATGAACTGTTTTTTAACCATTTTTTTAATTTCGTTTTTAGGAAAAAGACATGGACGCTCAATTAATAATACAAATGAGCGGAAAGACAACAGGTATTTTAAATTGTAAGGTAAGTTGCTTAACAGTTTTTGCATAACCAAAAATTTAGGGCAATAGTTTTGGCAATGTTATTTTCCTTATCTTTAGTGAACGTGATTTAGTAATGCTAAAAAAATTATATATTTGTTTTTCCTTAACAAACCATAACAAAAAGTTAAAATGTAGTTAATTTAATTATTAAAACACATCTGTAAATATGAAATATTTTTTAAAAAGTGAAATCTAACAATATAATTAAAATAAATAGGTAAAATATACTTTTTTTTATATAATTTAAAATCAAAAAAATAAAATCATGCAAATAAAATAACAGAAAGTGAAGATACCAGTTAAAAGAACTAAGAAATTCATTTTAAACTAAAATTTTAGTATTATAAAACTCTTTAATACAGTAGATATTTCTCATAAGGTTGCACTTGCAGATTTTTTACATTTGGTAACAGCATTAATGGCTGTGGTAATTTCTGGTGAGTTACTGAAAATTCAGTACATAGACAGTGGATTTTTTACTGGCTATAGTTAGGTATTAAAATATTTTTATGTTCAGTAGTTGATGTGAACTGAAACTTGTTTGAAACTTCCTTTAAAGTTCTTGTTTTTTGAAAGGATTAATTATTTTTGCTTATTCAGACTTAAGTTTTTTAATTTTTGGCTGTTAAAATGCACTGTTTCCAGAGTTATTTTTTTCAGGACAAGTGTAGAGAAATTCTGTAAAAATGGCTTTATTATTTTACATATTATATAGTAAGAGAATATTTTAATTAAAGGGCAATCTTTTTTTTTTTCTGCCAAACAATGGTTCTGAAAGAATATTTCAATATAAGGGCTGTAGATAATTTAAATGGTACCTTTTACACAACTTTTTTAATGCAAGTGGAACTTTGATTGTCATATAAAAAATCATATAAATGTTGATATTTGTTTATAAAAATTATAAAACAAAATAATGTTGCAAATTGATTGTCATCCATGCGGTGCAGGATTTCTAGGATATAGCTCATTCTGAAACAAATGTTTGTTTAATTTTCAGTAATTCAATGATTTTTAAAGTGATTTTAAAAATATTTCAAAACCACTTATGCAGAAAGATAGTATATATGAAACTATTGGTTTCAATTTTTTAAAATTATTTCTTTATATTTAATTTTCTATAGTACTTCGGAAAAAATTAAGATAGAAATATATACCTAGAGGCTAGTATTTCGTCAAAACTGTAAAAAGCATGATATAATGAAATCACTGGCTAATAATAAATTTTAAGCTATGTCTGAACAATCTGAACTTCCTGCCTTGCAGACATATCAAAGAGAGAAAGGAAATCTATAAAGGGTAGTAACATTTACTTTCATAAATTATATGCTTCTGGTATCTCAAAGCGAAAAGTTATTGTATTTTAAAGAGTCTGTTAAGAAATAACTTCATTTTTTAAAAACATTAAAACTCACTGTTTGCTCTGTATTATTCCTTTGATAAAATTCAGTTTTGTAAACTATGGAGAATTAAAAAAATCCTGTCCCATGATTTCTTAACATTATTGTGGTTTGTATCTCCTATAAATATACTTCAACTGTACCATCATGAAAACATTAAATATTTCGATCAAATGTAAAAATTAAAATATGAAATAGCTGTGTTCAGGGTATAATCTGCGGTAATGCGGTTCGGATCACATGTTAAACTAATAGTATTAGTGTTACTACTACTACTATCAGTCATATTATTCTCAGACTACATTAAAAAAAACTTTTTTTTATATTAAACTGTGTAAATTGGAATGGCTTTCCGACGTTCCATCTACGATTGCACTAAGAATCTTTCAGGGATCTCCACTCTTCTAGATTAAATCACTGAATGTTGGCAGAGTGGATGTATATCCGCTACTTACCTCACCAACAAATAGTTGTAAAATAAAACTGAAAGAGATTTTCTCACATTGAAGAATAGTTAGTAGAAAATTAATTAAGGCATTATAACTTGATATTTTGAATTACATTTACTTTATGGTAAGAAGTTAATAAAAAAAGTTAAACAGAGGCAGGGCTTTCATAAGAATTGGAAAAATAAAAACATGGGACAATTTTTAAATTCGTCGACCCCAAGAACATTGAAAACCATGTATAGCACAATACATAGGAAACCAACCTCTCCAATCTTTCCCCTATCTTTATAGCCCCTTATATGTAAGATAATAAAAAAAAATGCCTGAACTATTAACCAGGAAAAGTTCTAATAATACTATTTAAAAATTATACAAAATTTTTCGAGCATCATCTCTTTCAGCTTCTTCTCTTGAAATAATATTGTTTACAAATGACATTTGTTTCCTACGTTTAATCAGTTATATGTGTACCATTTGAAGTCAATATCTCATTTTGCTATCCACCCCAGGACTTTTCTTCCTCCCTCTGTCATCAATTTTTTAAAGGCAATCTAAATTTTTAGAGTTCCACTGTAGGAGAGGGTTCTTTTTTTGTGGAGATCTCCCTCTTGTCATCGATTTTTTGTTTATTGTGTTGGGAGGAGTTTTTAGAGTTCCACTGCAAGAGGGTACTTTTTTCATCTAGGAGTTTCGCCACTCTCGGTTGTTGTTTGACACCCCGTGTTTGTTGATTGTCCCCCACTCTATTATGAGAAGTTCTACCTTTAGAGTTCTCTTTTTGTCCTTAAAGAAACGCCTTTTGTGTCCATATGTCCCTTCCCACGCCTTAAACTTAGCTACGCCACTGATGCAACCCCTTTATCCTTGCTTGTGCCTAATTTTTGCACATTAACTTTTTATAATTGGGTAAGCAGGATCTAAGAAATATATAATTCTATTATGATCAGTATTGCATGCTGTACTGACATCCTGAATTGTAGTGTTAAAGCCAATATTAGATAGAAAATGTTTTAAGTTAAACTATTATTAAAAAATCAATGATGCACACTGATTTTTTAGCATAGTGATCTGAAATATTTGTTCTACTATTTAATTGCGACGCGCAAACTACAACTCTAGTGGATTTCAAATGAAAAATATTTTTTCTACAAAAGTAGAAGACTTAGGAACTATCCTTTAGGTTGTTACTATTAACGTTGAGATACCTACAGATACAGAGTTGAAGTTTTTATTTTAATTGCTACTTTGGTATTGGTATTTAATTTAATTTCAATGCCCTTACATTTAAATTTCTCAGTTAAGATTATTCATATTATTATAAACCTTACTGTCAAAGACAGTTTCTGCAGTAAGATGCTAGAAAATGGTAATATTTAAGAAACAGACATCAATTTAAAACTAGACACGATATTGTCGCCGGTAAGATAAGTAAAGAATCATTATTGATGGGACAGGGTTGATTTATAGACTAACTTTAAAATTTAAAGTAGAAATGTGTGCTGGTGGAAATAGAGGATAACTGTTATGGTTGCAGTGAACGTGAGAGGCACGATTAAAAAAAATGATGGTGATGGATAAATCTCAACATAAGACGTTTCAGAGGTGTGCAGTCATTGCCAGTGGATTATGAGAATAATCAGAAAGCTTGGACGACATCTGATATTTTCACAAAATGGGATCGTGAGTTGACAGCGAAAATCTTGAAGCAAATATGAATGCCAGTACTAATGTTTACTAAGATTACTTTACTCGACGCCATCCTGATGATTTTTGATTAAACTTACACAAAGTACATATAATAAAGATTTATTTTAGACATGCCGGATTTACAGCACGAGTCGATCAAAGTTCCAACAACTCTTCTGTAGACTTCTACGACATTCCGTTTTTCTTTTCTCATTAAAATTATTCATATTATAAACCTTACTGGCAAAGACAATTTCTGTGGTAAGATGCTAATAGTTTATATTACCAGATTATGGTAATATTTAAGAAACAGACATTGAACGTTCAGATATTTATTTGTTATGTATCCCATTGAAGTTTCTGCTAAATCTGAATACAAGTGGAGATGTTCAGTTTAGTTAATTTGTCTGTTCTAAGCACAAATGTAAATGTTAAAAATACTGATTTTATTATCATGCCATTCAAATACTTACGTTTGTACTTAAACTGACATCATAATTAAATTAAATGTTGCATATGCTAAACAATTTTTTTAGGCTAATACAAGAGATGAAAGCATTCGCTATAAAGAATTTACATTCGACCACTCCTATTGGTCACATGATGAAAAATCTAGCAACTATGCGTCACAAGGGACGGTGTACAATGATTTAGGTACTGAAGTAGTAGATTGTGCCTTTGAGGGATATAATGCTTGTGTTTTTGCTTATGGGCAAACAGGAAGTGGCAAAACATTTACTATGATGGGATCTCCTGTAAGTTGTTTGGGTGATACTACATAAAAATATATAAAAATATTGTGAAAAAAGAATTATACAATAAATATTTACCACTTGATTCACTAAAAAATATCCATTTTTAAAACTAATCTAACGTTGCAGTTATGAGGCCTTGCAATATGTTTTTATTTATGATTAAACTGATAAAAATGAAATATTGTGTGTTTAAATTCTTATAACTATTATATTTCCCACCCGAATTAACCTAAAAATGGCCAGCCAAGTGCAAATCGGACTTGCGCAATTAGTGTTCCATATGTTGATTGCTTTTACAATAAAATAAAATCCTCACCTAGGCTAAGGCTTTTACCGGTTTAATTATAAATAAAAATAATCGGACAAGTGCACGTCAGACTTGCCCAATTAGTGGTCCGTATGTTGATTGCTTTTAAAATAAAAATTTTTTGTTGTGGAGGTATAAAACGATCAATGACTTCACAAAACACACCCCAAATAAATTTTCTATGAAGTTTTTTATCCGATCTTTCCTAAAAACTGATGACCTTGAAATTTTTGTTTTTTTTTTTTTATATATACCAGATAAATTATTAAAGGTAATGCATTCGTGATAATTTTCGTTCAATCTACACCCAGTGGAGTACTTTTCGAGATAAGGGGGGGCAGCGATTTTTCACAATTTTTTAAAAATATTACAAGGAAAAGTGCGCGCAGGTATTACATTATGTATATTTTTGAACTCGTGTTTTTACAAGCTTTCATTTGACAGCCCACTCGACGACCTGGTTAAAAAAATTTTTTTCACTTCCGATTTCGTCCCCCAGAACTAACCTCTTAAGTCAAAATTTAACTTTCAAAACTACACGGCTCTGATGAGGCCATCAATTCCTATATTAGTGCCAAATTTCAACTTTCCACGACAGACACCGAAGTGATCTTGTAAGTATTCTGTATGGAACACTAAAAATTCAGGTCCTCCCCTGCCTCAGAGGTGCTAATTAACATTTAGCAGTTACTTCTTTAAAATATCAGCTCATAAACTTTTGAATAACTGATATATGAAATATATTGAGTTGGTAATTAGAATTAAAACATTAAATTGCTAATGTAATCCCTATATTAGCCAGGATTATGTCACTTTTTAAACTTTTGTTTAAAGGAAAAACCAAGGTTTGATACCAAGAATTTGTAAAGCACTCTTTGACAGAATGACTGACAATTCAAAACGGGGCACTACTCATAGGGTGCAAGTTAGCTACTTAGAAATTTAATCAAGAAAGAGTGGCAGATTTGCTAATAGACAGAAGAGATAAAGAGAATAGCACTTTAAAAGTCAGAGAGCATCCCAAGAAGGGGCCTTATGTTCAGGGCCTAACGACTTGTTGGGTTACAAATTATGGACATATACAAGATTGTATGGAGAGGTAAGAAAAATGCCTTATATAAAGTTCTCACAATTTTTTATTTTTATTAGTTAAAATCTTCGTTTATTGTTTAAACAAAAAAATTTATTAACATATGAATTATTTTAGGGGAAATTCACATAGAACTACTGCTTCAACAAATATGAATGATGTCAGTAGCAGAAGTCATGCAATTTTTTACTATAACATTTGTGCAAGCAAGTTATTGTGATGGAGTTCCTAGCGAAACAGTATCTAAGGTGAGCTAAGTCACTTTTCTCTACTTCAAGTTAAAAAAGAAAGGGTTTGATGAAAATAAAACATTCAAAGTTGCTGTGTATTGTAATTGTTTTTAAAGGTTTTTTCATTTTTTGCTTATTCTGTTATCATCATGGTATATATATATATATATATATATATATATATATATATATATATATATATATATAATATATATAATATATATATATATATATATATATATATATATATATATATATATATATATATATATATATATATATTACAGTGGCGGCCAGTGACATTTCATACTCTAATTTATTAAAAATAAAAATCGGTCAAGTGCAAGTTGAACTTGCGCAATTAGTGTTCCGTACGTTGATTGCTTTTAAAATAAAAAAAAAATTGTTGCAGAGGTATAAAATGATCAGTGACTTCACAAAATACACCCCAAATGAGTTTTCAACAAAGTTTGTTTCCAATCTTTACTGAAATCTGATGGACCTTGAAATTTTTGTTTTTTTTCTATATACCATATAAATTATTAAAGGTAATGCACTCGAGATAATTTTCGTTCAATCTACACCCCGTGGAGAATATTCCAGAATTTTTTCGAAATTTTTTGGAAAATACTTTTCGAGATAAGGCCCGGGACAGCGATTTTTCGCGAATTTTTAAAAATAATACAAAGAAAAGTGCGCGTAAGTATAATATATATATATATTTTTTACTCGTGTTTTCACAAGCTTTCATTTGACACCACACTCGATGACCTAGTAATTTTGTAATAAGATTCAGTAAATAAGTACTTTACTTTGCTTATGGGTATACGTAAGGCCCCACCACTAGAGTAAAATTATTCAAGTCATGTTGTTAAATGCTTTCTATTACTTACTAGTCTCAAATAGAAAATTTTAGTATTTATCTTTTACATAAAAACCCTGGCATTTTATAAAAAAATGTTTGATTAGGTTTGCATTTCCGTTTAAAATAATATAAAAGATTTATACTATTTTTTAATTTTTTTTTTAATAACAACCCTATATGTCATAAAACTAAGTTTATGACATACAGTCAGTGCTATTGATCGTGTTTTCACAAGCTTTCATTTGACACCACACTCGATGACCTAGTAAAAAAATTTTTTTTTCACTTCTGACTTCACCCCCCAAAACTAACCCCTTAAGTCAAAATTTAATTCTCAAAACTACAAGGCTCTGATGAGGCCATCAATTCTAACTATATATTACCAAATTCACCTTTCTATGTCAAATAGTTTCAGAGAAAATCGGATGTGACACAGACAGACAGACAGACAGACACCGAAGTGATCTTATAAGTGTTCCGTACGGAACACTAAAAAGACTAATGATTTTTAATCATTATGAGATGTGAGTATGAGATATATGAAAGACTGATTTTGTCAAATTTTCCACTTTTATTTAGTTTCACTGAAACTGTATGACGCGTTTCGCTATACTATAGCTTCTTCTGATACGAAATGATAGCTATAGTATAGCGAAACGCGTCATACAGTTTCAGTGAAACTAAATAAAGTGGAAATTTGACAAAATCAGTGTTTCATTACATTCGTTATGAATTTCCATCAAGTAACAGCCACAACAATTCAAAATATAGTAAAAGAATATTATTTATATTTGTGAATATATTTATTATTATTCTTATATTTATATGTGCAAAAGTTTCCGGCCACTTTGAACTACGAGACAAATTATTAGTCCGTATGCTCTATAATAGACTTAAATTATATTTTTATGTTAATATTTTGTAGCCATACCCTTTGCAGTGATAACAGCCGCACAAAGATGTGGCATTGACTCAGTTGATCGATTAATACAAGCAGGTGAAATTTTATCCCATTCTTCCTTCAATAGTTTGAATAATGCGGCTTTATTTGAATATGTATGCTTTCGAACTTGACGATCTAACGTTTCCCATAAGTATTCTATTGGGTTCAAGTCCGGTAATTGAGATGGCCAGCTTAAAATCCTCACATTTGAAGCAGAAAACCACTGTTTTAACAACTTGGATGTATTTTTGGGGTCATTATCCTGCTGAAATATCCAATTCTGCGGCAATGTTTCTTCAGCATATGATAACAAATTGTTTTCTAAAATGTCCTTTTAAATATCAGCGTTCATATTTCCGTTGATCTCGATCAATGGACCGACTCCTTGTACAGAGAAAATTCCCCAAACCATCACACTTCGTCCACCGTGTTTTACAGTAGGAATTTGGTACCGAACATCATTTCTCGTATCAATAGGACGTCGTACATGTTGTCTACCATCGCTTCCAAAAAGATTAAATTTAGATTCGTCTGAGAAAGCTACTTTTTTCCAATCTTTGATTGTCCAATTTAGGTGATCTTTGGCAAATTGTAATTGGGCCTTCTTATTTTTTTTACTGATTAACGGTTTTTTAATACCCATACGGCCAAAGAGTCCCACATCATGTAGTCTTCGTGTCACAGTACTAGGACTAACATTAGCTAGGTTTTCATCCTTTAGCTCGCGTGCAATTTCAGCAGCAGTTTTTCTTGACATCCGCAGTTGATTTGCGTTTAATGATACGATCTACTTTTTTAGACGTTTTTCTTGGTCTTCCGCTACGCGGACGATCTTTTAAAACCATATCCACTACGGTATTTTACAATAATATAAAGCTTCATTATTATCCTATCGATAATAATGAAGCAATCTGACGAGAAGACTTTCCTTTTTTTGAAAATTTTATTACTCTCTCACGAACTTGGATTTGCATATGCCGATGTTTGTGCTCCCACGACCTTTTATGAACTAAGTGTGAACATTCAACGCGCTATTATTCGTAAATACGTCTTTGAACGTCCTACTGCGTCAATGTATATTATGTTGTACCGAAAACTTTTGCACGCCACTGTATATATATATATATATATATATATATATATATATATATATATATATATATATATATATATATATATATACATATATATATATATATATATATATATATAAATATATATATATATATATATATATATATATATATATATATATGAGTGTGAATTAATTTCAGTCGGATTTGTAAAAAAGGGTGCACATTAGAATCGAGTAAACACGACTTTAGGTACCATAAATTGTGTACATGTTACGTTTTAAAAGGGGGTTTTACGCAAAATCTTCATTTTTCAACCACATAGTAGGTAAAAAATGAACCCTATTCGATCTTCTGTTTTTTCGTTTTATTAAAATTAATATCGTTGTACAAGAGCTAAACTATGTTTTACTGAATTTTCGGCGTGGCCTAAAACTTTTCACTCCAAGGTCCTGTCAAATTCAGTAACCCACAGCAATAAATTTTATATTGGAAGGTTGTTGCTATAATAAACGTTTAACAAAATTTATCTTACTATTGTTTTGTAAAACCGGGCCTAAATAAACAATAATAAAAAAAAACTAAAAAATATTTTGTCATGTTGATTTTGACATTTTTTGCCGATTTTTCAGATTCATCTTGTTGATTTGGCTGGAAGTGAACGAGCAGATTCTACAGGAGCTACTGGTCAAAGATTAAAAGAAGGAGCTCATATAAATAAATCTTTAGTTACATTAGGTAAGTATAGGCATTTTTGTAACAAGATTCAGTAAATAAGTACTTTACTTTGCTTATGGGTATACATAAGGCCCCACCACTAGAGTAAAATTATTCAAGTCATGTTGTTAAATGCTTTCTACTACTTACTAGTCTCAAATAGAAAATTTTAGTATTTATCTTTTACATAAAGACCCTGGCATTTTATAAAAAAATGTTTGATTAGGTTTGCATTTCCGTTTAAAAAATATAAAAGTTTTATACTGTTTTTTTATTTTTTTTAATAACAACCCTATATGTCATAAAACTAAGTTTTATGACATACAGTCAGTGCTATTGATCGTCTCAAATATGTTTTCGATCAATGTCAAAAGTTGAAAATTTCTTGCTTTCTTTAAAGGATGTGAACTTATATTATTATATTTATAAAGATTTAATGTAAAATAGTTTGCTTGCACCGCGTTGTAAACCTACAAAGGTCATCTTAAAGCCTTAATCAATTAAGGGGGTATTCTGGTTTAGCGGTCGAGATTTTATGCTACTTTTGCGATTTTTTTGGGCGAAAAGTATAAGGGTTATTGCAAAATGGCTTTTTACAATATTATGTTTATATATATTTGAAATATGTTTGCAAATTTTTATACTACTAAACAATTAGAAATAATCGATGCAAAAAATATATAAGAAGAACGCGAAGAAAAAAAACGATGCTCGATGGCGACCATGACTTGAGCAGTTCTATTCATCTGAAACAAAAAAAACCAAACGATATTCTTAATTAGTAGGAATGTCGCTATAGCAAGTAACAGAATGAAAAAAAAAATTGTGAAAATGTAAAAATGGCGCCATGTAAAAAAATTGAATATCGATTTTTGACCATTTTTTTTCACCTTTGGACGGCCGAAAAAAAAAACAAGACAAAAAATTTTGACTTCATCGTGGTAGGGGCTATAGCCAATATATGCTGAACATTTGTGCACAAGCACGACTCAATTGCTCAATTGGTTTTTGAGATATCATGATTGAACCCGCTAGACCAGAATACCCCTTAAGTTGTGAAGAAATAATTGTTAAAATCTTGAATTTGTTGTATTTCCAGAACTTACAGTTCTATAGTGGAAAAAGTAATCAGTTTCAAAGCCGTGGACCAGCAAAATGGATAACAATATCGTTAGATAAAACATATTTTAGTTGTTCAACTTGTTTTCTCTCAATATGCGCACTTGATAACATCCTCATCCTCATTGCCTCTATTCTATTATTAGGAGTTTTGTGACTAAACCTGTTAAAAACGTTAGAAAAATCTGTCTTTATAATGTCAAAATGTATTAAAGCTCAAGAAGGTTTGTCATGGTAGATTAAATCCATATTGTTCATTAACAATAGGACCAGTACTTGTGTACTTTTTTTTTACAAAACTGCAACTGACTGCCGAAATAAAAACAAGCTAAAATTAACTATTTTTTTCTCCTTCATTACTTACACATTTTGGCTTTTTTAGGTTCAGTTATTTCGGCCCTAGCAGAATTATCTTCCACAGAACAAAAAGATCAGAATGGGACAACGGAAGACATTCTTTATTCCTTACAGAGATTCCGTCTTAACTTGGCTACTTAAGGATAGTTTGGGTGGCAATTCTAAGACTATAATGATTGCCGCTATTAGTCCTGCAGGTAAACTAAAGAAATTATTATAAATTAGGTTAAAATTTAACTATGGGCCTACTCTTCGGCGGCATTTCGTGTGAGTCTCAGCGAATTGAGACTCTTCTACTACGACGATTATTGCTTTGTTTTTCGATCGTAGCCGTACATCCAGCTTTCATCACCGTAATGACAAAAAGCTACAGTGTTGAAAGCAAGCTCGATGTAAACATCAATCCGTCGCTGCTTTGGTTACTGCTCAATAGAAGAAACTTAGCTGCGATTCGATGCAAGCTTAATTCTTTCGTTAAAACTCGCTGACATGTTCCATAACCCATAGAAAGTGTGTCACCATTGTCCCCAAATGCTTTCCAAATCACTCTAGATGTTTCAGTAGCACTTTTTCCGAATTTGAATGAAAACCTCTCGCTTGTATGCTGCCCTTTTTTATATCCATTTTAAAAACTGCAGAGACACAATGAGCCCTTTACATAAATGTGTATACTGTACAAACTGAATGAGCTAGCAAATTGAAACTTCTCATGCAGCAGTGTGCCTACCGCCACCTATCGGCGTGTGTTGATACCATTTTTTAGAAACGCTCTTTTATCAAGTTCGCATTAAAACATATACATATACAAAAAACAGGGAAAAATATAAAAAAAAATACATTTGGCTTCAACGCTTTTTGCACGTTATCTACTTAAATATCTCATTGTTGAATTTATATTTCTCAACTATTAGAGATATTGTCCAGGGGGAAAAATGGTCATTTGGAGAATATATCTCTGCACATCTTCAGCTTCGCTCATATAATGTCAACAATCATGCTCCTTGTATTTCAGTATTCTGGAGGGATTGAAAGTTATTATAATTATCATTTTAAGATGAGATCGTCTTTCTTCTAAACTTAAAAATGAAGTGAACACACTTTTTGCTCCATTTTATCATTACCATAGTTAAATCTAATATAATAATTTTTCATATAACTAATGACTTTCCCGTGCCTATACTATTTATATGAAAAAAATTAAAACCATGCACTGATTTATTTAAACTCATTTCATTCTGGAGAATTGCCAGTGCATGCCCAGATTGAGTTTTCGAAAGCTTGTTTAGCAAATTTTAGCAGATAATATAACTTTAACTCTAGCAAACATTCTGCCTTGAGTTCAGAAAAAAAAGTTCAAGTGGAATAACATAAACCAATACTTAACAATAATAAAAAATCAACTGTTTTACAAATAAAATGTATCTCTAATATGAAAACATAATTATTATAATCTTTATATAATATATTACATAGTAGAAATAAAGAATTATGAATAAATTATCTTTTAGGATCTTTGGGAAATCTCCTTTGGAGATACCACGTACATATATTTTTACAAGCACCAACCGCACAACAAAAACCTTCTCTTGACATCTTTTTAGTGTTTTGTACGGAACACTTATAAGATCACTTCGGTGTCTGTCCGTCTGCCACACCCGATTTTCTCCGAAACTATTTGACATAGAAAGTTGAAATTTGGTACTAATATAGGAATTGATGGTCTCATCAGAGCCTTGTAATTTTGAAAGTTAAATTTTGAAAAAATCATCGAGCGGGGTGTCAAATGAAAAGCTTGTAAAAATTCGAGTTCAAAAATATATATAATGTCTTACATGCGCACACTTTCTTTGTATTATTTTGAAAAAATCGCGAAAAATCGCTGTCCCCCCCTCTATCTCGAAAAGTACTGATCCAAAAATTTTGAAAAAATTCTGGAATATTCTCCACGAGGTGTAGATTGAACGAAAATTATCACGAATGCATTACCTTTAATAATTTATCTGGTATATAAAAAACAAAAATTTCAAGGTCATCAGTTTTCAGTAAAGATCGGAAACAAACTTTGTTGAAAACTCATTTGGGGTTGTGTTATGTGAAGTCACTGATCATTTTATACCTCCGTAACAAAAATTTGATTTCAGAAGCAATCAACGTACGGAACACTAATTGCGCAAGTTCAACTTGCACTTGACCGGTTATTTATAATTATTTTCAATTATAACGTCAAACGGGTCATTTACTTTTTGGGACAATTTATTAATAATGAATTTCGAGTACGTTATAAAAAGATTCTCCTTGACATCCAGATCTAAACACAACCCGCGACCGCGCTGACAGCCATATTGTTGGTATGATAGGGGACGCGTGATAAAAAACAGGACCTAAAAATTTTCTTGAGTGTCGCTACTGGGTTTTATGTTTACCGTGGCACCACGTATAAAAATAATAATTTTCGCACCTTTAGTCTGGCAACATGAATTACAACCCGCTGATCTGCTGATTTCGAGTCTCCGCTTATTGACATTAAAACGCAATCAATCAACTACTGTGCTATCAAAACTGATAATTACAGAGCCTAGTAATGAGATTATAGTGTTCAACGGCTTTCACAAGATCATTAAAATCAAACTTAATGAAGTACATATTTTTTAGCTAATATATTTATTATTAATAGGTGAATATTTTTTTAAAATTTGTATTTTGATAAATTGTATATAACAATACATAAGAACGAAGTAAGTTTCTTTTTTAGGCAACAAATCATTTATCTAACTAGAACTGATTCAGAAAAGTTTTCACCCTTATTTTAGTCATTCTTATTATTCTAAAAGATTACTGATTTAAAAAACATTATTAAATTTACTATTTGTTTCTAGACTGTAATTATGGTGAGACATTAAGCACACTCCGATATGCCAATAGAGCAAAGAACATAATCAACAAACCAACGATTAATGAAGATCCTAATGTCAAATTAATCAGGGAATTGAGAAACGAAATTAGTAAACTTAAGGCTCTGATGTTTTGCGAACAACGATCGGATTATGTTGTTGGCTCAACAGATACATGAAAAGGAGACCAGAGAAAAGGTGATATATGTTTGTTGTTTTGATAATTGCTAAAAATACAAAGTCATGGATTTAAATAAAAAAATAATGTCGAATATTTTCTTTTGTACAGCAAATTTGTTAATTTTCCCACTTTATTCCAAAGTGGAGTAATGCTGCCTAAGGTTGTAATAAAATAGAAAATACAAAATAGAATATACATGAAAATAAATAAATAAATATTTAAAATAAAACAAAAATGGTAATGCCAGTATTACATAATTAACTGATAACATAAAAAAATTATACATATACAGTCTGTCAAGTAAGAACGTGTCCTCTCGTATTCTTGAAAAAAATGTGCTTCGAGAACATTTTCTCTGCTATCAGTGTATTCTTTGACATGTTAACAACGGCGCAATTACCTTACCAGGTGTACAAGTATGAAATGAGAATTTTTTTTTTCTAAAAAACATGTTAAATTCAAAGTCATGCTCCGTCGCTTGTTATACGTTTTTCCCATCTTTCGGGCAATTTGTGAATACCACGCCAGTAAAAATCTTCCCCTTTTGCTGCGAACCATTCATCGAGCCATTTTTTCACATCTTCGTACGAACCAAAGCGCTGCTCAGCAAGTGCGAGACCCATCGATGCAAACAAGTGGTAATCGGAAGGAGCCAAAAGTCTGGTGAGTAAACCGCGTGGGGTAGAACTTCCCAGCTGAGTGCTTCCAACGTGTCGCGAACTGGTTTTGCCGTATGTGATGGAGCATTGTCATAAAGAAAAATGACTTTGTGTTGCCTCTTTCGTTATTCTGGCCTTTTTTTCAAGCAACGAACGGTTCGAGTCGGTCAATTGTTGTTGGTAACGTTTAGTATTAACCGTTTCCCCAGGATTTTTAACAGCTCATAATAGACCATGCCCCTCTGGTCCCACCAAACACAGCTCTCTGCGAGCAAAATGTCACACGTGTTTTTTGCGCTTTTCCATTTGCCAGTCGTTCAACTCATGTGGTACCCATCTACCGGTCTTTTGAATCTTTCCCATCTTTCGTAGCCGATTGGAAACAGCTTATTGACTAACGCCCAATTGCTCGGCGAGTTGTTTTTGTGTTTGCGAATCATCTTCGTCCAACAATGCTTGCAATTCTACATCTTCGTATTTTTTTGTCGGTTTTCCACGTCTGTCTGCAATATCGAAGTCACCACTTTTGAAACGCCGAAACCATCGTTCACACGTATCTTACGATGGAGCATGTTCACCATAAGCTTCTCGAAGTAATCGGTATGATTTAACAGGAGTTTTCTTCAAATGAAAAC
>CM032446.1:185907117-185927117 GCA_019049505.1 Pachyrhynchus sulphureomaculatus
TTCAACAATTAAATTTATTGATAAAAACCAAAATCAATATTTTGTATTGCTTGTCGATGGGCTGCTGTCAATTTGGGTCCGTTAGCTGGTCTGTTCGAAGTTAGGTTAGCTTCTTTAAGCCTTCTTCTGACTGTCCACTGACTGACAGCCCGACCACGAATTTGTTGGAGCTCCTGCTGGACCTCGACGTCGGTCAAGTGGTAAGTCGCCAGTCTCTTGGTAACAACTGTAGACTCTGGAGACAGCTGACTGGCTCAGGTGCAGTTGCAGGGCAGTGACTTCTGCCGTTTTTTTTTTTTTTTTTTTTTTTTTTTGTGTTTTTTTTTTTTTTTTTTTTTTTTTTTTTTTTTTGGTGCATCCGGGGTAGAATCCATTTTTCAATGATGTAATTAATGAGCAGGTATAGCAGAGATGTTGACGGTTCAAGTTCCGATAAAGGAATGATAGGAAAATGCCGTCGTATGTATTTCTATAGAATGAATAGCGTGCAACGAGTAAGTTGCTGAGCGAGCAAAAACGGTTCTATTGAGTAAAACTGTTTTAATCAGTAAAACTTTTTGGAAATCCAAATAATTTTGGTATTATTGGAAAGAGTACAAAATCAGCATTCTATTGATACCAAAAATTATACCACTGTTCAAGGATCGGTGTTAAATGAAGCAAAATCGTTTGAGTCGATTTTTTGCTCACCAGTGTATATTATAAATTAAAATATAAACAGGTTTTTCAGTATCATATAGTTCTTTACAGTATACATGAAGCGTGTACTTTTGTATTTTTTACTGTACAAGTTTATATAAAAAAAATTGTTACAACTGTAGTCATCTAGATGAAAAGACCTGGCTCTATCTCTTGCCTTGGATATATCAAGTGCTTGAGATTCTCCAAAATGTTCAGTTGCGTTGTTTCAAACACGTGCCACATAAGTTAAAAGATCCAGCTGTTTATCTTTGCTTACGAAAGCCATATTGATGATCGCTGTTAATGTTAAATCCTTCAACCCTTAAACCCAATCTACAGCTTTGCAGATGACAGTACGCTTATCTCTCCATTTACTTTGAACGCTCGGACATCGGCTACTCAGACGAATATCCGTAGACAGCGGGAAGTCGTTCAACTTAACAAAGGCCTATAAGAAATTCTATCTTGGGGTGACAGTAACCAAGTGGAATTTAACGCTACAAAAACCCAGGCGGCAGTTTTTTTCTAAAAAAGTTAACGTTGCTGAACCCGACATAGTTATGGCGGGGCACTCCATTCCTCTGACAACCGTCACTCAATTTGTTGGGCGTTAATTTGGGAGCAAATATGTCCTGGCACGAACATGTCGCAGGCATAGCAAGGAGAGCTTCTCAAAAGTTGGGAATTTTATTTCGAACCAGAAAGCTTTACAACTCCATAACAACTGTTAATTCTTTACAAAGCTCAAATTCGGCCAACTATGGATTACTGCTCCCATGTTTGGAGCTCCGCTCCCAAACATACATTGCATTTTGTTGGATTCTATTCAGAGAAGAGCCGTTTTCGTCTGATTGGAGACCCGGAATTGACTGGCGGCCTTGATTCGCTGGAACATCGAAGAACGGTGGGCGACTTGAGCCTATTCTACAAGTATTTTCATGGAAAGTGTTTGAAGGATGTAGCCCGCTTAATTCCTCCCAGAGCAGTGCACGTTAGAAATACACAGCTTGTTACTTCTCGTACAACGCTTTCCAAGCAGTCTTTTATATGGAGAACATCATCCCTTTGGAATGATTTGCCCAGTACTGTGTTTCCCACCGAGTACAATTTACAGCGATTCAAGAGCAACGTGTAGCGCTTTAGGGACTCCCCCACAGCACCCATAAAAAAAAAGATATTTTAAAATATGTTGATTGTTAGCCTTTTCCATAACTTTCGATATTATTGAAAGCAGGTCGGTAGATTTTAAAGAAATGTTTCTTTGCCTTTTTTGAGTTGGCTGAACTATAGCACATTTCCAACAGGAAGGAGATATTCCCTTTCTATAGTATAGGTTGAAAATTCTACAGAAAACTCGAACTCTCCGTCTCGATTAGCGATTCGTGTCGATTCATCGCTAAACTGAGTAAAATCAAAACTGATTGAGAATGATTCAGCTTCACGACCTTGTTAGTCCGTCGTATTTGATACTTAAGCCAGTTGATGTTGGGGACATTAACGTCTTCTAGGATGGCAATTTTGACATTTTGATAATTAATCTATAAATTATTGAGGGTGTCTGCAAGAGAAGCGAAAAGTGTTCTAAAGTTACTATCACTTGGTAGTCTATAGAGGTAGCAAATAAGCCTTGTGATTTGTTGCGTCGTTATTCTGAATAAATATTTTAAAGTAACATTAAAATACATTGAATTTATATATATATATATATATATATATATATATATATATATATATATATATATATATATATATATATACATATACATATACATATACATATACATATATATATATATATATATATATATATATATACTATATATATATATATATATATATATATATATATATATACATATATATATATATATATATTATATATATAATATATATATATATATTATATATATATATTTTAATTTTTGATTTATATTTAGGTTCAATGATCCTGCTGAAGCTGCAGAACTAAGAAAAGGAGAAAAAACTCGTAACTTGTCTCGACTGAGTCTGTTAAGTTGGTCCACACCTGACCTTGCTGTTTCTATGGAAAATTTACAAACGTAAGAATTTTATATTGTGTGAAAAAATCTCCTCCTCTCTTATGTATAAGTGTTTTGAACGCTATGTTATTTATTGAATTTTTTAGAGGAATAAAAAAATTTTAAAATACGCATTATTTTGCGTTTTAATTTTTTACAGAGGTCAGGATGAAGACAAATTAGATATAGATATGCAAAGATTGACGTTGGAAAAGGAAAAGGAACAATTTGAAAAAGACCAGGAACAATTTGAAAAGAGTAAAGAGGCATTCGAAAGAAGAAAAAAGAGTTTGGAGGAAGCACAAGTCAAAGTTGGAGTTTGAAAAAAAAGACTTGTACAGAAGGAATATGCTGAGCAGGTATATATGTTAGTTTTTACTATTTATTTAAAATTTTAGTATTCTCTTGCAGAAGGATTCATAGGCAATATTACTATTTAAAAAAAAAACATTTCTGGTTGCTTGGTGGGGCTAACAGCGTACCAAGCAACTAGATTTTAAACTAAAAATATCACACAGAGACAAAAAAACTACAAAGAAATATTATTATGTGAGTTTAATGACTTATTTCGTGCTTCTGTATGGAACACTTATGGCATCATTTCGATGTCCACATGTCACACTAGATTTTCTCCGAAACTGTTTGACATATGAAGTTGAAATTTCGCACAAATATAGAAATTGATGTTCCAATCAAGATCATGTATTTGTGAAAGTTAAATTTTGACTTAAGGGGTTAATTTTGCGGGGTCAAATTGGAAGTGAAAAAAGAATTTTACCAGGTCATCAAGTAGGGTATCAAATGAAAGCTTGTGAACCAATACAAATTATATATGTTGTAATACTTATCATTCTTGCTTCAGCCTGACATGAACCAAATTCTATCTTTACATGACTTTATCTCACACCTATTAATAACGATGGGAAGAAATACTGACTAAAAAACTTACATTTAATAAATAATTTTATATTTGAGCAAAATATGAAACTTCTTGTGTGACAGTTTAATGTCACTAAGAATGCTGCTCTACTACCAAGGGGGTCTTAAAGCCCTCCGTATCATGAACTAACACATATTTCCGGTATTGTTTTTTTCCATTGTTGACCTACTGACATATCTCTTTATATTATAATCTGAGAATATTTCCTGGATTTAATAAAGCGTTAGTAACCCTCTTATTATTTTTTTTCATTTTAGACAAAACAGTTACATGACGACTGGCGCATGTTGACCGAACAACAAAAAGATAAAGAGACGGAGTTAAAAAGAAAGGAGCAAGATCTGATATTTCAAAGACAAGAATTGGAGAAGGAAAGACTTAGAATTTTAGGAGAGGTGCAGTTATTTGTTTTATAACTACTTGTTTTTTTTTTTTAGTCAAGTGCACAATTATGTAATATGCTAGCTACATCGAATTTTGAAGCAACATTTCTATTTATTTATGCAGGAAGGACAGGGCTGTGACGAGTTAATTCGAGTTAATTCGTCTGAATAAACATTTCGGGTGATTTTCAAAGGTGGTTCACCTCTAAAACTTTTTTACGTTTAGAGAAAAAGATATGTTTAAGAAAGATGTTTAAGATATTTATTTTCATCGTTAAATAATCTGTGCTATTGTCGGTTTACTTAAAAATTGCCCTAATAATTGGAAGAAAGGGATGATGTTTTTCGATGAAAATGCAATTCAGCGACAACATAATTGTTAAATTTTACCACTTCTAGTAATTTATTTTGTAATCGTTTTTTCTAAAGATGAATTTTTTATTGATTATTTTTATTAAATAATGTGTGAAAAATATACACTCGTAACGAGACAAGTTAAAAAATATCGTTTTGGATTGTTTTGTTAATGGGATTTAGAAGAACACAAATTATTTCACTTATTGTTTTAAGAGTGCTAATCTGTCTATAGTTTTTATATGGAAACAAGTTTAGAAAATCGACAGTTCGTAGTTTTATAAATAGTATTTTCTAAAAGTCTCGTGTTTTGATTTCTAAAATTATTTAAATTTTTTTTATTATTAAAATCCTACAGCTCAAAACAGACAATAATGATGTAATATAAGCCATTGTATTCGTTTCAAAATAAACCCAAATTAAGACAACAACAAGACAACTTTGGGGATATTATTGAAAATATATATCTTTATAAAAAAATTTATAATATAATGAATAAAT
The DNA here is from genome assembly GCA_019049505.1 of Pachyrhynchus sulphureomaculatus. Lineage (NCBI taxonomy): Eukaryota > Metazoa > Arthropoda > Insecta > Coleoptera > Curculionidae > Pachyrhynchus > Pachyrhynchus sulphureomaculatus. Next base: position 185,912,016 of record CM032446.1, read on the forward strand.
GGAACTTTCTTAGTTTCTGTCTCTCTGTCATTTTTTTGCATAATCTCAAAATATTTTTCTTTCATAGGCTTAAGCCGTGACTTTAATATAGGGTTTTCAAACATTTTTTGAATAAAAAAAATCTTTTTTAAACTTACTCTCAGTAAACCAAATATATACTCTAAATTTTAAAAATTTTATTTTCACTCTCATTCAGTAAATTTTAAAATTTCATAGAAACTTTCCATTTTATTTTGGCGAAAGGGATATGATACACATTCTCAGTATACTTTTCTTCAGTTTTTCTTATTTTGGCGATATTTGGACTTTTTAATATAGATTAGGGCTATTAAGACCATAGTCTAGTATTTAAGTTATATGTTTTTATTGTGTATAGTGTTAGTTAAATATTTTTGTTTTATTTTTCTGTAGATAAATGGAGACTGCGATATTTTACAACAAAGGCGCTGTGATTTTTTTTCCAAGTTTACAAATATTTGCAGTCTAGTCTCCAAACATGCTAATGATATTAGTTTTCCCCCGATTCCCAGTCCAAAATTTTATTTCAGGTATTTTTAGTTTACTTTTTCTTTGTTGTTTTGCTTTCACTAACCCCATGCTTTTTTTTTATGTTGCTCTTTATTATTTTAACCCAGTATATGTATTTTAGTCTTAGTGTGGGTATTTGTACACTTTTTGTCTACATACTATCTTAGCCAACTTTAGTACCTGCGGTCAGATTTTAAACCCGATTTTATGTTTTCTTGTAACGGAAGATGGCAAATTAAATTGTAATAAAATAATAAATATTAGGTTATAGAAAAGGTTTTAATTTTTCGGGCTATAAAAAAGTATAATATATATATATATATATATATATATAATATATATATATATATATATATATATATATATATACCTTCGAACATTTTTTTAGGAAAATCAAGTTTTTTATTATTTGTCTATAGAAAATCGTTCCAAAAATCACTGAAGAAATATCTCTGTAAATCACTAATTTTATGCTATTTCCAAATTACATTTGTAGTAATTGAGAATTGGGACTCATTAGTATTCTGTACGGAACACTTCGCTGTCCGTCTGTCTGTATGCCACACCCGATTTTCTCCGAAACTATTTGACATATAGAGTTGAAATTTGACACAAATATAGGAATTGATAGCCCAATTGGAACCGTGTAGTGTTTGAAAGTTAAATTTTGATTTTAGGGGTTAGTTTTGAGTGGTGAAATCGAAAATGCAAAAAAAATTACCAGGTCATCGAGTGGGGTGTCAAATGAAAGCTTGTGAAAACACAAGTCCAAAAATATATATGATTTAATACTTGCGCACACTTTTCTTTGTATTATTAAAAAATGACAAAAAATCACAGTCTTCGAAAAGTACGGATCAAAAAAATTTTGAAAAATTCTGGAATATTCTTCATTGAGCGAAAATTATCACGAGTGCCTTACGTTTGATAACTTATTTGATTTAAAAAAACTTGACAACATGGTGGAGGTTTTTTTAATATACTTTTCAGTATATTACTTCTCGCGTGTCGTTCCTGTACCGATAATTTTATTTTGTTTGTTTATAGTTTAAACAAATATTTATGTAGTAAATATTTGTTTTACACTTTTATTACTAGATTCTAGATTGATTGACGGGTTGGTAAATATACTAGGTGGGATCGAAAATTCTAGCTTTTTGTGTGTCATTAGAATAGATCGATGTGTTTTTTATTTCATAATTATATATATATATATATATATATATATATATATATATATATATATATATATATATATATATATATATATATATATATATATGGTTAATTAGACACCGTTCTAGTTGATAAGCGTAAATTGAAAAAAAAAGTATGGAATATCTATTAAAAATTATTCAGGTCTACGCAAGTCTAATATATCAATGTTTGTAATTTTGTTAATTTAGGCGGTCAGTCTGAAATGCAGCTTACTTCTCTAATTTATTCGCGTTTAAAAATAAAAATTGAATTTTGAGGAATATGTATAAAACATAAATCAGCATTATTTACTATATATCACCACTATACCCAAACACTTTGCACTTGACGCGCGTTTTTGCTAACCATGTTAGCTTCATCAGGAGCGATGATTTTTACTCAGTCAATATATTACCACTGCACCAAACACTTATTTTGCACTCCACGCGCCTTTTGCTAACCATGTTATCTTCGTCAGGCGTAGTGTCATTGTGCCAAAGATTCCACATTCCCAACACAATAAATCAGCATGTATGGACAGTATCAACTTATTTAACTTACCTCGGGTTTAATCGAAAATGACTAACTTTCGAATTTTAATCGAATATACCGAGTATATTTCCATTTTTTTTTGATTAAAAATTTTGTTCTAGGACGCCCGACTTATCAAATTTAAACGCTTTATTTTTTTAATACATATGCTAATTTTTTATCGAGTTTGTCAAAGAAAAATACATTCGTTACTTTATCCATAGTTTTCATTTGATAAGCGACAAAAATTTTCAAAAAATATATTTTTGGCGATTACTTTGTTTTACTCCCTTCGCGTGAGAAAATCACCCTTTGAGATCGGATTTTATATGTTTCAGGGTCCCTATATCATAAAAAACATGGTTTCAAATTTCCATCGTTCTGTCTGTCTATCTACGATAATGTATGAACATCGATGTAAAATTTGGTGCACTTTTAAAAAGGTTAGCATATCAAAGCCATTATATTTATAATTTAAAATTGACGCTGTTGCAACATCCACACGTATATTTTTTGGTAAAGCAATTTGAAGTGTTTTATTACTGTTTCTTTAATTATACTCAAAGTGCTAGTTTTCTATTTAAATGAAAATACTAGTTCTCTGACCGAAAGTGATTTCCCGCCGGTTAAATTACGAGCAGGAACGGGTAAAAGTAATACGACGGCCTATTTTTACGAAAGACCTCGTATAATTAGAAGTATTAGTAAAATTTCTGTAATATTGTGTATTTTTAAAGGTTTTTACTTACGTGCAATACTATTCGAGATATCGTGTGTATATTTATATTTATATGTATGAAATTCCAAGTTTATGATAGCTCCAATGGATTAGCGCTTTTGAATTTTGTAAATGCACATGAAAAATTTTTATGGATCCATCATTAATTTTCTATGCGATGAGTTAGTAAGTTTCGCCCCATTAACCTTTTGTACCTACAACACCTTTTTTGTGATCAACAAAAAATTTATTTTTCCAGGTCTCTCTATATATCATTTTTATTAAGACTGAAAATAATTTAAAAAATTACAGTTTCTTCGATTCCGAAAACTGACTATATTATGATAAGCTACTCTTTCTAACCGCTCCCATGCATTTATGTGTTTTAGTATTAATAATTATGCTTGAAATTTCACGTTCATTCTCCGAGTAAAAACCAGAAAAAATTCCTATAATACTAATAAAACTCTACAAAATTTATCATCCTATCACCCCTTTCGCCCCCTTTCCCTGAAGCGATGTGGCTACAGGTGTTTTCAGTACTTCCTATTTTTACATAATTCGAAAGCGGTATATCATTTCAATCCGAAGTTATTACGGCGAAAGACAGATAGACCTATAAACAATAGAAATTATTTTTTCTCTCCTGAAACTTGAGTGATTTTTTAGCGATGAAGGTAATAATAAAGAAGAGTAATTGATATAAAATATAATGCTTTTCATGTAAGTTAAATTTTTTGATACTATTAATAAATGCAGATTAACGTCTTATACACATTCCCCAAATTTTAATGTTTGATTATTACCCGGTGTCTATCCGGTGTATTGAAATATATTGATCTTTTTTTAAGGAATTAGCAGCGAGGTCCCAAAACACTCCTCTGTCAGATACTGAATCGGATTGTTTGGTGGATATTTTGAATACTATTAGAGCTCCTAAGGTTATACAAAAGCTAGTAAATCATCATGTAAGTTTTAAATATTATGGTAGCAGCTCCTTAGTTTTATATTTCAGTATAACATATGGAAAACAACTTCTTATACAAATAATTAAATCTCGCCGCTATGATGATTTCATAACTTAATTTTTGATATAGGTTACAAAATTTAATTCTTCTGGAGTTTTTTCTGTGTCGATTAAAAAAAGTGATGCTGACGTCCATCCCGTCGGCTTCTTCAGAGCTTATTCAATTGACACGTCTGTTCTCGGAATAAGCCTTGAAAAAGCCAGCGGGATGATCGACGAAACGTCAGCATCCAGTTTTCAATCGACACAGAAGTAATTCAGAAGAATGATACTTACAGTCTGTCAAGTAAGAAGTGTCCGCGATAATTCATTTTTGGTAGATCCAATTCTAGAGATTCAACAAAAAAATTGGTAGAGGGAACCTTGGTTTACGACACATTTTATTAAAAGTGTCAGTCGATTCCGAAACTATCGTCGAAATCACGTAAAATCCAAAATAAGTCACTTGTTTGCGCGTCGGTTCGAGGCAGTCTTGGTTCCCATCCAAAGGGGCCTAAAACCACACATTCTGCGGCCACTAAATATATTAAAATGTCAGTGTCGTTTGTGAAGAAGTGGATAAATCATCGAAAATTTCGTTGACTTGCCAAAACGTGGCGCGGTAGGCAAAGTCACTCCGAAAGTCGAAAAAAAACGAATCGTGTCTTTGTTTTCACGGGACCCGAAATTGTAGCTGCGTCAAGGAGCGGCAAAATTACAAAAATCGGGTTTGAATGTGTCCCATGACCACATTTTCGTGCCTATGATGTCAAATTCCAAAGCACGTTGAAGCAACCTTTCTGGGCGAAAATCTCGTCGCGAAGAGGCTCGCTTGGGCCCACAGTAAGATACTAGAGTGGCTCTCTGGACGCCAACCCTATTGAAAATGTTTGGTTGGTATAGAAAGAGCTCAGAGAAAAGACTGAGGATTTTGACTCAGTTGTCTTGCGAGATTCGAAAAAAATTGCAGAGTATGCAGAAAATCTCGAACGACATGCCTTGAAGATGCCAGGCGATTATTGATGCAACTTACTAAGGTAATTGATTGCGCCGTTGTTAGCACACCAAAGAATACATTGATGGCAAAAAATTATCTTGAAACACATTTTTTCAAGAATACGAGCGGTCACCACTTAACTTGACTTCATAACTTTGTTATGTACATTGCGACATGCTCTGACATTTTTACTAGTGACTTTATTTAAAAAAACTGGTCGAAGACAAAAGAAACCGCTTTCCGTTTTTTAAACTCATAAATATACTTTTACTACTGTTATATGCACATGCTTATTGTTTTATCAAAATATATCAGTATATATATAATAACAATTTTTTTACAATTGTTACTTATTTTAGTCGACAGCGAAAAAATTGTCGTTTATGTATGGTTTAAACCTGTTTCCCGTTAGTTTTACTAATTGGCATAACAATTTGTTAATACGACACTATATATTGATTTTTTTAAAAATAAACTTTCGATAATTCTTTTATCTGTTAAAAACGTAAATTAGCGGAGTAATATTGAAGAGCATCCGGATATCCAATACAGAAATATTTTGCTGTATAACGGGTCGAATAAATGAAAAACTCTTCTTTTCTAAAGGGTCATTGTTGTATCGCTACAGACTTATTCCTTTAATTATTTGAATTGAAACAGACGAAATGAACAATGTATATTTAGTTGTGTAATTTATTTAGCCATAATTAATACATATAATTGGAAGGAAGTATTAATTATGTTTAATTGTAATTCTTCTTCTTGAAGTCCCATATCCGATACTGACGTGGGCGACCATCTCGGCTTTCCCTGTGGCCGATACGTTTTTAAAGGGAATTTACAATTTAACAGCTAAAGTGAGAGGGCTTTATTAGGCATAATTGACTAAGTAATAATTATTGAGAGGAAAGTGTCACATATATATTTTTTATTGGTAATTGAAAAAACAGTCTGTTCTTGTTTAAAATTCGTAAATTTACTTTATTTACCATTATTAGAATTGTAGATATTTTCGACATGATTATATAATTTTAGCGAAAAGAATTGGCGGAATTACAACAAGAATTAAACCGCAGAGTACAGACATTATGTGAAAGACAAAAAAGTGTGGAAGAATTGGATCAAAAACTTATAAATTTGGTAACTGAACAAGAAAGTTTAAGCAGTGAGAAGGATATTTCCAGTACAGGCGACGAAGCTGTCGAGAGTACTAGTGATTTGCAGGTTTTGAAGGATACTTTGTCAAAACGGACTGACGAACAACTTAAAAATATTGAACAAAAGAAACAGGGGTAAGAATAACATAGTTATTGTGGCAATATGTTACAACTGGTAATACAATTATTATATTAACCTAATGATTATACTAGTAATGTTTTCTTAGTCTAAAGATGACGGACAATTTTGCTTGCGGCTTTGTATTTATAGAACATCAGTACATTTGATTTATATATTTTTAATTAGATATAAATTTTGTGTTTTTTGATTAACAGCTGAAAAGAAAGGGGGCTTTAAGGAGTTGTCAAAACATCACCAAAACTAACCGTGATATAGTATTTAGAAAAGACATATTTTATTGCTGTAAATTAATATCTTATTTGTTATGTGTTGTTTGTTGAACACTTTTCGCTTCTCTTGCAGACACCATCGATCATTTACAAATTAACTATCCAGATGCCGAAATTGCCATCCTGGGCGACTTTAATGTCAACTGGCTTAAATATTCAAATCCTACCGACGAACAAGGTCGTGAAGCTGAATCGTTTTTCATTCAGTTGTGGCTTAACTCAGCTTATTGACGAACCAACACGCATCCCTAATCGAGACGGGGAGTTCGCCAGTCTTCTTGATCTGTTTTTAACCACCAATCCGGAGATTTACAAGGTCACCGTAAATCTGCCGTTGGGTTCTTCCGACTATAAACTGCTTTCGACATCGAGTGTCCTACCAATCAGTGACAGAGAGGCGCCTAAACCTTGCAAGATTTGGCATTACAAATCTGCTAAATGGGAAGATCTCACGGAATATTTTCGAACTTTCCCACTTGGTTGGACGTTTGTTTTCGATCCGACGACCCATCTGACTGCGCCAGAGAGGTTTCCGATGTTATCTTAGTCTGGTATGGAAGCTTACATTCCATTTTCGAAGAAATGTCCTTCTAACGGCAAGCCTTGGTTTGACCGAAAATGCAAAGAAGCTGTTGCTTCTAAACATCTTGCTACCGACAATGGCGTGAAAATCCTAACACCATAAATTGTAATACCTTTGTTCGAGCCCAGAACAGAACAAAATTATCGACGAAACCAAGGAGGCACACAATCAGCGAATTAGAAACAAACTTCTCGCTTGTCCCAACAATTCCAGGTCCTTTTGGTCAGTCGCTAAGGTAGTTAGTCAAAATTTCACCAAATCCACTATACCACCACTCACACGGCCAGATAGTTCTATTGCAACGACACCTGTTGAGAAAGCAAACTTGTTGGCCGAAACTGTTTGCTTCACATTCAACTGCCGATATCCAAGGAAAAGCACCACCTACTATTCCCATAGTGCAGTCAAGGATGCCCGATGTTGTCCTCAGACAGCGTATCATAAAAACGTATTTTAGTGAAGCTAAACACCAAAAAAAAAGCTTCTAGCGCTGACGGAATACCTGCCATAGTTCTCAAAAACTGTGCAAGGGAACTAACATCAGTTTTCTGTAGACTTTTCAACCTATCCTACAGAAAGGGAATATTTCCGACCAGTCGCACTGCTTTCAATAATATCGAAAGTCATGGAAAAGGCTGTCAATCAGCATCTTCTAAAATACCTCGAAGGATTCAACATTATTAGTGATCACCAATATGGCTTTCGTAAACATAGATCAACAGGAGATCTTCTGACTTATGACACATGTTTGGAACAACGCAATTGAACACTTCGGAGAATCTCGAGCGGTTGCTCTTGACATATCCAAGGCATTCGACCGTGTTTGGCACGATGGACTGTTGGCTAAGCTACGCTCTTATGGTATGTCTGAAAAGTTCTGTTTGTATCTCTCATGTTTCCTCAGAGAGCGTTCTTTACGAGTCGCAGTCGACGGATTTCTTTCTAACACCTTTACTGTTAACGCCGGTGTGTCCCAAGGCTCCATACTGTCTCCTACTCTCTTTCTCATTTACATTAACGATCTGCTGGAAAAAGACCGGAAATCCAATCTACAGCTTTGCAGATGACAGTACGCTTATCTCTTCATTCACTTTGAACGCTCGGACATCGGCTGCTCAGGCGATTATCGCCAGACAGCAGGAAGCCATTCAACTTAACAAAGACCTGGAAGAAATTCTATCTTAGGGTGACAGTAACCAAGTGGAATTTAACGCTACAAAAAAACCCAAGCGGCAGTTTTTCCTAAAAAAGTTAACGTTGCTGAACCCGACATAGTTATGTCGGGGCACGCCATTCCCCTAGCATCGTCACCCAATTTGTTGGGCGTTAATTTGGGAGCAAATATGTCCTGGCATGAACATGTTGCAGGCATAGCAAGGAGAGCTTCTCAAAAGTTGGGAATATTATTTCGAACCAGAAAGCTGTACACTCCACAACAACTGTTAATTCTTTACAAAGCTCAAATTCGACCAACTATGGAATACTGCTCCCATGTTTGGAGCTCTGCTCCCAAACATACACTGCATTTGTTGGATTCTGTTCAGAGAAGGGGGGGGGGTTGTCTGATTGGAGACCCAGAACTGACTGGCGGCTTTGATTCGCTGGAACATCGAAGAACGGTTGGCGACTTGAGTCTATTCTACAAGTATTTTCATGGAGAGGGTTCGATGTAGCCCGCTTAATTCCTCCCAGAGAGGTGCATGTTAGAAGTACACGTCGCGCTGATACTTCACATCCGTATGAGGTTCAGCTTGTTACTCCTCGTACAACGCTTTTCAAGCAGTCTTTTATATGGAGAACATCATCCCTTCGGAATGGCTTACCCAGGACTGTGTTTCCCACCGAGTACAATTTACAGCGATTCAAGAACAACGTGAATCGCTTTTTTTTCTTTTGTTTTTTCCGCACACGTGTCGCTCCTGTAGCGCTTTAGGGACTTCCCTGCAGCACGTGTGCTAGACCATAAAAAAAATATTGTATTTATTAATTATTTTCAAAATAGTGTGTTATATATATATATATATATATATATATATATATATATATATATAATATATATATATATATATATATATATATATATATATATATGTCAATTTGATATTATACATAAAGAAAAATTTCTCGCTTTTTAGCCTCAAACTTAATCTGAAACGAATAAACTCAGTTGAAACAACAATAGAACCGTCCAATACCTTAGCATCAGGCGAAAACGACCATACAGCAACAACGTTAAGTAGCGGAACGTATCATACAGCACCAAATAGCTGTGGGACGCCTACAGACGATGGTGTTCCAGTGCCTCCTATTGATCCTCTAATGAGCGATAGTGGGGTGGAGTTAAGAGCGCCGTCAGTTATAAATCACCCTGAAGAAAGCTGTGATGATTTGTCTAGTAATGAGGTAAGAAAGGTAATTGGAAAATGGTAAACACGACTGTCGAATGACCCGACTATTATATGGACTGTAGCTAGTAATTTTAATTAGATATTTTCCCTTTAACAGCTAGGTCGACAAGCCATTTGTTTTTTTTTGTTTATTCAAACATTTTGACGAAATATCAAAACTGGTAAGAACTGTACAAGAAAAATACCACTGAACATTTTTAAGATTTTTTGTTGCCATGGGTATTGGATTTCATTAGAAAGATATAGGCCAGGCAGCGACTAGCGTTCTACAGCAATCACACTGCATCGCTAATTCACTATATTCTAAGATGTCATAGGACGCGAGCGAACACAAGTCATCTGCGCCAGGCCGCGCAGCAACAGGAACAAATCTGAAGCAAGGAGTATACTTCTAATGCAGTAAAAAATTATACCAATCAAAGCTGAATAGAGACCCTTTAAGATCAAACGATAAGAAATAATGGAGAAAGGTCTCTGTTTTAGCTTTAGTTGGTATAGTTTTTTGCTGTGCTGAAAGTGAGCTCATCGCTGTAACTGAGAATTCCTTCTGGTATTGTCATAGGGCATAGGCCTAGTCATAGAGCCGAAAAAAAAGGCATTTTTTAGGATTTGTTTTTAATATATAACTATTCATTATATATAAATCAGGTTTTTATTTTATATAATAATACATAGCTTAAAATACAATTCGTGAAATTTTAATTAAAAACCAAAAAATTTCGGCGCTGTACCGTTTCCCCTTGCGACCTCTTTTTTAAGGATCTTTGCGGTGAGCACGATTACTGGGATCTGGATCAACTGAAATCAAAATTTCCGAAGTAATTAGTTTACTAGAGGATTAATTTGTGTTTTTGAACGAAGGATTTAAAAAAAATCATTGAATGACATTGGTTTAAACAAAGAAGCGAAAAAAATGACGTTACCCCACGCATTTTATATTTTTTACTAATTAAGAATAAAGTTCTCGATAAAATCAAAATTCCTTCGGTCGAATACGAGCAATATACTATACATATTCGTACGTATTTTCCCTATAGAAAGTATATACCAAATTTCATCAAAATCGGTTCAGTAGTTCTTGAGATATCGCCAAGCGGTTCTCAAGAAAAAGTAGTTTCGAGAAAAACGCGTTTAAAGTTTTAGGTTTGAAAAATAAGGTTAAGAACAGTAATACAAAAATAAATTTTTACCTGTAAATGAATCATCGACTCCCAGGCCGAATGCTGAATCTTCATCAGCTATTTGAACTTCTGGAATACTAATTTGTTCTTGTCTATGACGCATTCTAGCTTCTTTTGTATTTTGTAGGAATTATCGCTCGGCCAGGTCAACTCATTGCCAGTCCACTTTAACTGCGTAGTAATGTGCATTTTGGCCACAATGAACTCCTATAGCTGTTATTATATTTAACTTTAGTTACTACGACTAGTTGCTACGAGTGAACTGTACAACGGTACTGAACAAACTCCCAGTTTCGAATATAGAACCTTAGATTAGGCAGATGTAAATGCCTTGTCCCTTCTAAGAAGGATAATTCAAGAATCTTTTTGTATTATATTATAAAATAAAAATACATTAAAACCGAGTTAAGGTCAGTGAAAGCTAACCCGAGAGCAGCTGCTCGCTCCCCCCCGCTCCGAAAACTCTACGCAACTGCACTTCTGTCTTTGTCAATTTTGAATCGATTCTTATGAAACTTATAGAAAATATTCTTAAGACTAAAAGAAAATGTAAAAATCCACTACGAGATGACTAGGTATACCCCCTTAAATAATAGCCCTGATATTTAATTGCAGAAGTTAATACCCATTAGTTTAAAAACATTCAAAGGTGCTAACTTTAATAGAATAACATATAAATATTCATAAAACTATTAAGAAAAAACTTGTTTGAATAATAATCGAAGAGATAAAAGATAAGATTATTCTAACAATGTTTTATTTTCAGGGAATTTTAAGTGACTCACAGTCGACTAGTTCAGTTGAAAATCATTCTCCCTCCCCGTCGTTAAGAAAAATAGAAGAAAGGACGCAGAAGCGCTAAGAAGATTGTTACATAGAATTACACAACAAAAACACTTAATAGTCAGGAATTTAGACAATCAGCTTCCTAAGGAACATTTAGATAAACAAATTGTAGTGAGTATTGTTTTTCGATTAAGTTCATTATTATCGATAAATATATAGCTGTTTGATAATATAAAGGTGACTATTAATAAAGCTTAATAGTAAAAGAAACTAAAATATAATGTCACTAACGAATCTCAGAAAAATATGTTGTAGCTTTCTTTCTAACACCCTCACTATCAACGCCGGTGTGCCCCAGGGCTCCATACTGTCTCCTACTCTCTTTCTCATTTACATTAACGATCTGCTGGAAAAGACCGGGAATCCAATCTATAGCTTTGCAGATGACAGTACGCTTGTCTCTTCATTCACCTTGAACGCTCGGACATCGGCTGCTCAGGCGAATATCCGCAGACAGCAGGAGGTCGTTCAACTTAACAAAGACCTGGAAGAAATTCTATCTTGGGGTGACAGTAACCAAGTGGAATTTAACGCTACAAAAACCCAAGCGGCAGTTTTTTCTAAAAAAGTTAACGTTGCTGAACCCGACATAGTTATGTCGGGGCACTCCATTCCCCTAGCATCGTCGCTCAATTTGTTGGGCGTTAGTTTGGGAGCAAATATGTCTTGGCATGAACATGTTGCAGGCATAGCAAGGAGAGCTTCTCAAAAGTTGGGAATATTATTTAGAACCAGAAAGCTTTACACCCCACAGCAACTGTTAATTCTTTACAAAGCCCAAATTCGACCAACTATGGAATACTGCTCCCACGTTTGGGGCTCCGCTCCCAAACATACACTGCATTTGTTGGATTCTGTTCAGAGAAGAGCGGTCCGTCTGATTGGGGACCCGGAATTGACCGGCGGCCTTGATTCGCTGGAACATCGAAGAACGGTTGGCGACTTGAGTCTGTTCTACAAGTATTTTCATGGAAAGTGTTCGAAGGATGTAGCCCGCTTAATTCCTCCCAAAGCGGTGCATGTTAGAAATACACGTCGCGCTGGTGCTTCGCATCCGTATGAGGTTCAGCTTGTTACTCCGCGTACGACGCTTTTCAAGCAATCTTTTATATGGAGAGCGTCATCCCTTTGGAATGATTTGCCCAGCGCTGTGTTTCCCACCGAGTACAATTTACAGCGATTCAAGAACAACATGAATCGCTTTTTTTTTTTTTTTCCGCACTCGTGCCGCTCCTGGAGCGCTTTAGGGGACTTCCCTGCAGCACGTGTGCTTGACCAATAAAAAAAAAAAAAAAAAAAAAAAAAGCTTGTCGGGCGAAGACTGTTAGTAAGTTTTGTTGTTGCAATAAAAGTGCTTGTTTAGAGCTCGTCAGCTAGCCTAAGTAAAGATGACAATGTTTGGCATGTTGCAAACGGAATTATGATAGCAGTAAAAGATTTGAAAAGCTTATTTCAAACGATATTAGTAGCCAACAAATCTCAGCGTTATTTGATATTAAAAACTGCTAAAAACTTTTAATCCACCAGGTCGGAAAAATGATATTTTAGACTACTATCGCTATAAGCAAATAAGGTACCGATAGAGACTGATATCGGTGATTTTTTCCTTCATCATCGCAATATTGCGAAAACAACAATAATCGATCTCACCAAGGGGTTACACGTAACTGGAAAGAGTTATAAACGAAATATCTTTAAAAAATATGTAGAGAAATATTTAGAGATTTATTGGATTGTTCATTATTCTTGAATCTTCTGTACTTTTAATTCAAGGGCAAAACTAACTGACGATCTTCGTCCGATAAGGTACCATATATTTTTTGCGTAGTTTTCGCGGAGGCTAAACCTATTTAATTTATAAAACTATTGTATTACTTTTTAAAAATATATTAATTATAGTGTTTTGGACTGTTAATAATTGTTTAATTGTAATTTATAAGGGATATTCTAAATTTAATATTATATTCGGTGGACAAATTGAAATAAGTATGTCAAAATTCAGATGTCGTTTGACAAGTACCATTTGAGGCATTGGATTTCAAATGCAAAACAATGCGTCTGAAGCTGCGCAAATAATGTGCAAAATATTGTACCAGCGATTGCGAAGCGTTAAAATCTTTCGGAATCTTACGGATCGTGAACAGTTTAAACAACGCCAGCCAGACCACACATGGGAAAAAAACGACGCGGAATTTTATCTCTTCTTTGAAATGGGGAGTTCTCCCTCATGCGGCGTATACTCCGAAAATGATCTCATCTGATAGTCGAATTCATCAACTCGATATTTTTGTAGAGAAGAAATTGGCCAGCATCCCTTGAGTGTGGAGAATAATGGGGAATAGTTTTCTTGGTGACTTTGCGTAAATTTATAATCATTCTGTTAATGCAGAAAAGGTACCGAAATAATTTCTACACCTAATTTATAAAATAACAAGGAATACACGTCCCCCTAGTACATCCATACGAGATTCAGTTTGCCACTGCTCGTACCATTCTATTTAAGAACTCCTTCATATGGAGAACCTTATTCCTTTGGAATGTGTTTCTCACCGGGTACAATCTACAGCGATTACAAGATATCACGACGTCCATGTACTGGATTTAGGGATTTCACTGTACGACGTGTGCTGTGCTCATAAAAAAGCCACACATTTCTTACATTAATAATTTTTAGCATCCTGCCATTAAAAAAAACATATTGAGATGCAAATAAATCTAAGATATAATTGCAGATACTCCAACTTGCATGATGTGGATATAAGTAACTTTAAAATCCAATAAATTTATGTTACTAAATTAATATTAATATTTTTAAAATGATTTAGATATTTAGGATAAAAGTGTATTTGTCAGACATAATTTAAATAGCCTCTTTTAAATAACATATTATAAAAATGATCGGATATTATGTGATTCTTCTATCTTACAACACACATATAGTTATTATTGTAAAGGTAATTTAAAATTTTTAGGCGTTGCAAGAGCTTCAACGACAATATATGGCTTTAAAATATGGTTGTTCTTCGACTTTGTCTCCCGCTATTGAACATCCCCTCCAGGATGTCGATAGTCCTAGTCCGATCAAACCCTTACACACTGGATCTACTAGTGCCTTGTATACGTCTTCCACGCAAGTAGGTTAATGATAATAATAAGATAACAGTAGTAAATTTAGTAACAGTAATAGACCAAGAGAGCCACATTCAGATATATTCACTAGCTTAGGATTTTTTTAGTGTTTTGTACACACACTTATAGGATCACTTCGGTGCCCGTCTGTCTGTCGGTCTGTTATACCCGATTTTCTTCCAAACTATTTGACATAATAAGGAATATAGGAATTGATGGCCCAATCAAAGCCGTGTAATTTTGAAAGTTAAATTTTGACTTAAGGGGTTAGTTTTGAGGGGTGAAATCGGAAGTGAAAAAAAAATATTTTACCGAGTCATGGATGGAATGGGGTGTCAAATGAAAGCTTGTGAAAACACGAGTTCAAAAATATATATGATGTAATACTTGGGCACACTTTTCTTTGTATT
>CM032446.1:185932117-185975319 GCA_019049505.1 Pachyrhynchus sulphureomaculatus
CTGATGTATGGACCCCGGCAACTTTTCAGGCAAACATATACCATATAAGATTTCAGGTGGAGGCTTTTCATTACTTGACTTAATTTCGACACCATTTGCCCTGAATTTAAGTTTTTTTAAGGGGTTACATAAACCTGGGCACTGCAAAAAGCAAAAAAAACATATATTTAAAAAAATGTTTTAAAGATTATTAAGTTAATAATAGAAAATAATGGGGATTATATATTTTTGTTGTATTTTAAATTATAAGAAAAAATTTTCTTTTAAATATGTTTTAAATGTTAACATTATTTTTTATCGAGTTAAATGGACCACTGATGAAAACTATGGTGCCTCCTTGTCTGTAGGATAACTTCATAAAAAATAATCCAATCTGCAAAAAAAAAAATGAATCTTGTATTTTACAAGTAGTAGTTACAAATTGTCGAAGGTTTTTTTTTTTCCAAAAATAAAAAAATTACGGTGTTTCGAACTTTAGTGTGCAACTTTCGACCAAAAAATTTATGTTTAATTATTTATAAAAAATTTTCTGTTAGTAAAAATTAAAAAAACCTCGCAACATTTTGTAGAAAATGTAATTATTAAGGTTTAAAAAAAAAAAGGTAAAAATATTAAAAATTGACTGAGTAATATTTCAGACAATGTCTGAAAACAGGTAGCGGTCCCAATCCGACGCCAGGTCACATTAAATGCTATAACTATGTGATGGAGTGGAATTTTTTTAATTTTTGTTTTTAATAGTTCTTAGAAATATAGAGAATAAAAATCCGTAAAAAAAAATCGAATTTTTGAAACTTCGAGGAGCATGTAATGTTAGAGCGAGTATATGAGCTTTATTTGATCGTAGGTATTTCTGCACCGAATTAATGTTCGAATATAATTAAACCTCATATGCTGCAAAAATCTACTTTAAGATTTTAATACCATATCCGCATGATGACGCCTCCGGACCAGCCCTCATCCTGAGATTCGAATGGAGGACTAATCTATCTCGGCGATATATTTAATAACATCTGCTTTAATATTAATATCAGATAAAAAAGGATTAACATTAAATTGTTAGCACCTAAATCACTAAAAGAATTTAATTTTAAAGACTAATTTATTGAGGTAACACATAGGCTAAAAAGTGTTTGGTCTGACACATAGATGTTGCCCTTTTCAAAAAATCCATATGATTTTTAGGAAGTACCAACCTTCAAACGATACGTGTCAAAATTTCATGACATTTCGACGATTAGTTTACAAGTTACAGTGGTTTTAGTGACGCTACTTTTGATATTTTCGAAACAATGGAAAAAATCGAATTTCGTGTGTTGATTTAACACTGTTTTTTTGATGGGATAAATTATCGTTCAAGCAATGTAATGGCTTGATAAGTGTTATGTGGACTCTGCCCCTGGAAAATGACTCATCATTTAGTGGTATGCTGAATTTAAACGCAGTCGTACAGATACAAATGATGCTAAACGCTCTGGACGCCCAAATGAGGTGATTACACCGGAAAACCACAAAATTGTTTGGATGACCGTAAAATGAAATTGCGTACCGCGTTTGGACCAAAAACAACAACATGTTGATGATTCTGAGCGTTGTTTGGACCTGTTTAAGCGCAATAAAAAGGATTTTTTCATGCGATATGTGACAGTGGATGAAACATGGATCCACCACTACAACCGGAATCAAGTCGGTAGTCAGCCGAGTGGACAGAAGGTGTGAAAGCAGCCCGAAGTGACCAAAGACACGACAGTCGGCTGGGAAGGTTTTGGCCTCTGTATTTTGGGATGCGCATGGAATAATTTTCATCGACTATGCTGAGATGGGAAAAAACCATCAATAGCAAATATTATATACAGTTATTGGTGCGTTTGAAGGCAGAAATCGCAAAGAAACGGCCCCAAATGAACAAGAAAAAAGTGCTCTTTCATCAAGACAATGCACCGTGTCACAAGGCAATGGTTACGATGAGAAAATTGCATGAATTGAAGTTAGAATTGCTTCCTCATCCACCGTATTCTCCAGATTTGACCTCCAGCGTAGACCTCAAAAAAATGCTCGCGGTAAAGAGATTTGGCTCCAATGAAGAAGTTGTCACCTAAACTGAGGCCTATTTTGAAGGCAAAGACAAATTCTTCTACAAGAAAGGTATAGAAATGTTAGAATTGGACTGATTGGATCGCTCTTGAAGGAGACTATATTGATGAATAAATTCGAATTTTGCAAAAAAAATGTGTTTTAAATAGGTAGACCAAAAACTTTTCAGCCCACGTGTTATAATGGTAAGACAAAAGAATTTTTAGAATTGTGCAGCCTAGTTTACTACACAACAGATATCACCATGCATGAAACCCTTTATTTTTGCATTCGACGCGCGTTTCGCTAACGATGTTAGCATCATCAGGACCAATTATTGTCTCAAGTGATGATATCTGTTGTGTAATGTTATTATGCCAAAGATCCCAAAGTCCAAACACAGTCTAAGTTAGGAAAATCGTTTTTATTTATTACAATAAAAATAAGTTATAGTGTCAAAATTCCGAAGGCTCCTAGCCTTTTTACCTATGCCAAGACGTAATATCCGACCTTTGTCTTAAATTTTCTTCAATTAACGTTTCTTTTAGTGCCATTTACAAATACGACAAACTCTAGATCAAATAAAAAATTTAAATTCTTATCGACTATATTGCGTTTAAGTAAAATTTTTTATTTGATTCTGACAGGTAGTATTATACGAGGGCCGCCTTTTTTAAGTTTTTACAAACGACCGCTAGATGGCGCTATTGAGATATGACATTACCATTGTTGTAAAATTTGATATTTATTATTATTACCATAAAACAGTGGCAGCTCAGATATTGGTAGGATGTATTTCCAGATTAACACTTCGATATATTTCTCCCCAACTATTTTCTTTATCCGACTTTTCTTATATGACTGGGGCCCGTAAAGTTTTAGAAAAATAAAGAGGCATAATGGTCTAGATCAGGGGTTCTCAAAGAGTACATGGCGGCGTCCCGGGAGGGACGCGCAAGTTTTTTACAAAGGCGACGCAAATGTCATTTTTTTGTAATCTAAAAGACTGAAGAATGTAGAAATAAAGAACTAATGTAAGAATTTTAATCAGTAATGTAAATTATCGTCTAAAATCTTAAAATTTACAAAGGATTAATTTAAATTAAAAATATATTTTGATAATTTAATTAAAGAGGCAGAAAACAAGAAAGAAGTAGGTTTTCTGAAAAATCAGCCTGCAATTAACAATTACAGTTGTCAAATGTTATTATTCTACATAAAATGATCTTAACGCAAATAAATACTGAGATTTAACGGTTTGCTTCCTACTCCTCTGTCACGTGTTTGTCAGGTAAGAGAGATAGTAAAAAAAGTACAATTTTACTTTGGTTTAGGATCTGGTTTTTTTTATGAAGCTGACTTCAGAGTGGAAAAAAATGTTTCGAGTATTGGTTCGAACGCATGCAAAAGTATATAAATCTTAAAGGCGAATATTTTTTGAGAAACAATAAAACGATTTATACCAAAATTTTTTCTTTCATTGTTTTTGTAAAAACTTAAAAGGGAGAGGAGGAGTTTTGTAAAAACCTAAAAGAGATAGTAACAACCGAATATTCTGACCGTGTGTATAAAAGTTTTGTATGATGTCAATTAGAAAAATGTAATTATCTGAAGCGATTTAAAATTAACAAAGCATTCTTTTACGTTGCTATTTAACAGGAGAATTAGGTTTAACAGATTTTTTCTAAATTTCATGAAACAGTTAAAAGTTATGACAAACAAATCGAATTAGGGCGGAAACAGTTTTCATATTTCTGGGTAAAGTTATTTTAAACATTAAGATTACCCTAAACGGTGGATCAATTCTTTTACGTTGCTATTTAACAGGAGAATTGGGTTTAACAGATTTTTTCTAAATTTTATGAAACAATTAAAAGTTATGACAAATAAATCAAATTAGAGCGGAAATAGTTTTCATATTTCTGAGTAAAGTTATTTTAAACATATAAAGAATGAAAGAATTTTTTAACATTAATTTTAAAAAAATCGTAATTGTTTTATTAATTTTCAAGGTTTTGATGATACCATTTCCATCGAAAACATTATTTGCCAATACTGAGGCGGTAGCACAGTCGAGAAAGCGGCAGCTCGAAATTTATCTCCGAAGACTTATAGACACTTGTAAAACACATTCGGCGTGTGTCCTCTGGCGTACGGTGGACCAATCACAAAAGCGGCTTTAATTAATTTTTTTCGCCGTTCTTTAGGAAAGGAGTATTTGAAAATGGCAAGTATGGAACATCATGATGGAGAATATGGTTTTTAGGAAGTTAGAATAAATTTTGTCACGGTTTACCTAATAGTCCTATTATTGATAAGATCAATATAATTAAATAAGAAAAAATATATTATGGGCTTAAGTCAGCATAGGGTTGTTATTTCTAAATTTTCAGTTTAAAATCAGTTAACTCTTGGAAAATAACCACCGTTTTGCATATTTTTTTTTTGTTTTTAAAACAAATATTCTCTGAGTGATTAAAAGTAAATTAAGTACTGTGAAAATTAAGTATAAAGGACTGCCCAAAATTGTTTTAAACCTAAATAAATATTTTAATATTTTTTCTTAATATTTGACTTACTACCAATTTTTGTTATAAACGGGCACTCAAAAATTTGTTTTAAAAATAAATACCGGCAATTTAGCAGTTGGTTTAAAGGCAGGAAGGAAATTACTGAAACCTATTTTAAATAGATGCTGATTGTATACAGGATGATTAGTAAAATCTTTTTAACTCGTTGTTAAAAAGAAGGATTTCCCAGCGATTTCAAAAGAATGAATTTTTAAAATTGTTCCCAACCAATCAAGATTCTAAACTGAATTTTTACATATTTTCTTGGAATGATCGTATTTATAATATATTTAAATCAGATGAATCTTAAGACGGAGCAAGATGGGTGCCAACTAAATTTGGCCCACTGGTACCATGTAGATCGTTTTAAAAAATATTGTAATTCAGGTGAATTTTGGTTTATTTTCTTTTACTCGTGCATTTCAATACGGTCAAAGTTTTCAAAAAGAAGCCGTGTTGACTTAGGTTTCTATAATAAGTTTTTTATATGTAACTTATAGGTGCTTCAGATTCCCAAATTAATAATTTTAAAGCAAAAAGGGAATAAATTTACTATAAAAAAATAGTTACCTTTTAAAAAGGGCATAGTTTTAACACCATACATTGCAACTTACATGACTTCTTTTTTGTTTAATGTAGTTTCACGTTGCAACTGTTTTTCTGGTTGACGAACTCGAAATATAATAGCCGTTTTAAAATTCAATAACCGCTATTTTATCAACTGAAAATTATAGGGTTCGTCTGAAACAGTGCATTCTGAGCTTATAGCCAATATTTAGAATAATTTTTAAAAATAAACAAAACACTTTATATTGTTTTCTCACTATCGGAAAATACTATAGTTGTTGAAACTTTTTTAAAATTGTGATCCTTAATAGGATCTTATCTTTTCATCTATAGGTTGGGTCCTGCACATTGAGACCTGTGTAAGGGGTATAAATAAAATCTAATTTAATTTCAAATTTTTTGAGCCATTTGCATAAGGTCAGCTTTAGCTTACTAAAAGCTGAATTTTCGAATAAATAGGCTGTACTTAAGCTTTACGCTGCAGCACCATTATTGATGCAAAGTAAAACATTGCAACTTGAAAATAATACGCTTTATTGCTTTGCCAGTTATAAAAATGTTATATATTTCTTTGTTTTACCTTATATGCTAATAAGTTTGACTTACCTCTTATTTTTAAGTTTTACTAAGATTAATATATTTTGAATTTTGTTTATGTTTTACATTGTTTATTAAATTTATTGATTTTGATCATTGAACTAAACCAATTTTTAAATGTGTTCTTAAATTGATAAATAGTGCAATTAAAAATATATATTATATATTTAAAAGTGACCTGAAGGATTTATTATTATTATACGTTGTTTTCTTTGAGTTTTGGGATACATCGTGGCCACTGCATTTTATCGATTTGTATTTTTGGCATTTTTAAGGTGGTTTCTCGGTGTGACGGCGAAAATTTGAAGCTTATTTCAGGAATTTTTTTTTTCGTAACAAAATAAAATACAATCTTTTCAATTTTTTATATGTTATTGACATCTTAAACTATACAAAATTGTTTTTTTAGTTTATTTAAAAATATTTTGTTCAGGTTGTTTGCGGTCAAACTAATCTCTTCAAAAAAAAGGTGGGTGGGTGGTGGGAAGTACCTCTCCATTTGTAATGATCTGTAACAAAATATCCAAATTAATTATTATTCAGTAATCATATCTCTATCGAGTTACGTAGGATTAGACATTTATGTAAACAAAAAACAAAATTGCAGACTTGTTAAAATTTTTTTCCAAAATCGTGTTTTATTTTCATTCAAAATCAAGAAATAAATTAAGAAATTATTAATATAAATAATTGATTCTACGTGATCCGATAACTAATAATATGTAGAACAATGTGTAAACATTTTAGCCCGATCGGGTAAATAGAATTTTATCTCTGCTTCCCATGAACCGAAAAAAAAATGGTTTCGAGAAAAATGAGTTTAAAGTTTTTGTAACTGATTTTTTTATAGAAAACTGATACACTGATAAGCTATGCCTGCTGCATACGGTATACCTTTTATTTCTTCAAAGGTTTCATTTTCAGCGCAGTTATAAGGTTACCGAAAGAACATTGCAACTGCCGTAGGTCAAGTGGCAGGCTACTACAACGCGCTATCTTCTGTATGTTATAACTTCGTAAATATTTAGAATTTCGGTCTGTATAGTATACTTTCAATATATCTTACTTTAGAAATATGTAAGAAAAAAAATCGATTTTTTGAAGCCGTCACACCGAGAAACCCCCTTAAACTACTTTGTATTAAGAGTCAAGTTTAGTTTTTTTTTTATACAGTGACAAGATGAAAAGGATCAGTGAAAAATTCAATCATTTTGCTTGTGAAAAGTGATAATATGTTTTGATATTCCTGAAAATTTTATATATTAAAAAAAAAATTAAAATCATTAAATATGTTGTATATCTGATCATTCTGAGTTGTAATGGCCACGATAAATGGAGGCTGTCGTTACAAAGTTTAGGATTTCTCTGTCTCAGACTCAAAACTAAAACAAGATTAAAGCAATTGTAGGTTTTTTCAATTTTTTTGAAACTAAACTACTTTAAATGACTGGCCTTTACGACGAGGGTTATTCAACAAGTAAAGAGACAAATAGCTCTAGCTCAAGAAGGGTTTATTGGGTTGCTACAAAGTTTGGCCTACTTTTCGACATAATCCCCCCAACGTTAAGATACTTGTCCCATCTTTCTGCAAGCTTCTTGATTCCTGTGGCAAAGAATTCGTTCGGTTGACGTCGAAGCCACTCCTCTTTCCACATAGGGCATCTTTGAGAGAACAGTTAAAAATCACACGGAGCCAGGTCTGGACTGTATGCGGGATAAGGCAAGATCTTCCAACCCAGTTCTGGAGTCTCGATTCTTTATGAGCTTTTGTAAGCTACCTGCGAACCCATCTGGCACACGTTTTTCGGTACTGTAAATGGTTCTGAATAATATTGTGAACAGTTCCAACGCTTACCCCAACCTCCTGAGCTATCATTTCAACAGTAATTTTTCTGTTATCACGAAAAAGTCCATCAATTCTCGATTCCAACGAGGGACCGGAAACTTCCATGGGGCGTCGCTGCTCAGCACACACTCTTGTTCGGCCACTTTTGAACCGATCTATCCACTTATAAACGTTTGCACGGTTCATGCAACCTTTTCCATACTGTAATAGCATTCTAGAATGTATTTCACTTGGCTTAACACCTTCTGCTACTAAAAATCTGATGACAGAACGCTGCTCTTCTAGAGTGCAGTCTTCCAATGGACTCGCCACTGGATATTTTGAGGTTATATTTACATTACATGATCGAACAGCTAATTAAAACTCAACACCAGATTGCCAACTTGCACTCCTAGAAGTATGAAGCGGTTTCGTTGAATGGGTTTAAGCCGAGATCAATTGTCTCTTTACTTATTGAATTTGAATTACTATCGTTTCAAATTTCAGGCAAGTCTGACTCGGTTAAAGATAAATCCTAAATATTGCAAAGACGCACTTCACTAAAGTTTCTGTTATCACAATTTTCATTTTATTGAAGGTTTAAAAAAATTATAAAAATGTGATAAGAATAGTATATAAGAAACTATATTTTTATTTATTAAATTTATTTTGTATATGAGTAATGGTTAACACCGAATTAATGTGTATATTAACTCGAATTTTACAGGCCTAGTGAGGAGATATATTGTTTAATAAAAATTTTGACGATCATTGTATTTTCTATTTTTATAATGTCCTAAATATTTTTAAATAAAGTAATTTCGCCTCTAAAAATAGAGATTTTACAACACTTATTTTGGTAGGTCACTGTCTTTATCTTTATTTGAAGCATGCGCCCACCGCTTGGAGCTTGCGCAGTAATAAAGGGAAGAAATTAAATATAAGGACTCGGCTGTTATCGTTATTTGAAGCATGCGTCCACCATTCGGAGCTTGCGCAGTATTGAAACAAAATAAGAGAATCTAACGGCTAACGATTTCCCTTATTTAGGAACTTATAAGAGATGTTATTTGAAGTTCGTTATTCTTATCGCTGTTATGGCAGGGCTGTTTTTTTTTTTCCTACTTAGGTATACAAACTACTAAGAAAATACAGTAAAATTGAAATGATAATCTTTTATTGCAAATAACGCTGACAACAGTTACAACAAATAATGGCATTACAGCGTATGTAGTGCTAATTTCAAGTAAAATTTTATTTATCGCACATTCACATTACCTTTGGAAATATTGAAGGAAGTGATAGAAACCTGCTAGACATAATTTTAATTTAGAAACTTGTGTTGACCCATCAAATACTAATAACCGGTGTACTTATTAACCATAAAATGAATGAAAAAAAATCCCCGTAGTTTATAGAAGATGAATACTAACCTAACCTTGCAATTCTTTCGCCTTAATACCGCGTATTCTTGAGATAACGATAACGACAAAGGCATGTGAAAAATAAGCGGTGCAAAATCTCTTATAGGTTTTTTTATTATGGCACCCATTTGGGGTTAACACCTACGATTAAAAAAATTAAAAACTTATAAAAACTTCATGAAATGAAATAATCGCAAATTTTATGATACAATAAAAAAATTCCTCACTCCTATATAGTCCGGGCGGCGGTGACACCAAAGTGGTTTTTGGATAGAATGGTTCTATAAGGAGATGCCTAATGGTGAAAAAATTCTGCAGTCGTGGATGATTTACTCCCTCATCACTAACAATCTGTACTACTTTTGCTGTCTCGATTTCAGAAGTGGTGGAAACTAAATCCTAAATTGATGGACCATGAAAAATAAGGCTAAAATTCGACAAAAGAATAGATGCTTGCAATTAATGGAAACCGAAAAACAGAAGTGGAAGGGTCTTTTGTTTAGATTATTATAGTAATATAACTTTGTTTCTGGCTAAACAAAACCTAGCATTTCGTTGACACGATGAAGAACATGACTCTACAAGTAAAGGCAACTTCTTAGAACTAGTCCAACTACTTTCAAAATATGATGTAGTGTGACTTGGATCGTGGTATATCATCAAAAGTATCTTATCTGTCGCCAGATACACAAATGAATTCATTAGTGTCTTATCAAATCACGTAAAATCTAAGCATGTTCACGAAATTAAATCGGCAAAATATTTTAGTATTATGTTTGATAGCATACCCGATAGTTCATACACTGATCAAATGTCTGAAGTTGTTCGTTTTGTGAAAATTGGTAATAGAAAAGTGCAAGTGAAAGAAGTACTCCTTTGATTTTTTTTCCTTTAAAAGGAAAGAAGCCGTTGACCTAAGTCATGAAATTTTTAAGATGCTTGATAGTGACGGTTTAGATATTATGATGTGTCGTTCTCCAGGTTATGAGAATGCAGCTACTATGAGCGGGGTACATTAAGGAGTACAAGTCATTCTTGAAGCAAAAAACAATAAAGCCATTTTCGTTGGATATATTGATCATTCAATTAATTTATGTGGTCAACATTCATTTGCGCAAAATGCATCTTGTGTAACATTTTTCGGGAACGTAGAAACTATTTTTTACATTTTTCTCTGTGTGCACTCGCCGTCGCGACATAGAGATATTAGAATAGAGGCGGTAAGTTCTCGCGAGATGCGTGGCGCTCGTAGAAAGAGAAAGAAATAATGAGTCATTCTGTTTCTCTTACTCGGCGCACGCCCACAACACTCGCACGGGTACACACTCTAACTTAGTGTTGTGGACGTTCTCTTTTTAACAACTATGCTTACTAAACACAGTAAATCATCTGTTAAAAGACTCTCAACAATGCGTTAACGTTTTTAAAAAAAACGGCCGCCGGGGTTTTTGTAGCGTTAAATTCCATTTGGTTACTGTCACCCCAAAATAGAATTTCTTCCAGGTCTTTGTTAAGTTGAACGACTTCCCGCTGTCTGCGGATATTCGTCTGAGTAGCCGATGTCCGAGCGTTCAAAGTGAATGAAGAGATAAGCGTACTGTCATCTGCAAAGCTGTAGATTGGGTTTCCGATCTTTTCCAGCAGATCGTTAATGTAAATAAGAAAGAGAGTTGGAGATAGTATGGAGCCTTGGGGCACACCGGCGTTGATAGTGAAGGTGTTAGAAAGAAATCCGTCGATTGCCACTCGTAAAGAACGCTCTCTGAGGAAACATGAGAGCCACAAACAGAAGGCAGACCATAAGAGCGTAGCTTAACCAACAGTCCATCGTGCCAAACACGGTCGAATGCTTTGGATATGTCAAGAGCAACCGCTCGAGATTCTCCAAAGTGTTCAATTGCGTTGTTCCAAACATGTGTTACATAAGTCAGAAGATCTCATGTTGATAGATATTTAGGAAAGTTATATTGGTGATCGCTAATAATATTGAATCCTTCAAGATATTTTAGAAGATTTTCCATGACTTTCGATATTATTGAAAGCAGTGCGACTAGTCGGTAGTTATTTGGCAAGGTCTTCTTGACTTTTTTAGGTATCGGCTGAACTGTGGCACATTTCCAGCAGGAAGGAAATATTCCCTTTCTGTAGGACAGGTTGAAAAGTCTACAGAAAACTGGTGTTAGTTTCCTCGCACAGTTTTTGAGAACTATGGCAGGTATTCCGTCAGCGCCAGAAGCTTTTTTGGTGTCTAGCTTCATTAAATACGTTTAATGATACGCTGTCTGAAGACAATATTGGGCATCCTTGAGTACACTATGGGAATAGTAGGTGGTGTTTTTTCTTGGAAATCGACAGTAGAATGTGAAGCAAAGAGTTCAGCCAACAAGTTCGCTTTTTCAACAGGTGTCGTCGCAATAGAATTATCTGGCCGTGTGAGTGGTGGTATGGTGGATTTGGTGAAGTTTTAACTAACTACGTTAGCGATTGACCAAAAGGACCTGGAATTGTTGGGACAAGCGAGAAGTTTGTTTCTAATTCGTTGATTGTGGGCCTCGGTCAAACCAAGGCTTGTCGTTGGAAGGGCATTTTTTTCGAAAAAGGAATGTAAGCTTCCATACCAGCCAAAATAACATCGGAAACCTCCTTGGCGTAGTCAGATGGGTCGTCAGATCAAAAACAAACGTCTAACTAAGGAAAAGTTTGAAAATATTCCACGAGAACTTCCCCTCTTCTTACATCCCGCTTTCCAATGAAAAATGATGTAATTCGAGATAGACACTTTGAGTTTTTATAGAGATGTAATTGGTAGAGATGAATGCGGGACGTTCAATATTTAACGAGATAAATGGCTGTGAACAAAAAACGGTTTATTCAATGACAATGAAATCTACACTAGTTTGTAATGGAGTCTCTATTAACATGTAGGCAATTTTCCCATCGTTCTCTGAACTTTTAAATTGCTGTAGTGTTGAATTGTTCCCCTTGCTGTCTAAGCCAGTCGTGTACAGCTTTTTTGATCGTTTCGTTGACTTCAAATTTAGTGCCACGAAAACACTCGATGATGAATGCACGTTTCATCACAGGTTTTTTTTTTTTGTTTTATGGGTCTAGCACACGTGCTGCAGGGAGGTCCCTAAAGCGCTACAGGAGCGACACGTATGCGGAAAAAGCGATTCACGTTTGTTCTTGAATCGTTGTAAATTGTACTCGTTGGGAAACACAGTCCTGGGCAAATTATTCCAAAGGGATGATGTTCTCCATATAAAAGACTGCTTGAAAAGCGTTGTACGAGGAGTAACAAGCTGAACCTCATACGGATGTGAAATATCAGCGCGACGAGTATTTCCAACATGCATCGCTCTGGGAGGAATTAAACGGGCCACATCCTCCGAACACTTTCCATGAAAATACTTGTAGAATAGGCTCAAATCGCCCACCGTTCTTCGATGTTCCAGCGAATCAAGGCCGCCGGTCAGTTCCGGGTCTCCAATCTGACGAACAGCTCTTCTCTGAATAGAATCCAACAAATGCAGTGTATGTTTGGGAGCGGAGCCCCAAACATGGGAGCAGTATTCCATAGTTGGTGGAATTTGAGCTTTGTAAAGAATTAACAGTTGTTGTGGAGTGTAAAGCTTTCTGGTTCGAAATAATATTCCCAACTTTTGAGAAGCTCTCCTTGTTATGCCTGCAACATGCTCATGCCAGGGCATATTTGCTCCCAAATTAACGCCCAAGAAATTGAGTGACGATGTTAGAGGAATGGAGTGCCCCGGTCTTTTCCAGCAGATCGTTAATGTAAATGAGAAAGAGAGTAGGAGATGGTATGGAGCCTTGGGACACACCGGCGTTGATAGTGAAGGTGTTAGAAAGAAATCCGTCGACCGCCACCCGTAAAGAACGCTCACTGAGGAAACATGAGATCCACAAACAGAACTTTTCAGACATACCACAAGAACGTAGCTTAGCCAACAGCCCATCGTGCCAAACACGGTCGAATGCCTTGGATATGTCAAGAGCAACCGTTCAATTGCGCAGTTCCAAACATGTGTTACATAAGTCAGAAGATCTCCTGTTGATCTATGTTTACGAAAGACATATTGGTGATCGCTAATAATGTTGATTTCTTCAAGATATTTTAGAAGATGTTGATTGATAGTCTTTTCCATGTACTTTCGATATATTGAAAGCAGTGCGACTGGTCGCTAGTTATTTGGCAAGGTCTTCTTGCCTTTCTTAGGTATTAGCTGAACTGTGGTACATTTCCAGCAGGAAGGAAATATTCCCTTTCTGTAGGATAGGTTGAAAAGTCTACAGAAAACTGGTGTTAGTTCCCTCGCACAGTTTTTGAGAACTATGGCAGGTATTCCGTCAGCGCCAGAAGCTTTTTTTTGGTGTCTAGCTTTATTAAAATACGTTTTTATGATACGCTGTCTGAAGACAACATCGGGCATCCTTGACTGCACTATGGGAATAGTAGGTGGTGTTTTTCCTTGGAAATCGACAGTAGAATGTGAAGCAAAGAGTTCCGCCAACAAGTTTGCTTTTTCAACAGGTGTCGTCGCAATAGAATTATCTGGCCGTGTGAGTGGTGGTATAGTGAATTTGGTGAAATTTTGGCTAATTGCCTTAGCGACTGACCAAAAGGACCTGAAATTGTTGGGACAAGCGAGAAGTTTGTTTCTTATTCGATGATTGTGTGCCTCCTTGGTTTCGTCGATAATTTCTTTGCATCGGTTCCGGGCACGAACAAAGGTGTTACGATTTATGGTGTTAGGATTTTCACGCCATCGTCGGTAGGCAAGATGTTTAGAGGCAACAGCATCTTTGCATTTTCGGTCAAACCAAGGCTTGCCGTTGGAAGGGCATTTCTTTGAAAAAGGAATGTAAGCTTCCATACCAGCCAAAATAACATCGGAAACCTTCCTGGCGCAGTCAGATGGGTCGTCAGAACGAAAACAAATGTCTAAACCAGCAAAAGTTCGAAAATATTCCATGAGATCTTCCCATTTAGCAGATCTGTAGTGCCAAATCCGGCGCGGCTTAGGCGTTTCTCTGTAACTGATTGGTAGGATACTCGATGTCGAAAGCAATTTATGGTCGGAAGAACCTAACGGCGGATTTACGGTGACCGTGTGGTTAAAAAAGAGATCAAGAAGACTGGCGAACTCCCCGTCTCGATCAGGGATCCGTGTTGGTTCGTCAATAAGCTGAGTTAAGCCACAGCTGATCGAGAATGATTCCGCTTTATTACCTTGTTCGTCGGTAGTATTTGAATATTTAAGCCAGTTGATGTTGTGGCATGTCAACATTCGACGACAAATGTCACGGAGGTTAAGAGACTTACTTGATTTTCTGTTCCGTTTACCAACACCTTTTTGGCTTAATCTTTGATTGTATACAGCCTCAGTAACGAGCTTCCACATAAATTTTTTTACCATTTTTATCAATATTTGTTAATTTTTTATTATTATCTATTTTTTTACTTGTTTACAACTGCTGATTACCACAAAATTAAGTATATCTATATATAAGCATATCAGTAGAGTCAACTGTAAATTACGTTACAGCGTTGCCGCTTCGGGACACCGGAATTTAAAGATTTTTAATTATCGTTTTTTATTAGTTACGTATTTTTTTAACTATTAAAATAATTTTTTTTTTATCTTTTATTTTTTTCATATTATTTGGTGGTTTGATAATTTTTTAAAAATTATGAAATATAATTAATTTTTATTTTCCATTTTTTTTTTTCTATAAGTTTGGACAAAACATCCAAAAGTAAATCCATTCATGTTAAATTATTTAAGAAAATTAAATAAACAATATATGACTTAAAATCTTTCGATGATGAATTTGTTATCATAATAATAACACCGAGTCTTATAAAAAACTTTAACTATTTAATACAAAGCATTTCTAAATGACAACATTCAAAACTTTTAGTTGGGACTATCTCATCTCAACCTCCTTAATTGTATATAGATGTAATTGGATTATTCTTGTAACTATAAAGCACGTTGTACTTTTCCTTAATGACTGATGGCCATAAATACAGTATTTTACTAGGTTTTTTTTTTTTAAGTTTTACAAATTAATAATAGTATATACGATAATACAATTTTAAGTCATAATTTGTCCAGGCGTTCTAAAGATTTTTCCACCACCCAGCTTTTTCTAGATTTCGCAGATCAGTTTTAAACTTCCTATTTCGAGTCGAGTTATACGCGCTGTATATATTCAAGACCCATACTCTGATATATTGTGGTAGCTATCAGAAATTAGCAACTCGCAGCCAGACAACTTGGTTTGGGGAGAAACAATGTGATCCAAACATTTCCATAATCTACAGTATTAAATATGCACATAATGACAATAACTTTTCTTTTGTCTTCTTGCATTATCTAATTAGGTAAATATAGGAAATGGAATTATTCCTGTACAATAACAAAATTTATTATAATGATCAAAAATTATTGCACTTGAAAATTTCTAATTTTTTTTTGCCAAAATTCTAAAAAATACCTTAAGAGGGCCTTCTCAGCAGTAATTTTTATTATAAAACACATGATTTTGATAGGAAACTTCCACAGGTTATTAGAGATTATAGGTTTCTCCTGTGTCGATTGAAAAAGTGATGCTGACGTGTCGCTAATCACCTTGTCGGCTTCTTCAGAGCTTATTCCGAGAATAACTTTTGAATTTAGTACGAAGTCAGTTTTTCCGATTAAGCAGGGAGAACGATCGGCAAAGCGTCAGCATCACTTTTTCACTCGACAGAGGAGAAAACCAGAAAAATTTTACCTATGTAATACATAATATTACTCAATGAATAAAAATTGAATTACCACTGTGAAAACTACAACGCAATATTACAATGGGTTTATTAAAACTCACATTATGTCCAACTGTAAAAATATTTATTATATAATAGAATAGTACAAAAGAACACATAACTAGAACACAAAAAAACGCAAATTTACTTAAAATTTCTTCTGTATATTAAAAAAATTGACAATAAATCATTATATATATAACATTGAGTTTCACATAATTTATTGCGTTTATAAGTGATACAAATATCATTTTTTTCCGATGCACTAGTTCTTTTTCCGTTTAATTTAAATTAAAAATTACACAGGTCATTTTTTTTATACAATTTCACCTGGTCACTATTGCCTGTAAACGCACACCAACACAGTAAGGCACCAGAATGTTTATAACATATGTATTATTTATATATTATATTAGTTTTAAAATGGTATATATACATTGGAAAAAAATGTACCGTTTTGCGTGGGTCATGTCGGTGGCACTAGTTTTTCTTTATCGATGATGTTTTGCCTATAAAAAAAAGAAACACTGTGTTAAGGTGAATAAAAATATTAGTGTTGTAGCTATGGCAGGTATGACAATCCATCAGAAAAAATTTTATATATTGAAACTAGTATCGTTTAGATCAGGGTGCTCAAACTTGAACTGCTGGCGATCTACCTCAATATTGTTAGACTACGATCGATCGACTCTGAGAGGCTGCAAGTAAGTGTGATGCAGGATTGTCGTCTAGGTAGGGTGTAACGTGGCATAGATATTAGTTTTCCGCACAATATGCATTTTTTTAGTCAAGGTAAGTGTAGGTCTGCTCTAAAATGTCAATGAAAAAACTCATAATTATTCAAAATTGCGAGTTTATTGGTTCTTACAAAACAAACGAGTTCTAGTATCTAAACTTAACTAAAGAGTGACTTTGGATGTTGAAGCGTGGCACTGCATGTCCTCAGCATACTTTTCATAAGATGGTACGTAATTACCGAGTGCTAATCGCAAGCATGATGACCTATGTTCGTCAGTTAGTCGATTGCGATATTTTGACTTAATTATCTTCATTTCAGAAAATGCAGACTCGCACAAGTAAGTTGACCCAAACATTGCCGTCAGTTGAAGGGCGATTTGCCTTAGATTCGGATATTTATCTTCAGATATAAAACACCAGAATTTTGTATCAGATGCTGTGGCTTTGAGATGTATATCTGATATAATCTGCACTAACTCATTTTCAACAGAACATGAGTCCATGTTAATCTGATTTGCTATTTCAGGTGCTAATTCCTCAATGTTTTTACACGAAAAAGGATAACTCATAAATG
This sequence comes from Pachyrhynchus sulphureomaculatus, assembly GCA_019049505.1. NCBI lineage: Eukaryota > Metazoa > Arthropoda > Insecta > Coleoptera > Curculionidae > Pachyrhynchus > Pachyrhynchus sulphureomaculatus. Next base: position 185,949,318 of record CM032446.1, read on the forward strand.
ATGCGATATTTGCCAATTTACTGAAATCATAAAAACGTATTTCGAATTGGCCCAAAATATTTGATAATTCTCCTCATAAATATCATAATTCAACTGAGGAATCCTTGCTTTCAAAGACGGAAAATTTTTCAGATCCTTTATTTTCAGTTGATCTATCATAAGTTGCAATTTACTTTTGAATGCGTTTATTGCGCTAATCATCTCATATATAGTTTTTCCTTTACCTTGAAGCTCCAAATTAATGGTGTTTAAATGCATTGTGATGTCTGTCAAAAATGCCAAATCAGTCAGCCATTTTCCGTTTTTCAGCATCTGAGTGTCATCACCTCTTTCGTCCAGAAAAAGGCAATAATTCTTGAACCTTTCTAGGAACTTTCCGCGACTCAACCACCTGACGTCCGTGTGAAGAACTAAATCAGTGTGTTCAGCTGACTCACTATCTTCCAACTGCAATTTAAAGAGCCGTCGTTGCAAGCTACGTGCACGGATAGAATTCACAATTTTTATTGCAAATGCCCATAATCTCCTCCATGTTTAGAACTTTTGAACACAAAACTTGTTGATGTATAATGCAATGGAAGGAAAAAATGAAGGGAAATCATCATTAGCTCGACACAATGCCACAAAACCGTTTTCGTTTCCATTCATTGCTGGTGCTCCCATCGGTTGTAATGCACACTAGTTTAAATATTGGTAGCTTGTAGTTTGTTACAAAATTGAAGAAAACGTCATATATATCTTCGCCACGGGTCTTTCCTTTCAGAGGAATCATTGTCAAAAACTCTTCCTTAGCCGACATGTCATTGAATACCATTCGAATAAAAATACACAGCTGGGCAGTGTCTGTCATATCGGTGGATTCGTCGAACTGTAAAGAAAAGTATGTACATTCCATGATATCATGTTTTAGTTTATCTGCCATGTCCTGACTCATGACTTCAACACGCCTTGTGACAGTCGGACGAGATAACTGAAGTTCTCTAATAGCAGACATAATCTCTGTTTTATTTTTAAAATCTCCAAATAAAGTCTCACCCGCCCTTCAATAAATGCTTCCTTGAGATATTTTAAATGACGCGATCGTTGCAGCAGTTTTGAATGTTTGGCTGGTCTTGTGAACATGGTTTGTTCTTTTTTCAAACAAATCACGTACTTTTCGTTTTCTTAATTCACTCTGTGACGGAAAATCCTTTTCATAGTTTTTATGAACCGTTTTATGATGCCTCTCTAAGTTCCCACGCTTAGGTATTGCAACTGACGCACGGCAAATGAGACAAATGCACTTATCCTTTACCATACAAAAGAAAAAAATTCTTCCTCCCAATCGTTATTAAAATGATAAGTTTTACTTTTCTTCGCCGCACTCATTTTGGACTATTTATTAATAAACTTTGTATCGATGTATCGCCTTCAAGTTAAAAACTCGGACTGACTCCTATTCCTGCAGGCGCAACATTTATATCGGTGCGAACGAAGTCTTGAATGTTCCCGTCAAACACGCCGCCCAAAGTTTCTAGAAAAATCGGCGGGAATCAAAAACGCGGCTTTTCTTTGACAAGTACCGCGCGTTTCCTTTGATAAAGCCACCTTTTGCCGCTAGCAGGGGGTTATTACGATAAAAGAAAGTGATGAGGGGGTTATTCTGGCCTAATTGTGGATCGAATAAATTTTAGTAGTTTATTCATTACATTTTGTTTTAGTTACCTAAAACAAAATCTGTGAATAGTTCTATATTGGAATTTATTTCTCGAGATCGACTCAAAAAGCACTCGCGATCGACCGTTTTGAGCACCCCTGGTTTAGATATTTGTGACCAATGCTACTCACTCTTGCTTGCTTTTTGTTAACATGATACTTATGTCAAAATTGTTATCAAAATATTACTTTAAATGATTATATTGACAATTTCTATTTTTTTTTGTTTAAATTTAAAGCTAAAAATTTATCCTAAGAAATGCTATTTGACAGGCAAGAGTGGGTCAAAATGTTCAGATTCTGACGATTAAAATATCTACAAACATTCATTCTCTTTTCCCTGTCCGAATTTGCTATTCTTAATGAAGAAAAGAAGAAGATAGTTTATCTTAAAATGGTTTGTTTTTATTCAGCGATTGATTTGTCAAATATTTTGTAATTGAATTGGTAGATTTTGTTTAAAATAAAATAAAAAAAAATAAAATAATAAAAAATTGTTAAAAAAAAAAAAAAAAAAAAAAATAGTCAGGCAGTTAAAAAAACAAACCGCTTTAAATGTTGTGAACAGTTTCAATCATCAATCACAAATTAAAGGTAACCTAAACCAAACGTAAGTTTAACGTTATAAATGTAAACAAATTAACTCGAGATTTTACTAGCATGAATTAAAATTAAACTATGAAAGATTTAAAATGTGATAAGTAACTTTTCAAAAATAAATTAAAGCAAATCTGATGATCCGTTAATTCCGAGGTTGTGGAATTACTTGACAGGTAGATTGCTAAGTATCTCTGCATTTTTTTGGTGGTCCCTGATGGACGTTTTGCCCGTTGGTTTTCCTTCCAGAGGCGATCCTTGATAGTCTGTGCCCTTCCTTTTTTTTTTATGTGGTTATGCCACTGTGTTCTTTGTCTTCTCCATCGCACTATATCTTGCATGCCCCACTGTTCCCTGATGTCAGTATCTGTATTCTCTCCCTCCTTGTTTCTAGGGTTCCATTTTTGCGGTATATAGCATACTTTTTGTTTTATTGGTGTCTTCTCGAGATTCTATACCGTAGGTCAATATGGGTCTAATGCAAGTCTTGTATATTTTAACCTTGCTGTCTATTCGCCTGTATTGATTGATCCATACAACATCGCTTAAGCAGCCCCTGAGATAACTGCGGTTTTATTAATTATTCCAAGGTCTTTGACCGGGTTGTGATAGCTTGGTAGGTACAAACCAAGGTAGTTGAACCGGGTTAACTGTTTTATGGGTTTATCTTCCACTACGAGTTTGCACCTGATGGAGTCTTGGGCAATAGTGATGCTTTTGGTCTTTTTAGTAGATATGTTCATATTAAGCTCTCGACAAGCCTGATAGAATTTAAAATGTTGCTTCTGTAAATTGTCTTCACTTTCGGCGATCAGCGCCGCATAGTTTGCACAAACAAGATTAATTCTGTTGTTACTCATGCTGTATCCCATTCCTATTAGCTTTACATCTTCTATTATCCAAAGATTGATAAAACCCGAGTTAAGATTGTCTCCTTGTCTGATTTCTCCTGGGGTTAGTATATTTCCTGTACTGTTCTTTCTTGTGTTAATTTTCGCCTTACTGTTCATGTTTGACGTTTTTTATGACTATCGCAACGTTTGCCCGAGTCTTTCTCTGCATCAACGTTTGACTTTGTCGAAGGCTTTAAGTCAAAAAAATATAATTGATAAAATGACGTTTTGCTCGGATGATAGCGGAAACGTCAAATAATTACCACCTATGGAATTCAGTGTAACGACAAAGAAGTTCGTGTGTAACGGCACTTAGTAATTCGACAATATATTAAAACAAAATTGCGACCTTTTTAGCACATGTAGTTTCGTCCATATAAGAGCCCCTCAGCTAGTAATCCTTGGGCTGATATCAAGGAAATTTATAACAGAAATATCCCCAAAGATACCGGTTAAATGGAGCAACTGGCTTCGCCTCCACAAAGCTTAGCGTATCCTCAATGTAAGGATAACATAAATAAAAAAAAAAAAACTTTGTGAAGAACGTGTCAAGAAAAAATACTCGTAAAATCCTTAAATTTGATGATATGAACTGGACGAAGTAATATGAGGAAACATTTTCAGGATTTTCAATAAACCTTCACATCATGTAAAACACGATAATAAAGTATGACAACTTGCTGGATGAAAACAAATTTGCAACAGAATCTGTAGGATTATCAAATAGTTTAAAATAGTTTACCTAGTCGCTTTCTGCCTCGGAATCGGACTCCTCCTCCGCGTTTTGTAACCATTCGACGAACTGCTTCATTTGATCGACAAACATCATCTTTCCTTTCACGTTATAGTCTTGTTTGTACCATTTCAGTATTGTCTGTTCTGAAATTACGTCGGTTTTATAAAACAACATGATGATCTTCTGGAAGGCGCGCATAAATATCATGTTAGAGTAGCAGTACTCTTGCACCTTGAGGAGAAGTGACAGTTCGGCGCGTGCGCCTTGCGTAAAGGCCGAATAGAGGACGGTGTACTGTTTTAGGTGGCGGACGGCCTGGTCTGTGATTAGTTCCTAAAAAAAAGTTATATAGGAAAATTATAAATACAGCATTATTTATACAAGAATGTATCGTCGTTGAAATAACAACATTTCTTATTTTGTTACATATATATTTTTTTAATTATATTTTAATTGTTTTGTTTATTCTAAGTTCTCTTTGGTAAAATAAAATTGTATACAGGGTGTCATAAAATTGTTAAACTACAAATATGTAGAGTACATCTAAGAATCACCCAAAAAGTTCATATAAACATGAACCGAGAAATTCCTGAGGGAAAAGTTAGAAGTGGGATATTTTAAAACCGCTTAAGAAAGAAATAAAAAAAATAAAATTAATGTACCTCATAAAATTGTTACACTCGAAAATACTGTTTTAAAAATAAAAATTTAAAGGTGCCATATGAGTGGTGGAGAGCCTAAGAATATTTTTTATTTCATAGCGTTTTTTTTAACGCCTTCATAACTTACGATGGAAACGTAATAAAACTGACAAAAAACATATATTGACAGCCAATGAAATTATACAAATCGGTATATTGGCATAACGCTTTACTAATAATTGAGAGCAAGTAGGTAATTTTAACATTGTCTAAGAGTTTAAGATAAGTAAGTTCGATCATTTAACAGCCTTACCTCTTTCTTAGACCATTCGGGTATGTCCATCAGAGTAGTCCATATAATACAAAACAGTCTCGTGTTCCTGAATATTGTCTCCTTTGTGTAATCTCTTTTAATTTCGGCGATAATATCGCGCAACGATTTTTTTTCAGCTAATGCGTCTGCCAAATAAAGTTTGTAACTCCTAAAAAAGATATATATAAAAAATAAAACTAAAATAGTTTAATAAGTAATTAATAATCATTTGATATTACGTAATTACATATTTTAAAAGGGAATTGTATAAAAAAAGGACCGCAATATTATGATCCAAATGTGCTGGACCAAAGGAAAATAAGTTAATTTTACTAAGTATTTATATTATTTATTTATGGGCAACCCAGTATATAAAACAAAATTTGACAAAATAAAAAATCAACAACAAAAAAAAATACATATATTAACTACCTAACTTAACTAAGGTACTAAAAACAAAATAAAATTAAACAAAGAGTAAAGAAATAAATAATAAAATGAAAGCCTGGAAAGCAACAACTGAAAGATAACAAACAAGAGGACCAGGGCACAAAACACAATGCACAAACATACACAAGTGTCCACAGCTGCCTCAAAAAGCCATCCCACAATATTTCGCCTCAGGTCGTCAAGTGACACAATAAAAAAATAACATCAGCCATAATGCCTCTGGCGTGAAGCCGTATCGATGGAGGAATTTAAGGCATAGTTGGATCTATGAACAGACTGTAGAAAAGGTGCCTGCTGCTTGTATTTTCTGGGTGGAACAAAAAAATCACATTGAACAAAGAGATCAGGACAGTCCAGCTGAGAATTAACAAAGTCTTGATATAGAAACCAACAGTATTCCCGCATTATCGAGCTTCTCACAGATAAGCCTAGGGGGAGCCGGTCACTGACCTCATGGCTGTTGTAGAAAAACCTCATGGCTGTTGCAGAAAAAATTTGAATGGTGGATATTAAGCTTCCTCGAAACAAAACGCATAGAAGCTGTTCTGCCCACCACTTCAATTGAGTGAATATGGCACTATAATAAGGTGACTATACCGGGGAACAGTATTCCAATAATGATCTCACCAAGGATTGATATAATAGTCTCAATGCGCCAATGCTAGAGGAACATGCCTACCGGCTCTGCAGATAAAGCCGAGCATTCTAAAGGCCTATTGACCATGTAGTCATAATGCACAAGTGATAGCTCTTAATTTTGGATGGGTCCAAGGATTACACCCAGGATCTTTAACCTTATTCATAGTCCTGCAAAAAATCCGTCCCATCGATTGTTATAGGGGAATGCAACAGCAGCACCGGCACTCTACAAAAAGACATCACCTGACACTTGTCGTACATGAGCTCCAAGGCTATTGACTTATACCACACAGTGAAGGAATCAAGAGATCGTCCTGCAAAAGGCGGACAATTCGTTGAAGAGCTCACATTTTCTATAAATCTGCAGTCATCTGAAAAACGAAAATACCCACATCATTAATAAAAATGTTAAACAAAAGATGACCCGAATAAAACTGCTCGAAGCACGTCCGCGGTCACAGCAAAATCTTTAGAGACTGCACCCACTATATGAACAGAGAGTGCACCCTTCAGCGACAGATAACACTGAAGCTATCTCAACAAACGATCCACCCATACGCACAACAGAGCTTAATTTAGGCATAGAATACCAATAGCTAAGAATCGTATAATCGAAGCCTACGGAGACCGTCTGTATAACACAAATTGCGTTCCACCTGACTAAGTAATTTTCAAGAGCGCTCCGTAACAACCAAAAGTACGAGTCTGCGAACAACAGGCATGAAAATTGATCTAGCGCAGTCGACAGAAAGACCATGACAGGTGGTGGCACTGGAAGTGGACACTCACCCTTATTTCATATAGTCTATAATGTTTTCGAATAATTTGGGTATGGTGCTTAAAATACTTATAGGTCTGTAATTCAGTCTGTTCGATATACTACCCTTTTGTAAAACTAGGTGTCATGAAACTTCTCTTCCATCGGGAAATATTACACACTTTAATGAAATATGAAAAGTTTGAGTAACGGCCTGGCAAGGGAACATCTACAAGAGTATAAAGGAGAAGCTGCGGTAGGCCATCCGGTCCCGGCATTCCGGAAGCAATATCGGGCAGATGAACTGCACTCAACTTTTACCCAAGAACAATGGCTGTGGAAATCTGTCCAATCAATGAGCGCTCATCTATGACAACTTCTGAATGATTTTTATGTTGCCAGGCATAGCCCTTCTTCCGTGTCACAGGACATAATCTTGATAGCATCTTTTACTAGTTATTTTACATTGTTCACGGTAGACGAAACACGCAATGTATAGTCTCCAAAAAGACTGGATGCTTTAATACTTCTATTTATGCGCATCTTCTTCCTCTATTAGTAACGATTTTAATTCGTCGTTATATCACCGTTGGAAATTTAGAGGTTTTTAGCCTAGAAGTAGGAATAAATGGTTAACACCGAACAGAGGATGTCATAAAATCGATCTAGCATAAGATTTATATTATTGATTAGTCTTAGAACAACATCCTAATCAACACCAAGCCAACAGATGAATCAACCAACCCCCAATCACCCCTTTTAAAATCAAAGAAAGAGAATTCATACTCATCAACTCCATAGGAGAATGGGACCTGGAACAGTAGAGAAAAGGGCAGGATGGTGCTAGTACAAGGGTCATCATCAGCCATGAAGACTTTAGAAGCATGAAATCACTTGATAAAAAACGGTCTAAGCATAACACCATTTACAGTTATTAATATTATTAATCTGTTACAGGTCCATAAAACGGCCAGTCGTACTACACAAAAATTTATAAAATAATACAAAAATACGACATGCAATCTCTAAAAAAAAAAGCTAATTATATTTATAGAATTTCTATCAATTTTTATATAATTTTTTTTTTTTAATTTTTCATTAGTTTTACTTTCTTCAAGCAAAATTCACATTATTCACCAAGTTTGGCTGCGTAATACACCTATGTGTCGAAATCTCTGCAAGGCAAAGTTAATTTTTCTTCGTGCAATTGCTAAATTAACCAAACTTAATATAAAGTGTCTCAAACATCAAACAACGCTTGTGGTTTATGGCATTACTTTCCAACTCAAATTTATAATATAAATTAAATGACTCATATAATTAGAAGCCCAACAATATAAATATGTTTCTCTAATTTATGTAGCAAAAATAAATCGAATTTTCCCGTTAAGGATCTCCACTGTTACCAATATATTTACAACAGTATAACTTCAAACATACAGTAATTAACAATTAAAGAATTCTGTTGGTGGGCTGACACTGATCTAGTCAAATCTAAACTATTTGAATTGTCGATGACTTTTCTGTCTGTACGACTTCATCACAGATCAATACTGTTTTTACTTAGCAAATAGGGCCAAAACCAGTTTTACCGAAGATTTTGGAACGCCTAACATGAGCTCAAAAATTAAATTTCAAAATCTATATGTATACCATAGAACAAAAAAGTAAAAAACTGGTTCATAAAAAAATCATTTAATAGTAACAATAATGGATGAATTTTAACATAAGAACCGCCTATAAATATACCATCAATTTGCAGATCTTTATTAGATTATGGTCATGTTAACATATTATGTAGTGCAGACTATTAGATTCAGAACAATCTTGAAATTGCAGAAACATTCGCTTAAGAAATCTATATTAAAAGAGTACGCAATTGAGTACATCACCGTATAAGCAACTTATTAAGGCTACCTTCAAACTGGGACTAAAAAAACCTACAAGGAACTAATGTTTTTTCAGAAAGACCCAAACAATCCAGAATTAGATAACTTATATATCTAGATATATTTAGAAAACTTAGTTTATTTATGATAAAATCTTCCCCCCCCCCCCTATTATTTATTATTGTCTTATTTTCTTAATATTCAATTTTAGATATTTATCAATATTTATATTACTCTTCTATCTATGTAATTTCTTACATGTATTACAGAATATATGTCATGATATTATTTTAATAGAACCGCGTCAAAGTGTAAAATTGGAAAACTTGCCGCAATTAGTGTTCCGTAGGTTGATTGCTTTTAAAATAAAAATTTGTTGTTCAGGAGGTATAAAACGATCAAGGACTCTGTTTTTTTTACAAAACACACTCCCAAATGAGTTTTCCACAACCAACAAAGTTTTTTTCCGAATCTTATACTGGAAAACTGAATTAGTTTGAAATTTCTGTTTTTTTTTATATACGAGAATAAATTTATGAAAGGTCGTGCTAATTTTCATTTTAATCTACACCATGTGGAGGATATATCCAGAATTGTTTCAAAGCTTCTTGATCAGTAACTATCTCGAGTTAAGGGAGGGGACAGCGATTTTTTTAAAAATTAAATACAAAGCAAAGTGTGCGGGGCAAATTATTACATTATATATATTTTTTTGAACTTCGAAGTTTTTACATGGCTTTCATTTGTACAACCCACTCGATGACATGGGTAAATTTTTTTTTTCACTTCCGATTTCACGCCCCCAAAAACTAATACGTCAAAATTTAACTTTCAAAAACTAACGGGTATGATGGGGCCCACCAAATTTCTAATAACTAGTACGAATTTTCACTTTCTGTGTCAAATAGTTTATGGAAGAAAATTCGGGACAGAACGGGACAGATACCGAATTGAATAAGTGTTCCGTATGGAACACTAAAAGTAGACACATACTGCATGTGAAGATAATATCAACTACAATTGGTCATTTATAAATGCAAAATATATGTGTTTAGTAATAGTTATATACCAAACCAATTAAAATAACCGGTCAAAGTGCAAGTTAAACTTTGCGCAATTAGTGTTCCGTACGTTGATTGCTTTTAAAATAAAAAAATTTTGTTACATAAGGGTATAAAATGATCGAATGACTTTACAAAATACACCCCAAATGAGTTTTTCAACAAAGTTTGTTTCCAATCTTTACTGAAATCTGATGACCATTGAAATTTTTTTTTTTTTATATACCATATAAATATTAAAGGTAATGCACTCGTGATAATTTTCGTTCAATCTACACCCCGCTGGAGAATATTGCCAGAATTTTTTTCGAAATTTTTTTGATAATTAGTACTTTTCGAGATAAGGCCCGGGACAGCGATTTTTTCGCGAATTTTTAAAAATAATACAAAGAAAAGTTTGCGCGCCAAGTATAATATTATATATATATTTTTTTACTCGTGTTTTTTCACAAGCTTTCATTTGACACCACACTCGATGACCTAGTAAGTCCAAAAATTTTTTTTTCACTTCCGACTTCACCCCCCCAAAGACTAACCCCTTAAAGTCGTCAAAATTTAATTCTCAAAGTACATGGCTCTGATGAGGCCATCAATTCCGTATATTATTGACCAAATTTCACCTTTCTATGTCAAATATAGTTTCGAGAAATTCGGGTGTGACAGACAGACAGACAGCCAAGAACTTACACGAAGTGATCTTATAAGTGTTCCGTACGGAACACTAAAAATACGTCCAATAAAATAATAAATACTGATATTCAATTTAACCAGCCAACAAATTATTTTTTTTTTTATTTTTGCATTTTAATAAATATTAAAATAAATTGCAAAAGATAAATATTTAAAAGAACATAGATTGTTATTTAAATATTAATGCAATTCAAAAACATACTATTAAAAGTTAAATATATTATAAAAATTTATGTCGCTTTATTTCGACGAAGTACGATTTTTTCTGCGGCCGTTTGACTGTATGCGGGACTGCGCAGTAGGATATCAGCAACCGACAAACCCCCCCCCCCTCTCACTTAGTCATACTACGTAAAGTATAAATTTCAGCAATTTTTAGAAAGCTACATGTTTCGAGTTCAATAAAATGAAATTCTGTATGTTGAAAATATGTAACGTTAAAACAAGATTAAAAAATCTGCAAATACTTGAAATCACAAAGAGTGAATGATGTTGGACCTTTTTTATTTATTAATATGAGAGCATTATCATAAAAACAACCCTATAATCCTCTTTACCCTTTGGCTACTTCGTTGATGTGATCTTCATAAAGTTTAAGGATTTCTTCGAGACCGTTATTTTGGAAGGCGATTTCCTAAAGCTATACCCTATCAATTAAACAGTTATTTAGTAAGTAAAATCTCAAAAATCACTTAAGGATTCTTAGCCTTATTTCTAAACTTTAGTTGGAAACACTAATGGTTTTCTTAAAATAGAAAAGGAAAAGTATGATGCTATTATTTTTTACGTAATATAAAAAACTTTAAAAAAGAATTATTTGGCAAACTTTCTTTATTGCTACTTTCGTGATAGCACGTATTTTCTGCGGTAGATTTAAGATTACTAATCGGAATAAATGCAACACACATTTATTTAGCTCAATATTTTTGAAGACATCAAAAACATATTTCATTAAAATTAAGTATTATTTTGTTTTTTTCTCCATAAAATTACATACTGAGGACTGTTGTATAATATTATTTGTGACCTCACTGAGGACTGTTGTATATATTTTATTTGACTTCGGCTCGAAATATAACTGAATAAATTTTTACTAATATCATTTTTTAAATTATTGTGCCATAATAATTTTGTATATAAAAATAATATTTGGTTTGAACATAAGCTACAGGTTTTTTTACCTGTGATTGTTTCGTATCAGGTATGAATGTGGAGAAATGCCTGTTCCAAGTTGGCCTTGCGAACGCCGAGCTTAAAGAATTGGGCACCACCTTTCATTTCGCCAGTACTTAAATATGTCAATGAGAAGTCCACCGTTGCCAAGTGAACCACAACCAACCCCCTCCTAAAAGTGAAAAAGAAAGTCAATTATATGTATAAATGTATTAGATAAATAATAAAGGGCGTTTCTTAAATAAGTTAAAATTTGTTTGGCTCATTTTCCGAATGCAACGGGCGGAGAAGACGGTAGAGACACAAAGCGTAGAAAGGACAGTGATTACCGCTCGATTAGAAGCTACTGTAAAAAATTAAAAATTGAATTTCCTTTATGGGACATCTTGTATTACTACTTGAAAATGAAATAGTAGTGGATAAGAAATACATTACAGTAGTTTACTGTATAGCATTATCGGTGAAACGTTGCTTTATATTGAAGGTTTTAAAGAATTAAGTTGTTGGATTACAAATTTTTTTTACCTTAATGAGATGTGAATTATTGAGTACGAGCACAGCCTGCATGGGGACACTACCATTTGATATCCACAATGCCAACATTGCGGAGAGTTTCTTACGATCAGTCTCCTTGAAGTACTTGACGAACATTAAAATTTTCTTAATTTCATCCTGTAACAAAAAAGATATCCAGGTACAAAGTAAAAACAATTTAACGATTGAAGCACTATCTTAGATTTATAAGATCTTCATCTCAATAGATGATCTAGTAGTTAGACAAGACAGGTATAATTACGAGGGAGCGTTGAATGATAAGTACCGGACTCGGCAGAGCTGGTTGCTACTTATTACTTAAAAAATTATTATTTTTCGTAAAACAAATTTAACACAAGCACCTTTCAAAATTTTCAGTCGATGCGTGATTTAGTTTATACGTGGCAGACCAATTTTAATTCAATAGAACAAACTTTTCTTTTACAAAAGAATTGCAATATCGCCGCAATGATAAAATATTTGTTTTGAGAAAGAAAATCGATAATGGTGAGATATATAAAGTTGTGAACTCGGCGAAGTTGTATGAGGGTACGTGCATCCTCAGAGTATCAAAATAAAATATGGGACCAGCTAAAGTTCAAATATTGCGTCGTATCCAAGCTTTTGATGCAAGAAAGTACAGGCGTATCCAGAATGATGGAGCACCCGACCATAAATGATCTTGAAAATCGATACTAGTTGTCTACCCGATCGGTAGAGTAAAAAGAACATGCTCCGAGCCTGATACTGGCATCTCCATTAACATTGGTGCCACAGAACATTTTGTACACTCATATAGAATGATGTAGTAATAGCTTCCGCAAGATGGGGGGCGCAATGACAATAAAATCCTAAAATTTAGTCTCAAACTTTCTCTACAAATAGTTTGGGGCCGATGGTAAAAAACGTGGCGCCAATCGGCATTGACTTTGATTGTTATTCATAATTCCCAGTTCGACTACTAATCGATTCATCCCATCACATCATAGATCTCCAAAAAAACAGCCCAAACAGGAGTATTTTCCCTTTGCGTAACTAGAAACTCCACCTTCCAGCCAAGGTGACTTTATAATTGTAGTCAACAAAGTCACAACCCGTTTATTTGTGGTATGCCCGCAACATAATACCACGTCGATTAACTTTACTTTTGAACAATGGGCAAAATACCTTTCAACAAGACAATGCATCGCGTGCACACTAGTGTCAGATTGCCATGGCAAAACTTCAGCGAATTAGAATATGATTTGCTTACTGCATCCACCAAAGTCGCCAGATTTAGCCCCCAGACGATTAGTTCCTTATGAATAAAAAAAAATATTGGGCTGAAAAACGATGAAGTGAGTGCTAAAACGAACGCCTATTTTCAAAGGGTTCGAGAAATCGTATTTTTTTTAACATGGGATATAAAAACAGAAAAATGTTGGTCTCAGTGTAGCGTCGAGCTAAAAGGAGATTATGTTGAAAATGAAATTAAATACTACAAAAAATTTTTTTACACACACACTCCAGGCCGAAGCTATACTTATTCATAACCAATCCACGTATTACAAAAATTGAATATTTTTTATTGGTCTAGCACACGTGCTTCAGGGAAGTTCCCTAAAGCGCTACAAGCGCGCGACAACGTGTGACGGGGAAAGCGATTAACGTTTGTTCTTGAAATCGCGAGGGAGGAATGGTAACACGGTAGAAACACAGTCCTGAGGCAAATTATGCCAACATGGGGGATGTTTCCGAGATGGGGAGTTATTGAATAGGGATGTCAGTTTGGTACGAGGAGTAGTACATAGCTGAACATTCATACGTGAAAGTGGAGAATTAGCGCGACGGTTTGTACTTCTAAACATGCGCGACCCGCGAGCTGGAGGTGACGCGAATTAGAGAATCTGGGGCGGCACACATGGCGTTCACTTACACTTTCCATGAAAAGTACTTGTAGGAGATAGGGCTTTCTATAGTGGCCAACCGTTACTTTCGATATTCCAGCGAATAATCAAGGTCCGTCGGTTCATTCCGGGTATTCCAATCAGACGAACCTTCCTCTGAATTGGAAATCCAACCCATGCAGTGTATGTTTGGGAAGTCGGAGCTCCAATATTGGGTTAGCGAGGTATTCCATATGTTTTGAGGTCGAATTTGGGAGCTTTGGTTTAGGGGGAAGGATTAAACAAGTTGTTGTGGAGGTGGGACAGCTTGGGATTGGCGTGGGGTAATGGGGCGAAATAGGGTAATTAGTTTTGGAAGTATTGGGGTTGAACTTAGCTCTCTTAAGCTATGGCCTAGACGGAAACATGTTCATGCCAGGGGGACATTATTTGTCGACACGAAACGTAACGCCCAACAAAATTGAGTTGGGAAACGAATTGTTAGAGGGAATGGAGTGGCCCCGGGACATAACCTATGTTCGGGGTGCAGCAAAAGTTAACTTTTTTAGAGAAAATTGCCGCGCTGGGTTTTTTTGTGAGCGTTAACATTTCCACTTGGTTTACTGTCACCCCAAGATAGAATTTTCTTTCCAGGGTGCACACATGTTTAAGTTGAATGACTTTCCAGCATGTCCGCGGATTATTCGTCCTGAGTAGCCGAATGTCCGGAGCGTTCAAAGTGAATGGAAGGAGATATAGTGTACTGTCATCTGCCAAAGCTGTAGATTCGATTATTTCTCGGTCCTTTTCCAGCCAGATCGTTAATGTAAATGAGAGAGTAGAAGACAGTATGGAGCCTTGGGGTTACACCGGCGATGATAGGTGGAAGGTGTTTTAGAAAAGAAAATCCATCGAATGCTTGCTACTCGTTAAAGAACGCTCTTTGACGGAAATATGCAGACCCACAAACAGAACCTTTTCAGGACATACCCTAAGAAACGTAGCTTAGCCAACAGGCCCATCGTGCCAAACACGGTTCGATCGGAATTGCCTTGGAATTAAGTCAAGAGCAACCGCTTGGGAGATTCTCCAAAGTGTTCAATTGCAATTGTTCCAGGACATTGTTGTTACATAAGTCAGAAGATCTCCTGTTTGAACTATTTTTTAAACGAAAGTTCTATATTGGTGGATCCGCAAAAAATGTTGAATCCCTTATCTTGTCCAAAATTTGCCCGAAAGGCGGGTAGGACGCGTAAACTTTCAAGGGCTCTCCGTCAACAACAACCTGTCTCAGTAAATAAACATCTCTTAATGTCAGCGGTTCTTAAAACATATTTGTTTGCCCATGGCAATTGTTTTTGTTCTTGATTTTTTTTTCCATATGTTCTCTTAAATTATTTTCAATAAAATCAAATTTACCATAATGGCTAAATAGAGTCCTTGAATGTATAAGGTTTTTGTAGTTGATATTTATTTGTTTGTTCCTCCCCTGTCCTGGTCTGATTTCTCTATATTGTTTGACTGTTGCTCTTAAAAGAATACCAATTATCCTATTAACGAGGAGATTTTAATGAAATGTAAAAAATTGTCACATGTTTAGGCCCAAAAAAAAATGGCTTTTTAAAGTGTAAATAGAAATACTACATTTATTGTGTATATTGTATGTTTTACTTTTGTTAATATTTAATATTAACTTATTAAATGAAATTGGAAGTTAAAAAAATATGTTGTGTTCGTAATCTTAAAACCCTATAAAACTAAAAGATAAAGAAAATATTTAGGACAGCAAATTTTTTTCATTATATAAATTACAATCCTTCCCCCATTAGTAGAATTTTAACTTAGATTCCCCTTAACTGAAAAGAACCACTGGACAAAAAGTGACACCTAATGAACAAGATAAATACGAGGTCCACCCTTCTACCTCTCTTCCTTTCAGAAAAAAGATTGGGACGGAATAGGACCGACATACAGGTGTACTGACAGACAAAACTGAAAGCACATTCGTAAACAGCGGCTACTCAGTCGAATATCCGCAGAGACAGCGGGTTAGTCGTTCAACAAAGACCTGGGAAAGAAATTCTATCTTGGGGTGACAAAAACCATGTGGTATGTAAAGCTACAAGAAACTCAGGCGGCAGGTTTTTTCTAAAAAAATTACCTTTGCTGTAACCCGACAATTAGTTTATGCGCGGGGGCACACTCCATCCATATAAACCAATCGTGGACCTCAATTAATGTTGGACGTTTAATTTTGGGCGAATTAAACTATGACCTGGCATGAAACGATGAACGCAGGGAACAGCAAGGAGAGGCTTCTCAACTGTTGGGAATATTATTTTGAAACCAGAAAAGCTATAACGCTCCACAAACAACTATTAAGTCTTAAAAAAGCTCAAAATCTACAACTAGGGAAATACTGTTCCCCATGTATGGGGGCTTCGCTCCCAAACATAGCATTGCATTTGTAGGATTCTACTTCAGAGGAGAAGAACTGTTCGTCTATTGGTGACCCGAAACGTGACCGCGCGGCCCTGGACATCGCAGGAAACATCGAAAAAAAACGGTTGGCGAACTTGAAGGCCTTTTCTACAAAGTTTTTTTTCATGGGAAAGTGTTTCGAAAGGATGTCTTTCCCGCTTAATTCCCTCCCGAGAGAGTGCAATGTTAGAAATACACCGTCGTGCTAATACTTCCACATCCGTTCGAGGTTCTGCTTGTTTACTCCTCGTAACAAACGCTTTTCAAAGCAGTCTTTTATGCTACGCGGACAACATCTTCCCTGTGGGAGCTAATTTTTCCCAGGAAGGTTTTTCCCACCGTGAGTACAAATTACAGCGAATTCAAGCGACATACGTGAATCGACTTTTTCCGCAAACGTATCGCTGCTGTAGCGCTTTCGGGACTTCCCTGCAGGGAACTTGTGCTAGACCCATAAAAAGAAAAACCCGTGGTCAGGTACGTCGATAGTTGCTATCACACGCACAACGAACCGATTAAGAGACAATGTTAGGCATACGGATTAAGATAAGATTAATACGACACGTTTAAAGCTAAAAAGCATAGTGTTTAAAAGGAAAGGGAGATGGACATACTGAATGCACAATCTTTATCATTGTTAACGGGAAACGTCATTTACTTCGTTTTTTTTTTTAAAGGACCCCGCACGGATCTATAATGCAACAGTGGTTTTTCCCGTCAAATTGGTTAATTTAAGTAAATTTTTACAGTTTTTAGTAATCCTGGAAAAAAAAGTCTCCGATGGGCACCGTAGTTTCCATTGATCCACCAATTATGGGGAAGCTACGGGAGCTCCAAATGCTGCTGTAGTTCCTTCATTTATTTTACAACTTTCTGAAACATTTTTAATACATTTTAAAAGATAATTTTTTTAAAAATCTATATTTTGTTTTTGTTTTCTGGACTCGTTTCTCTGAGGTTGCTGAATTTTAAAACTCTTAAGTCTCAATTGAACTTAATGGACCAATTGACAGCTGACAATTAACTAGTCAAGAAGGTTTTACAATAAATGGAAAATATTCCATCGAGCTTGTCTACCACCTTTTACGTTTTGGGGGGTTTGCAGAATTTCAAAACTAAATGTCCCAATTGACATAATTGACAAATGACAGCTGTCCACTAGCTTGTAAAAAAAGGCTTTAAAAAATGAAAAAATCTATCAAGTTTGTTTTCTTTCATATTTTTTGGGCGTTATTTTGTTGTTTGGTTGGCAGTTCAAAATCTCCGATATTTGATTAACGATAAAGGCCCATTTAACAGAGCTGTTTTTAAACTTGCTTGTTGCGAATAGCGTTTTTATTTTGTTTTTAAAGAAATTAAATAAAATAAAAGCTCTAGCAAGCTTGAATACTTATTATTGTTTATTATCACTGCTTTTATTCAAATAGAGTTGAATAAAAAAATTAAAACCTTCTCCATATTATATTGTCTTTAGAGAAAATAAGGAATGTTTGTATGGATTATGGTTCGGCAGGTCGCAGGAATTAACTCGCGTTTGATTTCCTAAAAACACTAGTAATATCTAGCATTACCAAAGTTTCTACACTAACTGTTGACAACTTATAAAAATATTAGTTATTATTAGGTTTTGTAGTGGATAAAGTATTATACCTAAAGTATTTGTGCTTATTACTAATTACTACAAAAATATTATTAACTTATTAACTCCTTAAATCAAACTTAAGTTCTAAGTCACAAATAGTTCATTTGGATTCTAGCTTAAATCTGTTTTATAAACCATTAATTGATATTGGGGACACCTTACTTACCGGATATGACCAAAGAAGCATAATAAATTCATAATCATTTGTAACATAATTTTAATTTCATAGTTCTATTTTCGGTAGTTACCAATAGCTAATAATTAAATGCAATTCTAAATCTTAACATTTTTTTAGATGTTAAAATAAACATTTAAAAACTTATGAAAATTATATGAACAGCTTGACCAATACTTAACTTTTCGTTGTAGGAAAAAATAAAACTAAAAACATTATATTTAATAAAACACTAAACGCAAGTTGTTGAGTTTTAAATCCATATTTATAAAACATTAGACTGCATTTTTTTTTTTCCGTGGAATAGTTTGGTTTTTTTGACACATTTTTGTTGTTGTAAACTTAAACAGTTTTAACTATAAACCAAATATCAATTATTATTACATTGTTAAAATAGAAACCAGCGCAGGCGAGTAAACTTCTAGCTTAGTTAACGGCTAATTGATTATTAATCCTTTCGATTTCTATTGTACAATAAGAATATGTCGAGTTTGTCGTGTTATTTTTAAGTTTCCAATAATATTTTAGGGACAGGATTTTAAGTAATCATTATAAAAAATTATTTAGTCAAATTTTTTTCATAAAATGTACGTTAATTTTATATATTACTAAAAATGGCCTCAACAAGTGCGTTGCTATGTTTGCAATGATTTTTTCTTCCGCGTACAATTTGCGCCTTATGCGCAATTTTGATAACGAGTTGTTAGAAAAATCAAAACTTAGCAATTGGCTATCGCCAAGAAGTCTTAATTATCCACCTATGCAAGTAGGATAATAAGTTCCGCTCGCATACTGCATAACATGTGATAACACTTATCAATCGTGATTATAGAAGCATTTACAGGATCCAGATAGCTTGCGATTAAAAGTTATTAAGCAAAAGTCATCAACCACGTGTATGGTTTGTAATAATTTAAGAGACAATATGCACGACTTTCTGTTAAAGCAAGGGTAAAAATCTATATATGATACTAGTAATTTTAACATTCTACAGCATCTCGAGTTTGTCAGCACCATCTTGATAATGAAAGTTTTAACTTTCAAAAAATATTCTTTTGTTGGTTTTCTCAATCGTTGACAGGCCTATGTGTTTTAACTGGATCTGAAATTGGTAACTTTTTCGCAGGGTTTAACGTGACTTTGCAGTACCCATTATCGAGCAAACTGTCCTTTAGATACCGAATTATTTAACAGATGCAGAAGTTTTATAATTTAACATCTTTAACTAGACAACTCAATTTGAGAGACCTAGGTTTAACTATTGCGTTCCCGTACCTGAAGATAAAGTTTTTATGCCTGTCATGTTTACAAAAACAATCCTCATACTTACCTTTTTAGTAAAAATGATAACACGGAGTTTTATCTGATGATTTTTTAAAGATTTTTATTTAAATTACTTCGATACAGGCAACGTGTCATTAGCATGATATATAAA
Source organism: Pachyrhynchus sulphureomaculatus (assembly GCA_019049505.1). Lineage (NCBI taxonomy): Eukaryota > Metazoa > Arthropoda > Insecta > Coleoptera > Curculionidae > Pachyrhynchus > Pachyrhynchus sulphureomaculatus. The sequence goes on from CM032446.1 coordinate 185,968,984, forward strand.
AGTCGTAAAAGCGGAACTAATCATTTGATGCAGCAATTTGGTACCAGAACAACATTGGGCTTAGGAGCCCATAATATCGAACAATCATACATTTAGAAAGACATGTTTGGCGCAACCCCGTTTTTGCAAATGAATTGTACACATGAGGAATCCAGAGCCAAAAGAAGGTATAGTTTATAGTGGGAATGGAACTTATAGTTTGAATTGAAAAAGTCAAGGTTAACTATCGAAGTTTCGAGGCCAATCTTATTCTGTACATTAAAGGTCGTCACCATAGTTAAACTTGAAATGAAGCGTCTGGCGGCCCAATCTGCTAATATATTAGATATCACGTGGCCCTTAGGTTTGCCTGGATTCCACGAAAATATATGATTGTTTTTTTCTCGAGGTCTATTTTAGCTTATAACTAATTGTCAAAGAGAGTGCGTAAATAATTTATCAATGAATGGTTCCAAGATGGCGACATTGTATTACAATTGGTTGATAGAGGGAGATCGGGAGATTCCAATTCCAGTTTTTGGAAAAGTATGAAACGTGTATGTCACATAAAAACTGCCATCCATTTTTAGAAGGAAATGAAGCGCCAGCTTTCCAAACTTCGTTAAATGACTAAACCATCGCATCGTACAGGATCTAACAATAAATCGCTTGGAGACTGTGGATGGGTGGGGCTCGGAAATGAGGACACATTAAGTCAATTTATAGGATTTCTTTGATGGTACTAAATAAATAAGAGAAATCATTGTCTTTACATCTTAGAGAGAGCTTTATTTTAAATAGCAGGAAGCGCCTCATTATCAAGTAATAGCGAGCGGACTTTTTGTTTTCAATGGCTGGACAGATAAGAACTGCTGAAATTAGCACGCCAGTATTTAAAGAAAATAATTAATGAAGGTGAATGAAATTGCAGGCGAAAGGGTATTATAGTAGAATATGGAATTAAAATAATAGAAGAAATTGCTAATTGGGGAAGACAACTAAAATCAGGGGCCATAGTAACCCTTGAAATTTCCGCGCGCTATGACCTTGAGATTTTATTTTAAAACCGTGGTTGAACGCAATGGACCATATCAAATTGAATTAGCTCCGAGTTATATTCAAAGATAAACTTGGATCATGATAGTTTCTGATATTTTTGAATTTGACAGGAATATTAATTGAACCAGGACTACTCTGCGGTTACAGAATAGATTCCCACTGAATTCTTAGAAAATGCGACCTCGCCATATGATTTGGATCATCTTTTTCAAGCAAAATAATAATGATAAATTAGAGAAAATATTAATGAAAAGCATATAGGATATATGGAAGAGAAGCCGCTTCAAATAAGACATCTACTGTACTTGCAAGGTCTCTGTGCAAGAAACAATAGGTATCTGTAGCTCGACATAAGCCAGTATTCTTATGGTTTTTTAGGGGTGGGCACGACACCAACAGCATTATTCACATATTCCTAGTCTAGAGCTTTACCATCACATTATATTTACAAGATGTTGGCTAATAGAAATCCCCCAATGATGGGCGGATGATCAATTCTTCTACAGCTAAATATATGAAGGGATTAAAATTAAAATTGGACACATTTAACTATGGAAAGTAATTGGCATTACACTTGGACCTGAACGTACTAGGACGTTCAATACTAATCAGAAGATAAACTGATCAGACTCAGACTGGACTGACAGACAGACCAGGACCCATGGGGCTTAACGGTGCCCGACTATTTGCAAAACCTCCACGCGGTAAAAGCCTCTGGGGTGAAAGCTAATGCACTATAGCGGCAAAAAAATAGCATTTTAATTATAAATATAATTAGTTTTTAATTATGAAGCGAGAAAATGCTCGTTTCTTACCTTCAATCGGTTTTATAATGAGAAAAGGAGGGTCGTCCTTCTTAAAAAATAATTCGGAGCTAAATAATTCTATAATCTCCACGAAAAAATTATAAAAAATCTACAGATAATTATATAACTGTTATATAAACAATGACTGCAATTTAAAAAATAGAATGAAAATCTGAGTAAAGGGAAGGAAAAGAAGATTTTTCAAGTTATCACGCGCGTAAATTAATTAAAAAAAAAAAGGTATACAACTACTGAAAAAAAAGCATCATAAATTAGAATAAAATCAGCAACACCAAAGCCATAATAAGTTATTACAAGCTTGCTAGAGGCTTTTTATTCTTTAAAAACCGCTCTTATTTCGACAGCTAAGTCTTTAACATGCTGGTTAAATTGCCAATTATTGTTAATCTAATATGGAGATCTTGAATGTCCAAACAAACGAACCAAAAATATGAAAAGAAATAAACAAACAATGATAGATTTTTTCATTTATAAAAGCTTTATTTACAGCTAGTTGGAAAGCTGTCAATTGATCATATTATTGTCAATTGGGACATTAGATTTGAATTCGTGGGACAACCCCAAAAACTTAAAGGGTGTTACAAGATCTTGAATGGAATTTTTTCAATTTTTATTTAAACCTTCTTGAACAGTTAATTGACACAGTCTGTCAATTGTCAATTTTAGTCAATTAGACATAAGATTTAAAATATTCAGGCAACTCCAGAAACGATTCCAGAAACAAAACTATATATAGATTTGTTAAAAAACAAAATTATCTTTTTAAAAAGTATTAAAAATGTTCAAAAGTTTGCTAAATAATGGATGGATACTACAGCACTTTGGTTTTTCTTGCTCCGTAGCTCCATAATGTGTGGGGATCATGAACTTTACTGCCCCATGGAACTTTTTTCCAGGATGACTAAAACTGTAATATTTTACTAAAATATTAGCCAGATTTTTGACGGAAACACTGTTGCATAAGATCCGTGCGGGGTCTATATTCCTTCTAAACACTTAATTCAAAATTCTTTGGGACAACTAAAACTTATGGTAGAAAATAAAAGCCATATTCCCTTTTAGCCTGCTAACAACAGTTGTATTCTTGTCTTGTTTTCCTAGAAAAAAATTAAATGAAACCAAGCCACGTCAGCTTTACCAGATAATAGCTACTTGTTCACGGCCTAAAAAAAGAGATGCCTAATCACGTCCTAAAGTTTTGCGACTGTCTGTAACTTTGCTAATGTCCTCGGTGGATGTTTTTACAGTTTACCTAATTAATTTCTATGTAAAATTATTTGTCAATTGTGGGAGTTTTTCAGCGTTTGGTTATAAAGTTTTATTATTGTTTAAATGTATTTTATAAAAATTTGAAAGTAGGTGACCCTCAGGTAAATAACCACATTTTGCGAACTCTACAAGTTTCTAAAATGATATCATCAAAATTTAATTATCCTAAAAATATTCCCTACTTATAAGACTTCTACCATATATTATCTTAAGTAAACAATTTAACATAAAACCCACGCCGGACTATACAATAATACCACCCCCCCATAAACCTATTATTAAAAGCCAAAATATAACTTTTAAACATTAAATAATTAAACCTGAATTAAACCTCTTTTCTAGTGACCCCACTAAATTTGACGACAACAATTATGAGGTGATTCCTAACACGTGACTGACAATTATAATTTGGTGTCTTGCAGATAAAAAATTAAAATTAAAGGATTAATAGGTCACAAAATCTGCATTGAAGATAGCAGTGTCAATATAATTTAATATACACTTTCCGGGTAAGGCGCGAAAAAGCGAGACTACAAGACTTGACTTTTTAAATGGGGGCACTCCCATATGTTCTTCGTTATTACGAGTGAAAATGTCATTCTGACTACAACATTAAATTTGTTTACCAGGTGTACAAGTAGGAAATGCGGATTTCAGACAACAATGGTGCACCAATGCAGTTTGTGCAATAAAGATTTGACACTGCGCCATTTTGTTGTTTGTCATCAACAAGTGTCAGACGCGCTCCAGAGTGATAAATGGAAAAGTGTGTGCATAGTGTTGTGTTGTTTTTGTGTTCAAATATGTCGAAATTTAATATCCGAACAAAAGCATTCACGGACAGCATTAATTTGTTTTGTTTTCTGATTTGACGAAAAACTGCTGTTGAATCATACCGATTACTTTCGAGAAGCTTATGGTGAAACATGTATCTGCACCATCGCAAGATACGTGGTTTGAATACGGATTGGTTTCGGCGTTTTTTCAAAAGTGGCTGACTTCGATGTTGCAGACAAGGGAACGTGGAAAAAACCGCCAAAAAAAATACGAAGATGTGGAATTGTCAAGCATTGTTGGACGAAGATGATTCGCAAAACTACAAAAAAAACTCGCCGAGCAATTGAGCGTTAGAGTCAACAAGCTGTTTCTTAATCGGATAGTGTGTTTACCGAGGAGATGGGAAAGATTCAGAAGACCGGTAGGATGGGGTAACCAACAAGAGTTGAGCGACAGGGGCAAATGGAAAAGCGCAAAAACCACGTGTGACATCTTGCTCGCTCGGTACAAAAGGAAGGTCGTTTTTTGCGTCCGATGTTAGTTACCAAAACGGGTGATGATGAAAGTGGATTTTACAGCTTTGTGAGAATCCCAAAGAGGCAAAAAAATCGTGGGTAGGACCCAGGGCCGCCACCATCTCCACATCGACTGTAAGACCGAATCTCGCTTTGGCAGAGAAAGACCGATGCCCCTGCGTGGTGGTTGGTTGGGACCAGAGTGGGGGGGGGGCGGGTGGTCTGCTATTAATGAGCTGTTAAAAACCTGGGGAAAACGGTTTAATACTAAAACGTTACCAACAAATTTGATCGACTTGAACCGTTTTCGCTTGTAAAAAAAAGCCCAGAACAGAATACTCGACAAGAGGCAACCAACACAAAAGTCATTTTTTATTTCTTCATGACAATGGCTCCATCACATACGGCAAAAATCAAGTTCGCGACCACGTTGGAAACCACTCAGTGGGAAGTTCCTATCCCATGGGGCTTACTCATCAGACTTGTCTCCTTCCGATTACCACTTGTTGGCATCGGATAGGTCCACGCACTTGCTGAGGCAGCACTTTTGGTTTCGTACGAAAGCATGTGAAAAAAAAAAACATGGCTTCAATAAATGGTCCACAGCAAAAAAGGGGGAAGATTTTTTACTGGGCGCGTGGTTTATAAATTCACAAGTTGACCGAAGATGGGGAAAAATGTTAACAAGGCGATATGATAGCATACTTTGATTAAAGCACTTTTTTAATCTTATCTTTTGAATTTAACAGGTTTTTTTGTTAGAAAAAAACTCCGCATTTCATACTTTGTTTACCCTGGTAATGTTTGTTACTTCGCATTTTCATTCTTTTCATAAGAGTACTTAGAAACAATATTTTAAACGGTGATTGAAATTGTTAATCGTAGTGTATTATCCAAGATACGGAATCGGTTGATCGCAAAACTCGGCTAACACTGACTTTCTTACTATGGATCTAGTTTCAAAACTGTCAAATTTTTATAACCATTGCTGATGTGTATTGCTGCAGTCTCATTAGAAATACCAGAAACAACTATTTAAAGATTATTTTGAATAGTTAGTTACACTACTGAAAGAGTACTCTTAAAATGGTGCTATATGTACGAACTTGAAAAAATCTTAATATCAAAAAAACAGTTAAGTATAAGTTGGAGTTGAGCAATTAATGTTGCGTACCATAAATACCTTTAAAATAAAATTTTTTGTTACAGAGGTATAAAATGATCAGTGACTTCACAAAACACATCAATAAAAAATTAAAGAGTCCAGATTACAAACCTGTCTAGTCGGATAGTGACTCAGCAGGCTAAACGGACCAATCAGAATAAGACAAAAAGTTCCTGACATGTATATATATCTTAAGATTTAATATATATTTTCACGTTTTTTCTTAGTCAATAATGTGTAATAATTACAGCATCTTAGCTACCTAAAAGCCAATAAATCAATCTAGCTCAATTTAGAATCTAGTAATAAAAGTGTAAAACAAATATTATTACCTAAATATTTGTTTAATTATAAACAAATCAACGAAATTACTTTCTCTATCTACCCGTTGGCCACCAGTGTGTGTACTGAAAAATATATTAAAAAAAACCTCCACCATATTGTCAACCAATTAGTTTTTATAACAGATAAATTATCAAACGTGGAGTTGAGTTTCGGATAGCAAAGTGTGTACATGTAAATCGAACGCCTGGCAATAGTCAACTCGTTCAACGAGCATTATTACGGTAGTGTTTCGATCTATTTAATTCTTTGGTCGATTGCAAACGAGAGGACTAAAATAAAGCAGAGTGTAGTGTTAGAATTAAGACAATAAGTAAAAAATTTGGAGGTTTATGAGAATAATTCTGTGAAATTGTATGCTAACAAGACGATAAGCGACGACCTTGATCGTTTTATACTGTTT